>VWZS01006627.1:749254-1135989 GCA_013397075.1 Rhabdornis inornatus
CGCCAGGGGAAGGTCCTCATCTTCCATCTTCCCACTTAGTTATATTTTCAAGTATTTATCAAATATGACTAGCTACTCCCCTCAGCCTAATTTATTCTCCTCCTTTTTTTGACACTCCCAGCTCTGCTCATGCCCAGCCACTGCTGTGATCACTCTGACACAATCCATTTCTGTAGGCAGATGGGCCAATACACCTCTGTGGAAAGCCTTAAGTATATTACCCTTAAACAATGCATGCCCTCAGCTGACAGCTTATGCAGAAAATGAGCAGGTAGTAATAGCAAATGTTTTCTCCAACTTCCCAGACTGATTGTGAGCTCTTGCAGGCGATACCCCATGGAGAAGACCACCTTTTTTTCTCCCTCTTTTGTCTCCCTTCAGCACAGTGCTGTAATCAGGATGCAGACCCAAACATTAGCCAGAGTCCCTGTGGGGCTGCTACCTTGCACCCGGGTAAATTGACTGCTGAGAGCTCTTCGAGGATTACAGGGAAGCAGACAACTTGACGAGGACTATGACAAACTAATGTTTACGTTATGAACCCCATGCTCCCACCTTCTCTACCATCTCCCTCTTTGTAAGCAACCAGAATTTGGGTTTCTTTGAACTGAGCTAACAGAACTCATACGTAGCTATTCCGGCAGCAGAATATATAACAAATACCATCTGCAAAAACAGAACAAGCAAAGAAAACAATTGAATTAATGGCTGATATTTTTGTGTCCCTGTAATCTTCCTCACTCCTTACCCACAGAGGCCTTTGAAGGGAGCTGACAGAGCCCTGACTGCAAGGGAGATGTTACATGCATGAGGAGCCACTTCAGAATGACACAAACCTGTTTTATCTGTCAGTCAGTATGGGGGATGAACAGTCATTTAGCAACAGTGTCACTGAAATTATATTGCTTTTCTTTTGAAATACATAAATATTTTATTCTCCCTTCCTCAACTTTCTGCCTGTCCCCTTGTTTTAAAACAAAATCTCATAGATTTTAAAATAGAACCATGGTTTGGTTTTTTCTCAGTCACATTCAGCTGATTTGAAAAATATCTGAGTGTCTCTGTATGTAAAAGAATTGACATATATCCTGCCTATAGCTGATAAGAGGAAAAAAGAGAAAAACAGAGAGTTGCAGAATATATTGCCACTGGAATATAGCAGATTTCTGTCCCCTTTCACCTGTAGAGTTTTTCCTTTAAAATCTGATGAGACCAATTTCAGGGGAAGGTCTGCAAGCCCCAAGCTCCCACCACTTGTCTTATACCAAAAGCCCTATGTGATAGTAGATTATAGGAGATGGGCCTGCTCTACATGACCCATGGGTTGGTGCCCTGAACTTGAGTTTCATGTATCTCTGAAGTACAAAGGCTGTTCCCAGCAAGAGCTCTACCCCTTCAGAAATCCCATGTGGTCAGTAAACCAGCCTGGGGAGTAAAATCACAATTAGCTAAGTCATATTAACTGAGCCAGGTAGACCTTTGCCACAGGAGGATGGACAAGTCCTTGAAAATTTGTCCCAACTGGAGCACAAAACCATCATTTTGTTTGAAAGTCTTTCTTGGTTACATAAAGGAAACACCACTAGGTATGTTTATCTGGCTGAACCAAAGAGTATAGATCAGGCACTCAGCTTTCCACATTTTGGAGGCTGGCTAAATACAAAATAACTCTCTCTTCTGTCCAGTCTACATAGCAGAGAGTAGCCTATTGTCCCTGCTGCTGCCTTAACTCAGGTGCTGTAGACGAATTCTTTGGCTACTGAGACTTGTGCATGACTCCTGTCCCCAAACTGGTGAGGGGGAATGCATCATTAGGCAGGTTATTTTTGTATGAGAGCAAATATTGTCAGTGCCGTGTCCTTAGGGATAACATAACATCCTTGAGCTCCATTAGCAAAATCTCACATCTATGTAAAGGATTTGTAAATGTTAACCCAGGATTGTGAGAGACTTCTGAATAAATCAGGTGCTGGATGGTATCCATGGTCACACTAACAATAAAGCAGGGTTTGTCACTTAAGAGTTTGCCCTCAAGAGCACACAACTATTAAATGCTTTAGAGACAAAAAGACAAACATGAGTAGAGTCTTAACCAAAACAGAGGATTTCTGTTTTGTGGGAATATCTACTTCAGGAAATTTTGCAGAAGTTGCCTACTCAGGAATGTGGGGAATTTATTACCATGTAAGAAGGCTGTGGAATATGAACACACAGCAAGGCCTTTTCAAGCTGCAGTTCCACTACAGGTTTACCATTGCTGCAGCACTGCCTTTGTTCCATCTCCAGATAGACAAGCTTACCTGCTCTCCTTTCCAACCCATTCCTGAGAAGGAATGAGAATTGATTAGCTCTGGCTTACATCAGTTAAAACTATTGTCGAGCAGCACTTTCAGGGACCACAGCTATCCAAAAAATGTACTTCTGAACAGCTCACCCCATGAGCTGGCTTCTGACAGCCCTTGTGTGGTAGAGGATCATAAGTCTGCTGAAACCAGTAAGTTTCTGCAAAGTGTTTGATTTCAACAAAATGGTATTTGCTAATGAGAACC
Source organism: Rhabdornis inornatus (assembly GCA_013397075.1). Lineage (NCBI taxonomy): Eukaryota > Metazoa > Chordata > Aves > Passeriformes > Rhabdornithidae > Rhabdornis > Rhabdornis inornatus. Next base: position 751,804 of record VWZS01006627.1, read on the forward strand.
TGAATCAGTAGAACAGTCCCAGCTGCTCCTCTCTCTGGCAAAAGAAATGGGGGGGAAAAAAAGAAAAGGAAAACAACTAACGCTTTTGTATGTAAAAAAAAAGTTTCCAGCTAGACGGAAAAAAATTGCTTGTTCTTTTAACAGTAGAGACTTGGAACAGAGAGGAACAAGGTTTCTCTCAATTTCACATGTTCCTGTGAACAAGCTGCTGCAGATAGCTTCCCTAGATAATAAGTAGAAATGAGTGAGAAGAAATGGATAGGGGAAGATCTATAACAGTGCAAAGAAATGTGTGATCAGCTAGGGAATTTCTTTTAGAAGCCTTGTAGAGAATATTGTATTTGCCAGACCAGATCAGTCCACTGGGCCAATCAAGTGCAATTTAAGCATTAAGTGTAACAACTTGATAAATCTAGGTCAATGCACCTACACGCAGGTACAAGTTTAATACCACTTCATTAGCAGGACTGCAGCACCTAACACTGAGCATATCTACAGGTCCTGGAAGAGAGAAACTATTGGCATTTATGAGATTGCACAATTAAATCAATGAGTTTCTCTTAACGAGTGACCAGAGATTGGTCCCGCTTTACAACTTCTAGTCTGCAGCAGCAGACGGTGCTGATGCTTCAAATATAAGTGGAAAACAGTACTGCAGTGCTTCTCTGGCCAGTGTGTAACACCCTGCAGGAGGCTGGAGAGAGAAGAGCTCTGCCTTTTTGAGCCCATGCATTCAATCAGCCTTCACTGGAAATGCATTATCTTAGCATGCAGCAGACCCACAATTACTATTAAATGTTTGCAAAAAGCAGTGCTGACCAAGGTGCATCTTGGCACCTTGGCTCAGCCACAACCTGATACAAGGGAGATTTTATCTTTGCACTTGCTTCAGGTTAGTACAGAGGAACTTCTGGGGCTTGCTCAATAGCTGAGAAATCTCAGAATTCTTAGGTGTACTTCTAGGATCTCATCTCTGCAGAGGGGCTGAGAAAGAAAGCAAAATTCTTGACTGCCCTGGCCAGCAGGTGGGAGAGGGAGTGAGATGACAGGAGAGGGCACTGCTTAACTGAGATTATGGAGAGATAAAAAGACTATTATTAAAAGATAAAATTGGCAGTAGTAGATTAACAGCATTAGATCCCCTGTTCCTTCTACCACAAATGGGAATTGTACAGTTTTCTTGTCCTCCTTCCCTGACCACCACCCATGACTCTGAGACTGGTCCAGGCTTCTCACTTGCATTAGCCCCAAGCCACTCAGTTATTTCAGTAAAGTTATTTCAGTACCATAACCATTAGTGTCTGAGTAAAGGTGATAGTTAATCATATCAGCTGCAAGCCAGCTTGTTCAGTTATGACTGTACTACACAGGCACCTCTCCCAGGACTGCAGTACAGTCATACAGCACTAATGGCAGCCTGTTGGATACTTCCAGAACAAAAAGTTGTGCACCTCCCTTCCAGATGAGCCATCACACTCACAGAATTGCAGTACACTTCTATTTTGGCAGCCACCCAAGGCATACAGAGAACAGTAACACAGGTACATAGAAAGCACACCATGCTGTCAGACCCTTGCAAAGTCAGGGCAAAATCTGCTTGTAATGAAGGATGGATAGGGGACTGAGCAAACTGATCTAGTGGGGGTGGCATCCCTGCCCAAGGCAGGGGGGTTGGAACGAGATGATCTTTAAGGTTCTTTCCAACCCAAGTCATTTTATGATCCAAGCCAAAATCCGCCCCTGCAGTTGCCCTGTGATAGATCTACCCGTTCTTTTCTTAGAAACAACTTTCAAGGACTGCTAACACAAACCCAGACTTAATATAAGTGCAAAAAGCTCCACAGGCATGTAATACGTCTTTTGGAAATGAAAAGTGGTCCAAGAGATCTAATCAGATAAAAGGCAATTCTTTACTGAGGCTGTCAGATGCAGATGAACTCTGCAGGGCTTGCTGGCTCCTGAAATGCCCATCTAATCTACCCAGCACTGCCAAAGTACCATCAGAGCAGGCCTCCTAAAATCCTGGCTAGCAGCCCTTCCACCTATTCCTTAAGTGCTTTACTCTGGGTTTTTTTGACCTGAGAATTATTATCCAAAACACGCCATTCACTTGAGTTAACACTTACAGCCCTTTGGAGATGCTTTGTCTACACAATTGCCCTTCTTTTGGACAACATCTATCTATAGAATATGAGGTTCAAAAGCCTCCATGTGCTTTGCTCTTTGCTTATACATGACAATGTTCTGGAAATTCACCCGTGTTGGAAAAGTATCTGACTCTGACATAGAAATAGTTGATAAAAGGAGAGAATGCTTCCTACTTCTCCTGCAATAATAATGACAGCACTTAACCCCAGGGAAACACTACACCAGAGAAAGATGTTCTTGGCAATAATCAGAACAACAATTTGCAGGCTAAAATTGCCATCTTTCACACACTTCTTCCAGGAAGCAGGACTACAGGATTTTGCAGAGTGAATATGACACACAAGTGCAGGTGAAAGAGCATGGAAGGAGCTGCAGCAGGAGTCATGGTCAGCGTGGAAATACAAGAAAGGATGGAGTCCAAGCACAAGACTCTTGTTCTCAGCTCTGTCCCCCTAAACAGAATATCTCCACAGCCCTGCCATCAGCCAGGTTTCTTACATAAGTCAGATATCCTGGAATCAGTAGCATGAAGGCTTTCACATACACATACGTGTGTGTTCATGCATGGGCTAGCAGTGTGACACACTAAGTGGCCAGAGGCAGCACTAGGCTTTGACTCCATGGAGTGGCAACAAGAGCAGGACAGGATGGTGAGCATGAGTCTAGAGCTCACACAGTACAGAGGATTTTTAAGTAGGATAGGGTGACACAAAATGGACCAAAAGTAGTATTGGACATAGGGAGACATTTGCAGCTTGTTTCATTTAGCTTCATCCCCATCCTGGTTCTTTCCCCCTTTTTCTTACTGTTTTTTCTGCTTTGACCTTACATCTCTCCTCAAATTGCATGGTACACAGTGCTGCATCCCCACACCTGTGCCTCACTCCCTTAATTCAAAGCTACCTTCATCATCATGCCATGCTGATCCCAGAAAAGCCCTGAAAAGCACAGATCATTCAACTCTCATGTGGATGCCATCTAATGAAGACATCTATAAATATGGGCACATTAGAGCTCACCATCTGGCTGTGCCTCTTGGATGGCTCCGCTCCCCACAGATCAGTGGGCATGGAGATGGCTGCAGCCAACCAATTATTCCTCTAGCTCCTGCTCCAGCCCTGGCGGGCACAGATGCCCTCAGCGATGCCTCTGGCTGCCGAGAGCACAGCAGAGCAGGGCTATTCGAAGTGGAGCAGTAAGCCAAGCCCCGGCGTGCTGCCCGTCCCTGCTCACCCTTCCCAGGACTGGCAGTGCTCACGAGCCTCTTTTCCCGTGCCGGGACAGCTCTCATTCAGCACCAGCAGCTCTGCAAGAGCGACAAGCCTCGCCTTCTTCTCTCTGTATCTGTTTAGCACCAGCTTCAGCCTTTCTATCAATTTCAACCACATTTTTCTTCTTTCTCATCTGCCTCTGGCACACCTTTTCTTCAGTGCTAGGCACAATATTTCTGTCCACTGGTCAGAATGATAAACTGAAAATATTTCTTTCAGGGAAGACTCAAGACCCATCATTTAATTTTTGCTTGTTTGTTTGTTTTATTTTAGAAAACACTCTTTTGAGATTGGCTGAAACATTTTACTTGACCTATATGGGAAAAAAAAAAACCCTTTTCCTTACAACTTTCCTTTTTTTTTTTTTTAATTACAGAAATTTTCCAAAACAAAACTCACTGCAAAATCAGAAATGAAAATAGTTCATCTGCTCCAAAAAAATTTCTCCCTTTTTCCCCCCTCAAAACTAAACATGATGCACAAAGAGTGCAAGCCTTCTCCAAACTGCACTTAGGAACGTAAAATAGCACTCTTGCTGACATTTTTCTGCCTTCTTGCTCTTTTCCCTATTTTTCCCTGCAATCATCTGCCTGTTCCCAAATGCTATCACAGTCGCCAGACCAAGCTCTCAGAGAGGAACTTGGGCACAGAAAAGTTCACTGAACTGCCATGGAACGTTTTGCTCCCTGAACATTCTGTAGCCACAGGACATCTAAGATGATTGTATTTTCTTCAAGGTACATGAATATTTGATATTCTCCCTCCCTTTCTTTCCCCTCATCTTAATTATTCTCTTATTTTGAAATACCAGCTTGCATGTAGTATTTAAATAAAGATGTTTTCAGAGTCATAAGTGGCTTAAAACACTCAAGCCTCTCAAAATATATATTGCAAGTGATGTACATCCTCTTGTTCTGCTTATAAGTGGCAGAGAACAAGGCACAACCTGGGGAATTCATATGGAACAGGGCATTTAGAGGAGCAACCTTTCCCTTCTGAAAGCTTGGGTTCCCCCTCAGCAAAGAAATCTGGACATGTGAGTTGAGACACAGGGTCAAGGCTGTTCCTATGGAAATCACTGAAAGGTCTCATGCGGCAAATTTTACTCAGGAAGGTGTCTGAAAATGCAACGGATGCAGTGGGTCAAAACTGAAGCAGGGAACAGGAGGGAAATATTGAAAGGTGCAATTTGGAAAAATAGCTGCTGCAGGGCAAAAGAGAGAATGAAAACACAGAGAATCTGCTATACATATGGCTATATTAGATAATTACATATGTACAAAAGGATTCAGAGGGTTTGGGTGACTCTACACCTTCAAGGCCAGATCACACAAACCTTTGCCAAGGCCCACAAGCTGCAAGGATCCAGCTTTGCTGGATTTTGAGAAGCCTGTTTTATGGGACATCTTCGAGAGGGTGCCCAGAAGCCCATTCCCTTTGAGTCATTACATTTGTATGCCAAAACATCAGTTGATCCAAAGAAACACTGAACACTCAGCTGTGCAGAGACCCAGGTGGCTCCAACTGCAGGCTAGGAAGTGGGATGCTCCATGTCTCAAGCAAGTGGAAGTGTTGCTTCAGGTTCACAGCTATGACCTGACACTCAGGACTGGGGCTGGGCTGCTTTTCAGGGAACCGTTAAGGTGGGAAAACACCTTCAAGATGGAGTCCATCCATTTTGGGCAGCTGTATCCCCACAAAATTATCTATTACATGAAGGAACGGACATTAATGGAGATAGCCACTTGGACCAGGTGAGGGTGCTGCAGACCTGACAGCTGTTCCAGCTGCTTGAGTGATGTGTCCTGGCTTACTTGGAGGTGTTTCCCTGAACAGCTGAGAGAAAAGGAAATGAAGTGTGTCTCTGCACAGGTCAGAGGAGGCCACGCACCATAGATGTTTGTACAGGTGGATGAAGAGCTGTGCCTACAGATGCTCACAAGTAGGGCAAGGAGTAAACATGCATATTTGAAAACTCATCCATCTCTGTTACAAAAATAAGTCATCACAATGTAACTTTTAACTTTGCAGAAGCTTTTATCAGACAGAGCAGGTAGCTGGAAGGTTGTAAAAGGACTCTCTGCAAATCTCAGGGCCAAGTGCCCTGAGGTTTGACTGAGGTTTCCCAATTGAGGCACCACTCTGCTGGGAATATGCAGTAATAGGGGCATATGGCAACTACCCAAATTTGCCTGTGGGAAAAATCACGCTCTTCTGCTCGTAGCTGATGTTGCATCTATGAAGCAGCCCTTCATTATCAATCATCTGCAGTAGATTTTGTGCTCTTACCCCGAAAATCTCCCTTCACTGTCCACATGCCTTGCTTAGAAAACCCCAGCAAAGGTGAGAGCTACTGTAAGGAAGAAACTTTATCCTAATGGAGAGTTGATTTTAAAGAACTGAAAAAGTTACAGTTGTCTCCCTCCTCTTGAACATATTTCCTATTTTGCAATGAAGATTTCTAACACCACGTTCCTCAGCCAATGCTGTTCAGTCATGCTGTGTAAGAAGATGTGGAATTTTTACTAGGTTTTACATGTTGGACTGTGGAGCATATTTTTAAATGAATTCAAGGAGATGGCCAAGTGCAAATCTTTCAAAGGCAAGAAGAAAGAGATGCTTAAACAAGTTCCCCACCCTGCAAACATTGCAATGACATATCACATTCCAGTTGCCCCACAAGACAAAGGGATTGCAAGTTCCATGCTTCACAATTGTACAGCCAAGGTGTCCCACTCCTCCCTCCCGTGCATGAGCCAAAAGACAGGACTAACATGATACACTTGCCAGCAGCTACAGAAAGCAGAGCAAAGACTACAGCACAAGGAGCACTCTGACAGAAGCACAAAGCATGGTATTTATTTATTGCCTGTCAATGTCTAGCCTGGATGTGCTGCTGCATCTCCATACCCATTATAACTGCTCATTAGACATTAACAGGATGGGATTTTGTTGCAGTCAGGTCACCTGAGTTTATAGGAAAGGGGACAGCAAACAGCAGTGGAGAAATCCAAAGTGAAAGGGAAGGAACAGCAATCATGTGCTGTGATGGTTACAGTCAGTAACGAGTTGGCTGGCTACTGTGCATCACTGCTGCTTTCTAGTAAGTGGAATTAGGAGCAGAGCCATGTGTCACGGGCTTCATACTGTCAGCTATTAGCAGGGAGATTGATTTAACACAAGTGACAATGGCACAAGCTTTGTCAAAGGAGAAATTCCATGCCTAGCTGCCAGGCAACCACAGCATAAAACAGTGGTACCAGTTACCAAACAGCCAGCATGGCTACTGACCCCTTGGCAAGACCCACACTGTAATGCAGCTTTATTATTCATAATAGACTTAGGACCATGGAAGATTCCAAAACCATCACGTACATTATGCACATGCAAAAACAATCAGAAATAATCCACTACCAATGAGGAGATGAAGCAGAGCATCCCAGACATAATGTAAACCCTGCCCAGGAGCATGTGCAAGACTACAACTCCAAATAACCTGTGCACCCGTTTCACCTTGGGGGGTTTGCTAGCGGAAGGTAGTGGAGGAAAACTGAGAGAGGGCAGGTCCCTCTCCTAACAAATACAGTCTGTGGGAGAGAAAAGAGATTATCCGTCTGACAGACCAGAATGAGGATAGCAAAGAGAAAACCTTCAGGGAAAATTGCAGTATTTCCTCCCAGAATGAGCCTGGACTCTGAAATCAGCACACAATACACGAGATTGAACACTGGCAGGCCTGGGCCTGTTATTGAAGTAATCTTGGGTAGGAAACAAAAACCATAGCATGAACTTCTTGTTTACCTTAAGAAATAGATTACGGTTATTCTCCGATTTAGTTGACTGAAATTACATAAACAAGTTCAGCCACAAAAGTCTTCTCTGAAAAGTGCAAAAGCTGTAGAATATGTTCTCTCAGAGTTTGTTCTCTGCATCCATCCTGTCTACTCAGCAGATTAACATGACCATTTGCTACATTTTAGCAAGATAAAAGATGCACTGTTTTTTCAACTATGACCATTTTGCTGTGTCTTCCCTATTGTGTACATGACTTATAAAGAAGGAATCTTGGCTTCCAGGTCCCAAGATACACTATTGATTTGGAAGTGAATGGGGAAGAAAAAACCCCAAAACCCCCTATCTTCTAGATATGCAAAGTGTCTTTGCTGGAGTAATTAAGGGCCAAGCAACCAGTCCCAGGGGCTCTGCATACTTAGACTCTATGCAAAACAGAATTATATTTTAAAACACCTGCAACTACATTTTGTTTCTAGGAAGCCTCATGACCATCCTTGGGAACTTAAGCTGGACAGGTAAAGACTGGAATTATATAAGGGAGGATGACCAGAAACAGCACTGGGGACAGAAGAAAACATTTTCCCAAAACATGTCACTTTTTTGTTCTGTCCAGGAGAATGTTCCCTCGGATCTCCTCAGCTCAGAACACCAGGCTAATTCACACAAAGAGCAGAGAAGAAGGAATTCCAAGAAGCTGCTGCGTGGTTGTGGAGGTAGGTGTTATAACATATACAGCCACATGGCAAACTCATTCTGATCTTGCCAGACTTGTGTGGCACAAAACTCCCACAGAGGAGGGGAAAAAAAAATCAAGACAGAAACAGCAGGCTCCTTACAATGTGTGCTTCATCAGGAGTGATATTTCAGGCTCCTTTGCCTCTCTCAATGAAGAGGGTCTGGATTTTTTCACATGGGCTGAGTTGGGAGGGAGTGCTGAGGCACACACAGGCACGCCTGTGCCTTTGTAAAGGGTCTTGGAGAAAGGGGGCAGTAGCCAACTTATCCTTCTGCCTGTTGTCAAACAGTTAATTGTACTTAAACAGCTGGGCCAGACAATAGCATCTTTAATGGCCCCGCTTAAGCGCAGTCGTGACAGAAATCACAATATTTTTTAATCTTCCTTTCCCAGCCTTCCTGGAAATTCATTTTTAATGACTGCAGTTGGCTTTCATTTTTGCTCATTTTTAATTCAGATAACTCCCTCAGTCATGCAACTTCTTTCTTCCACTTCAACACTCCCTGTAAATGAAAGGCTGCAATATCTTAAATGAAAAACTGATACCAAATGCTAACAGAACCAATAGGATAGTCTGGTTCACCAGTTCTTGCCACCTTGTTCTAGACCTGGCCAAATGTCTCACATACCCAACAAGTAAGGATTATGGACAAGGTTTGTTCCATCCCCAAGGCACTTCAGAGTATAAATTCTCCATTAGAGCCAAGACCCAAGCATGCTGGTCTCCCCATTACCCTCCCTATATGGCCCATCTTCAAATGTTTTGATCCAAAGAAGTAAAATGAGATAATGGCAATCTTTAAGACTTATTGTTCCCAGATGGTAGCACACCTTCATGGTTATTGTCTGTTGCTGCATGTTTAAACAATGGTAGGAAAAATCACTGTCTTTTCTCCAGAGCTTCAAAACCACAAAATTTATTTTTTGTTCATTTTTTGGCAGTTCCCATGTAAGTGTTAGAAAATGTTTATCACTGAAATTTCTGTGCTTTAAAATGTCTACAGATTTTCATAAAAGACCTAAATGCACAACAGAGCTCCCTCAACACTCCCCTCCACCCTACAGCGTCCCATGATCTCCCAGTCTAGGATTTCCCCTTATGCATGCCATTCCAGATTCTTATCCCAGACACATAACATGGTCATTATCACAGTCCTCTGATCTAAGTTTGTCCATTTATAACACTAAGTTTTGCTTGCATCTATAACTTCACACCTCAATAATTTACCTAATTTTAGATAACAGAATAAAAATACTATAAAGTTTAATTTATTTTCATTGTTCCATAGAAGGCTAAATTTGGCTCTTGGGTCCAATGCCTCCTTTATTTTTGGTTATGAATTTCGTATTGAAGAAAGAAAAATTCATACCTTCTGAATGAAATTTTCATAACTGTGCATTGCCCAGTGCTATATATTCAGCAGTATTAACTGCTGAGGCTGTTTACATTCAGAAGGCTTCCCTCAGCACTAGAAAGTGCAATGTTTATTTTTATGTACTGTAAGAATTTCAATTTCCAGAAAATGCCACGGTCACCTCAAAATATGACTCAGTAACCCAGATGGAGGTCATGATCCTAGAGCAGGAGAAACATATCCATCATGCATGAATCAACCATGTCACTTGGCTCTTATGCAAGTCAATATTTAAATGAGCCCCACAGAAACTGAACTCCTTGTTGTTAAACACCTAAATGATCAATCTTATATATTCAGCCCAAATGCTTGACTGACAATTGCTGGGGCCACGTGATGAAGTATCCCACTCTCACACATCCATTCAGTGCTCAGCATCCCACTGTGTGAGTGGGACTTTGCAACTCCATCTCTAGCATGAATTTGCTCCAGGGAAGAATGGCTGGGGAAGATGGAAGCAGCAAGGCTGAACTTAAAGCACAACTGTGCTTTAAAATATGATGGGCTACAGGCTGTGGTTCTGAGCACCATCCTATTCTTCCAGGGTCGATTCAGGATCCAAGATCATGGGGACAAATTAAAGGGATAATTCAGCATAAATTATGGTGTGGCATAAAAGCAGAGAAATGAGTTTCTGAAAAATAACTTGTGTTTATACTATTGGGTTTATCTATGTGGCACCTAAAAATAGTCATCTATTACAAAGCCTCCAATTTCAGTGGTTTAGGTCAGGTTTAGCAAGAGTTCAGGGCCGTACCCATGTATGCTTGATTTGGCTTAAATCAAAACAGTACCACCTGAAAATGGGTAGCCTTAGCAAGACACTCCTGTTAAAAATCTTTTTCTAAATCTTATTCTAAAGCTCATATCATCCAAATTGTCACTTTGTCAGCAACCACAGGAAGAGAAAGTTTAAAAAAATCCCAAAACAACCCACCTGTTATAGGAACAATGCTATCAACTAGACAATGCAAATTATGGTTTAATAAAGAGCTCTCTTTCATCGAGTCACAAAAAAACAGAAAAAGGAAGCCAGATTCAGTGACTCTTTGGAGAGGAGCATGGGTGGTAGTTGGATGCTCTTTAGTGAAGATGGTGCTTGTTGGCACTGAAGCAGGCAACCCACTTAAAAAGACACAACATGTCTTCAGATGATCCACATTCTGGAAATCAATTTGGATGTTGACTTTTTTCCTTTAAAAAACCTCAAGGTGGAACTTTTATTAGTCCTGAAGCATGGGAACACATATATTTTTTTTCCTTATCTGTTAGTCCCCAAGAGGCTCCTAGTAAGAGCTTCCTGTTGCACTTCCCCACATATGGTCAGGTACAGACTGTCTGAAACAAGAGTGTCATAGATTGGCAAAGCTGCCAGGGAGTAGAAAAAGAATAAAACCTAATTCCCTACTTTATAGCCAGGAAAAGAAGGCATGAAAAGATCACACTAGAAATTTCAGGCATAGCAAACAATTGGGGCATAATAAAAAAAGACAGCAAATTCAGGGCCTGTGCTAGGATAGACATCTATGGCATTGAATGCACAAGGTGCTGAGTAGGGAAAGAACCCAAGGAAGGTGAAAGCTTTGTGAAGACAGCTCTTCTGAAAAGCCATAACTATTCATTCACAGAAATGCATAACATAGGGCAAGCTACAGACACCAACAGAAGTGCAGGCATCAAACTTGAGGGGACCAAGAGGTAATTAATTAGGAAGCAGCTGATTTGGAAAAAAAAAAAGCAACTCTCCTCCCATTGTGATAGAGAACCTGTGGGATCCATATCTGCAGGAAGCTGTCAGTTCAGATACTATGACTGGATAATTTTAGGAAAAATAACAAGACTGAAAGTTATGCTGGACAGATATGAAGGGCTGTCACAGTCCAAGCTGGCTTGTAGCGGGGCAATTAATTCAGCCATAAATAAGAGATTCTATTCAAGTAGCCTGGTTTGATAAACAGGTGAATAATGATAGGATAGATTCAAACCCAAACAGGAATTTCACCCAGTGAATTCCGTCATAAGCTGCAGAAGCCATTGGTCAGAGAGCTGAGCAATCCAAACTCCCAACCAATCATATGTGTTTGCCCAGGAACTCCAAACTCTTTATATAAGGAGAGTTCACGAGAATAAAATGCTTTTTGTCACATGGACCATAGAGTATTGGTGTCTTTGTCTCAGACCCAGCACCAGTCAGTGTTACCAAGGGGAATTCAGGGCATCAGGGCCTGGAAAGGGAAGCAAAGAATTGCTTTTCCTGTTCTCGTGTGGTGTTGTTACAATTGGGCATATGCATACATTGTCCTTTGAAACAAGCAGGGTGGGCTGTACCATGCACTGCTGTGAGGCATAGATGGTCCAAAGGGATCTAATCTCTGAAAAAGGAAATCCTACTCTTCCCGAGAAGGGAGGAAAAAGAAGGGGAAGAGCACAAGGAAGATAAAGAGAGAGCAAAGGGAAGGAAAAGGAGAGAGGAGAGGAAGGAAATTCTCACAAGGCAGAAGAGAGAGAAAGGATAATCAGAGGGGAAAGGTAGATTCCTAAAGGATTTGATTTAAAAATCCACAATGTTTTTTCTTCACTTGGTAGCCCTGCCAACTTCATGTCTGTTTCCAAATGCCTGAAAGCAGGTCACGCATGTGCAAATGCCTGTGCCTGTCAGGGCGCACTGCCTGCCCCCTTGCCCACCCCAAACACAGAGATGCCAGCTCTCCACCACCACTTGCCCTAGCGGGCAAGGCAGGAACAAGTGCTTGGTGCCACCACGGTGGCCTCCCATCTGTCAGCACTGCCACCTCCCGCACCTCGGGGGCACCAGCTCATCCCTTACAGCAGTTTCCTCTGCTCCCTGACTTCCCTCGACTGTCTGAAAGGGACTGTGGCATAAGGAGAAGACAGCAAGGAAAACAAAATAAGTTCAGAAGAAGCTGGTGTTTCATAAAGGATTTGTGGAGTGGATTCAAATCACTGCACACAGGCAGCAAGCAAAGTAAGGAAAGGAGCAAGAGATTAAAGCAACGGAGATACACACACATGAGCTGTTTGCATGGTTGAAAGAAACAAAGCAGAATTAAGACCAGCTTGCCCAGTTGTAGAAGGCTGCATAGGCTTACACACAGGGAGAAAACAAGGGCTGAATCCACCACAATTCTGCCCTATGTTGCTCACAGCAAACAAAGCTTGATTCCCCACTTTACAGAAAGTCTTTTCAAAATGCAGAAATGGGACCCACTTGACCCACTCTCAAAGAGATGCAGGAACTCCCTAATACAGGAGAAGGGCTGGAAGAGAAGGCTGTCCTCCAGTGGAAAGCAGCGGCAGAATTCAGCTCTGCACCATGAAAATTGAATTGCCTCCTTTAGACCTTGGAAACCCTGGTGACTTCAAGTAACCTATATTTACTGAAAGCATCACAAGGACTAAAATTTAAGGTTTTAAATGGGTCTGTGAGGGAAAATGCTCCCAACACCTATGAAATCCTTTTGCTACCCAGGAATATCATTACAGGACTAGCTAAAAAGGAGAAGCGCAACCTGCTGTATCACCACTTCTTTGCAATTCTGTCTTTTCTTACAATTTTGCCTTTGCTGAGGCCCAACAGTGCTTGCACAGTGGAAAAAAATGGGATCACACAATGGAGTGAGATGCTTCTAAGCATCTCCCACAGCAAGCCCTTTCCTTAAAGTAATTTCTGTTTAGAGATAACAGATCTCTTTACAGTTCTGCAGCTCTCTTCCCTAGCAGGCCTTTCATGCACATGAAAAGAAATATCTGATCAAAAATATTCCTCTATCATGGCTTTGGAAATATTAGCAAGATTTAATTTATATATAATCATATCAGCAGAAGAGTTAATTGAAATATTGAATAACTACAACTTTAACAGGATTAGAACATAATGTTTCAGATGTACTAAGCAGATGATTTATCTACCATGCTATACAAATTTTAGTTAATAGTTGGGCAAAGACTTTAGAACTATTATTTTTAGTAACAGAAGGGTATTCCCTAGGTTGTGCCAAGGCCTGTGTGCTGAAAAGCATTGTGAAAGTTCAGCTTATTGTGCATTTTCTTCTTCTATTAGAAGGAGACAAATGTGTCTGACGTTGTTAATTGGGATCTTGTGATAATGCAGCAGTATGTGCACAGACAAATGAAATTTCAGTGCAAATTCACTGACCTTATCCAAGATATATCCAGGGAAGAAAATGGCTAAATGAACTTAATTCAGTGACACGAAGCATGTATTACATTCCCAGGTGTCATATTAATTGTGCATGTTACCAGCAGGACAGTTGTAAGATAGGTACAATATGCCTAAAATTACTATTGAGGTTAACTACATAGCAAAGAGATTAGCAATGAAACAGCCCTGAACTACAAGACACTATCTCCACCTTCAGAATTTGCAGAAACTTGTCTACAGACCTGAGTTCGAGTACAGATTTTCCTTCCTGCAGGCATGGACCAAAGCCTCAAATGTCAATAAAAATCAAGAAAACTGGGAGGGGGGAAAGTTGACTCTGACTACAATTACCCAGATATGGGCAATCTCCAGTCAATCAAATCAGCAACTTTGCAGAGATGCACTTATGTTAAATACTAGGCTGGCAGAGGCTGGTGTTTGTCACAAGATAGTAAGTGGAAAACAAACCAACAAATCTCAGATGAGATCCCAGCACACAGGATTCATGTTATAAAATCAGCCACTCAGTAAGGCAGCAAGCACTACCAAACTCATGCTTTCTGCAGTTTTCTCGAGACACTGCTCTCAACTAATTCCCTTGGGACCTTGCATTAGTCCCAAGGGACCTTGTAACGTAGTTACATGGCATCTCTCTCCGCTTCTGTGGAATGGGAAGAGTAATGCTGCCTTTCCACCAGGGACATATGCAGATAATCATCTCAACAGTTGTGATTGGACACAGTGATGATAGAGGTAAAAGTACTGGGGAGACTGAGGAAGACTGAACTACTCACTGCAAAAAGAGAAAATTGATCTACCGAAAGTAAGTGATGTGCCTGGCCTTGTATACAGGAACAGATTTCAAGGACCTGAAAAAGCAAGTATTAAATACTCTGCTGCAGAAAAACATGTATGTAGAATTCATGTCCAGTGCTTACCATGTCTTCCATTTAAGTTTAAATACAGACATTTACTTTAAAATTACCACTAATGTGTGCAGGTACACAGAAATGCAGAGTGAAATTGTCTCACTACACTCATATCTTTTTGTCCTATCTACTTTGACAGTCAATTCTTTGGAATCATGGTGTCCCAGTAGAATAATGAGTGAAAATACTGTTAAAATAAAGATTGACCTAAAATTCTGAATAAAATTGAACCCAGAACCTTCCCTCCAATATCTTTGGTATTAAGCAAAAAAAGTTTGCAAAGGACTCTTACTAATTTGGTATTTGCTATTAGAGACATTTTACCTTAGATGTGGAAAAGATACATGAGTATTCCACTACAGTCATTACATATGTTTTTGGTTTTTTGCTGGTTTTTTTTCTTTTCCCTGGCTCAAAATATTTGGTTGCAAAGTGTAGAGAAGCTTCAGTATTTTCCATGCTGATTCAAAACAGCCCTGCATTTCTTGAAGGTTTTCAGGAAGTGGTAGAAGGTATAAAATCACCTGAGTCTGTACAAAATTCTGAAATGATAAGGCAGAGCTATAGGATATTGGAATTTTTCCAAGTTATTGAAACTTCTTTCTTTTGCCCTGAAGAGACAGGCCAAAGCAAGCAAAAGACTGGACAGATCTTTGAAGATTTTCCTGGTATGATTCCAAAAATGCAGCATGCCAAGGCTCTTGTCAGGGAAACCTCTGCAATGTCCAAATGCCAGCTCATTAAATCTTGCTAAGCTTTCCCAGTATTCCCCCTGTGCCAGTGGAAATTCTGACCCCACATCCCCATGCTACACACACAGTCAAGGCTTCAAGATGGTGCCCTCAAGAAAACAGTGCCCCCAAAAATGTGGTGTGTCCTACTGCTTAGAAGAGACTACCTAAATGTGAGGAAGTGAGGCAGCATCTCAGATGGAAGATAATTTGATTTTAAATGTAAGATAGTCAAGAAGTAACAGTCAGAAGATTCCTGTGCAGCTTACAGTATCAAAGAGATGCAGAAAACCAGTGCTGGTGGCAGAGGTGCAGGTGTGGGAAAGGGAAGAAATTCAGAGCTAGTCTAGATGCCACCTCTCCTAGCTGCAAACACTGGGAAAATTAGCACCAGAGCACAGAGGGTGCAAAGAGCTGTAGCTTTCTCCAGCTAGAAACAGTGTAATAGTGTAAGAAGAGTTGTCTCAATAAAGTCTATAAAATAATTTAATAATAACTTCCTAACTACTTATCTCAGTTCTGCAATGTATTGCCTTACTATTTATTACAAGATAGCTAAATTTTAAGAGAAGTGAATGGTCAGTGCCTCCCTAGTGCTATTGTTAAAGGCAGATTTCATTTTTAACTGTGAAGATTATTCATAAATATACCATCAAAGCCGCTACTGGAAGATGAAAAAATCTGTGATGGATCCAAATTTCCCCAAATGATCCTGTATGCTGTCACCAGCAATAGCAATGGAGAGAGAATGATTCTCAGGGCACTAATCTCTCCAGATACTGAGGTATTTTTGCTAAACAGATTCAGAATAGCTCCAGCCTTAGAGATGACAGCAGGAGCACTTCACCAGCTTGCTCTGCTTGTGCAGACACAATCAGAAAAAAAAGCTACTGGCTTGGGGGTGACCAGTCCCAGTGGCTTTCACAGCTTTAGTAACAAAGCTGGGAACTAAAACCATTAATTTCACAACTGCAAGCAACATTGGAGCTTCTGCCAATGCTCCCAGCTTAGCCAGGTCTCCCTACCTCTGCTGTGCTGGCATTGATATATTCATCACTCCCAGTAATTCTTCATGCCACTGATGACAATTTCTAGGGAGCAAGCTGAAAGTCTTTTTCCCAAGCCATGCAAAATGCAGCACATTTAGTAGAAAAGGAGCAACAAATCCTGAAACGAATGCTACAGGACGTCTGTATTCAGGATGGATGTATATATTCAGATCACTGAAGGCATATCTTACTCTCTTGCCCTTAAACCCTGGAGGTTCATTAACCCTAAGCCTGGCAGTATTTACATTTGGCATGTCAAATGACTGCTAAGTTTTCAAGGGATGGAAGGGTAGGGATTTGGGGAGGTGAGATGGGCAGCCAACATTCCTGCTTCATTGAATGAGATCCCAGGAAGCAGTTGTGCCCCTAGTTTTCTTTTGTCCTTCTCCTCCCACATGGCTGATCCCTCCTGCCAGGAAGGTCCCAGAAACTAGGTCTTGCAACATCTGAAATCAGCAGCTGCACCTTGTCATTAAAATGCCTTTAAAGCATTTTCCGCTTCCCTCAGATTATGATATGGAGCTTCTCCCTGTTTCTCCACCCATAAATTACACATGCAGGAGTTGTTGGGGAAGATGGTTTTGAGTGCTGAGCACAGATGCAGACTGGGAAGGGAAAAGGAGTTTTCAGACTCCACTCTCCACAGAACAATAATCCAGTCTGACCAATATGTCATGTCACACTTCACCACAGTTCAGTCCCACTGGTCATATCAGAGACCCACAGCACTGCAGCAGGGTCTGTGAATGAGTCCTAGCTTTAGGGTACCAAACAGCAGCTTCCTCTAAATTCTCAATATTTTCACCACCAAAGATATCAGCCCATCAAATGAACTCTCCATAACCTCTGCTCCGTCCTCATCTCCCATCCCAAGGAGAGCAACCTCCCTGCTCCCGCTCTTCTGGCAAAGAAGAAGGCCCCTGAGACCGAAATGTCACAGATTCTGAGGACATGATTAATTATTTAAATCGACAAAATTACATTCCACTGGTGACATTCAGCTCTACATCTACTCTGCCTCTGCCTCTCTCCTTCCCTCCCTGCCAGCCCTCAGCAGTTCTTCCCCCTGTGGGCATGTGCCAGCAAAGGATCTGTTCCTTTCACTCTGCTCTCTGCTAAATGTTTTTTATTCTCAACCACCTGCCCCAGGCCCTCTCATCAATTATTAATCAAGTGATCCATGAATATGCAAATCAACCCATGCACTCATTTTATTAAATTAAATAAAAAGAAAAAAAAGGAGACATGGCATGTACAGCAGCAGAATAGATGATGGGGTGGACTGCTCTGGGAAAGTGGGGATAGGTACTGTCTAATAGAGGAGGAAGGAGTAGGATGAGAAGGAATATCCACTATACACGACTAGCAGGAGGATTGCTTTTAGAGCCATTCATGTGTTTAAAGTGATGTTCTGCAGGAAGGTGGGGGCTGAAAGATGAGTACATGCACATATCAGAGGGCTTTATCCTGCAGCAAATGAATGGGTGAAGAATCCACTTTCTTTCTAATAATCCAGGTCAACAGGGGCACTTTGGAGAAGGGCAGGCATTTATGAGACTGGAGTGGTCCAGCTGGCCATGCACAAGGCATTTCCACCTGGCCCACAGCATCCACTTCAGCAAAGAATGCAGCTGGGCTGCATCCATATGAACAGATAAGGGTAAGCCAAGGACACCTGCCTCTAGATAGATCTGAGCTGAAACCACTGCTGCTGCCTCTCTGCATCACATGGGGGAGGAATGAGGGTGGGATTCCTTGAAAATTATATCTTCTCCCAGCTGATAACATGCTGACCCATTCTGTGTTAGGTGCTGAAAATAATTCTCCCTCTTCCATCAAGTTTTCTATTTGTGTAACATCCCGCCTCACTTTCACCATTCCCAACACTCTCTCCACACCTTTACACACCAACTGGTCTTTTTGGATCTCCTAAAATCTTTCTCTGATGGACAGGGTATGAGCCATGACACTGGCCTGTCATTTCTGTCAAATACAGGGTTGCCTGAGTGCTGATGCCAGATCTGCGCAAGCAGAAAACCAAAAAGTCAAATCTCCTTCCAGGGTAGGGAAAGAGTGCTGCCACTCACATGCCTACAAGCCCTTTAGACCTGTAAGAAAAGAGAGAGAACCATCTGGTCTTCTTTCCTGGTCCCTGGTGTTGCAGTGAGTACAGCTGAATAACTTTAGGATGACTCTCATTCCTAGCTCCTAACACTTTTGCACAAGCATCCCCTTGGGTGGAGGTGAGACTGTCCCTGCCCCATGAAGAGACCATACTCCATTCCATCTAAACAGCATGGCTTTTTCCCTTTCTGCTAGCTTCACCAAGCTCCGTGTCACTGGTTGACTAATGGCAGGTATTTACCTTCATGAGGGTTTGAGGGAGTTCAGAGCTGGCAGGCAGTAGGGGATACCCTTCTTACCCAGGGAGAAGGTGGTGCATGGGTAGTCGCAGGGCATATGCTTTCTCGACCAACAGAGACCAGTAGGTTATCCTGACTTGTTCTAAACATTCCTACCAGATGCTGATATGTTGGGAAAACATTTTTTCTTATTCAGTAAATCAAGAAAGTGCTGATGGCAAAGGCCATACCATTCTTTCAAGGCAGCCAGCTTGTGACTCCTGAGATCATTACACCAAACTTCTCTGCAGAGGCTGCGACACGTTGTGTCAGATCATGGCCACATAAGCCAAATGGATGCTGGAACAGGCAGCAGGCCCAATCCTGTCCCAGGCAGAGCTTCAAAGAGGTGCTTTAGTCATTGGATTGGGAGACTCCAATGTAACTTCAGCTCCCATAAGGTTGTGGGATTTAGGAGATGAGTTTTCTATCTCCTGACAGTGTCATGATTTTGAAAAGCACTTTGCAGAATCAGGAGAATCTGTTATCTCCAGTACAACTTGTAGCCACACACACTTTATGGAATTGCTGAAGAGAGGCCAGAGAAAAGGTGAATGCATCGGCAGCTGGAAATTACGTGCTCACATGATTCCTTGGCCACCACTATACTTATGGGAGTACCAGAGGTGGATGGGAGGAGATGATCAGCTTTCTCACGCACTGATCCAAGACTGTTGCTTCATATCAAGGAATAATTCTGGTTATAATCCTCCTTCTCCCTAAAACAGCTAACAATCCTGCTGGCAAAACTCATGGCTTAAGAAGTATAAGGCCTAGCCTTCCATAGCACTAATTTCTTAGTAATATCTATATTACAATGATGTGAAAAAATGCTGCAATGTCAGAGTCACAATACCAGCACTGGTGCAAAAACTCCAGTATGGGGGGTTTTCAATATTTCAGAGTAATGCCTGCACCTGAACGGAAATGCACAGGGATCAAGATGGCAGGAGTGAGTTCAAACACACCCCACACTTTTCACATGTGCAGCTGCATCTACCCACAGAATCACCATACTGGGATAAAGGAGGTACCAACATGCCCAGAGGGTCAGATTCTCTGTGCTAGCAACATGTCCCAAGCATGCACCCATGGGACTCAGCACCCATAAATGCCTTGCAGGGGTCAGCTTCTTCATTCCTTCAGGGCACCTCATACCCCACCTCTGTATGCAACATGCTCCTCTGATCTATTCATGGAGCAAGAAAGATCCTGCTTTTTAACTTCTGAATGGGAGGAAGAAGAAAAAAATAATTCTCTTTATGTCACCAGCTAAATGTTAATTTGGAATGCGTTTGTTTTTTTTTTTTGTTGTTGTTTCCTAAATTGCTCTTCACTGTGTGCCAGCACACGGGTAAATTGTTCTTGGCTGAGAAAATGGCCTGTCTCTCTTCTCAGAGATTAACAGAGAAGACAGTGAATGAAGCAGCAAACAAGAAAACCATGCTCCTTTTACAAATCATTCAATGGTTTCCTGACTTCTTTTCTATATATTTTTCAGCTGTAAATGAGTTTCTACTGCTCACTGTAGCTGAAGGCCATGCTTGCCATTGTTACTCCCCATTTTCTTTTTAAACAAGGTGGAGGAAGGAAGGAGAAGTAATTTGCTGCCATGGTGACTCCAAGTGAAATGAAATTGCTGTACTTCCCTCCTGACCCTCCAAAAGCTTCCCCCAGCCACCTTCCCCAAGAACCCTACTGTCTGGCTTAGGAATGCCCATGCGTCTCTGGCTCAAAGGGAGCCTGGCTCCTCCAGTGGCAGGCTGCTCTTTTTCTATTTTTGGGAAGAATTAGGGATATCTCACTTAGCTCTCTGTCTAGAAAAAAAGCTGGAAGCAGCCTACAAGTAGGTCTAATGGATCCTCCAAAACTTCGTAGAAATAGTGACAGAACTGTAACCAGGGAGAATGAACCTGTATGTCACTACACTTTTGTCCATCAGTAGTTAATAACAGTGGCAGCAGAGGTCAGAGGATGGATAGGTGATCCAGATACTTGCACATTCTTCTCCTGCAAAGCCATGCCAAGACAAAAAAAAAATAAAAAACAGTAGCTAGTCTGTAAGACTACACACCCAGCTTCTTTCCCCTGACAAAAATATCACAAGCTACCAGTGTCTATTTCTCATATGGAGCAACTGCTTCCCTAAACCCATTGCCAATATCCCTCTCACTGAACAAGTAATTCCCACCCATCTGCATTGTAGGATTTGGTTTCAGCTTTGAGCAGTGGTAACAGTTCACAACAGTTAGGTTGTTCAGTTATATAACCAGTCTATTGCATTTTTACTAAGTTTTCCTCTATTGCTCCTCTGCCCTATTAAAGCATTTCCCCATTTTCTACTTTAAAAATTTGACTCAAATCTTCTTTCTTATGAGAATTTCCATACCATATGGTGCCAAAAGGAGAAAGGAAATCCTAAATGTAATGCTGTAGAAATAGTCCTCATATACCAGTTAGATTTAAAAGGGCTTTGCATTATCTCAAAAATCACCATGAAGATCTTGTGCTTTTTGAAGCACAAAACTCATTTGTATTTTGAAGGCTACTCCTCATGCTGAAGGAGTGGGAACATGTATTTTGCCTGGAATTAAAACAATCTGTCATGTTCTCTTAAATATACAAAGACTTCACCTGCAGTGGGGATAGTCTATTGATATAATTAATAATCATGTGACAGATGAAAATATCTGTTTGCTTGATTCATGGATCTTGGGTGAATATGAGGAATGAGAGATTTATGCCTGCCTTCTTTGCATTGGAAGTTTATTTTACTGCCTGTGTAGAGAAGGCATTTCTCCCTCCACTCATTTCTACCTCTCCAAGATTCTTGCAGCTTATCTCAGAGGAGATGCACACAGTCCCTTGTGAAGACTGATTCAAGTCTTGAAAACTTGAAAGCATGCATACTTTTCCAGATGCCCAACTTGAAAACACACTGAAAGCTTTATCCATAGAAAGCACAGCAAGAACTGCCAAGAGGAAACACTGCTTTCTTAACTTTCAAGTGTGGGACTCTAAAAATGGGGGCATCAATAACAGCCAGCACTATAAATCCCAGCCTTTGGTTCTTTGATGGTTTCCCCCACCCCCCATAGGAATTATGGCTTTTCCATATTCTTATAGCACAAACTGATTGAATTTTAGAGGAGTTAACTATACTGTCACTTGCACATAGAAACATGCAACAGCCCAAAACAATACATTTGTGACTGATGTGTGCTCTAACTGGAGAAGAAATCCCAGCAAAATGCATGATTGTGGGAAACCCTTATATGTAGACATATCATTCTTGCACTGTAACAACTCACATCTCTCTCATGAAAAAGCTAAAAAAGGTGAAAGGTATTAATTCAGGAAACCTAGTCTCAAATAATCAATTTTAAAATTCACTAGCTGGATAGGGAAAGAAAAGTCATTAAGACCACCATCATTTAAGGCACTCAGGACAGATGAGGGAAGTTCCTGAAGGAAGGCTGTCTGAACCATGCAGGAGTGGTCTGCTGGAATGGGATCTGAGGAGATGCTCTTGAATGGGGAGCAGAGCTTCTGGCTTTCTGCAGTACCTATCCTTAATATCATACTGGCACATCAGGAACCTCAACTGGAGAGGAATATCCATATACCTTTGGAATATAGACTTCAGAGGCAGAGCTTTCAAAGTAACCCAAGAACACATCCAAGATTTACAGATTTGCTCATATTTCCCTCTTCCATCTCTATTTTCCAAATATGAAAAACCTGAATTGAACTTCTGAGTCTATGGAAAGGGTGTTACGCAGAAACTTTTCTAGTAAAAGATTAGTTCCCTTTTTTTTTTTTAATTTTAATTTTTACTTCTTTCAGTCCTGAAAGTAATTAAGTTTCAATGGCAGCTAATTATAAGCAAAGAGAAATCAGAGGCGGCATGGCTGTCTGTTCGGTGCAAGCTTGGCAAAATGTTTTTTAATTGGTAACCCTTTGCTGTATGCATTTCAGTCCATTTTGCACTGTGTTTATCGTTCCAGATTCATATTATATCCATGACCTTTCATCTAATGACAGAAGCTCATGCAGAGAAAAAATGATTATTTTAATACACACACATTAGAGCTATGAAAGAGAACGCAAAAAACAGGCAAGAGGAGAAAGCAGGAATGACACGAGACAAGAATGAAGCACATCATAAAATGCTAGATACTGATCTCTCTCCCTCCTTTTCCTCTGATATGTAGCCTGTGCAGGAGCCCTCCAGCGCACAGCTACAGCATTACTTGGTTGATGCCAGGTACTAAGGAATACCAGCTACTGAAAGCCTTAGAATAATTTGCTATGCCCATGGTCACTTACTGGGAACAGACACTCAGAGGTGCATCCTGCTTTTTTGTGTAGCCAGTTCCACGTTTGGAGTTGTGGGCCAAACTTTCTATGATTCTGAAGTTTGCCTTGATTGCAAGTCAAAGCTTAGTGTATGCTCCAAGGCACACTCAAGTGAGAGCTTAGAAACATGAAACTGAGAATCATTAAAGACAATGCACAACTTGAACTGCTGGGCATAAGTTGGAGATAAGTGGGAAAATAGATCCTAATTCCATGCATGTAATGTTGTCATCCCAAATGTATGCAAATTCACCTTCCTGTATTTCAACTAAGTGGAAGATGTAGAAATGTCAACAAAACCCTATTCCTTACTTTTTGGGCAAAGCATTAGCCCCAGGATGAACCCTCAGCCACCACACTGACACTGGCTGTGTTTTCTTACTCACTACTGTACGTAGCTGCCAAAACACCGCAGTCTGTGTCTTCAAGTGGCAGTGAGATGTCTCAGAGTCCTCAGGCTGCTGTGATGGTAGAACATCTCTATACAAACAGCAGCAGCAGCTCTGTCAGGTCTGGGATGCTTGGTAGGTTGCACATGATCCAATCTGAACTGGCACTTCCCATTGTAAACGCACAGCTCTTGCCAAGTGCCCACCTGGCTTCTGTAGGAAACAGCTAAGCAGGCACTAGATGCTTGGCAAAAGACTGCAGATTATTCTCAGTAAATTTATATGATACACTGAGCATCAACTGCCTGATCCATGCTTACCAGCAGCAGGGATGATCCAGTCATAAAGGGCCAGGGATATTCAGCAACTCACCCCAGAAATACCTTGATACTGGGACACCTAATACACATCTTTGCTTCCACCCTTAAGGAAAGTATCCAGCACACATCCCATGGTCTCCCATAAAGAAAACTCAGGTGTAATTCATCTAGCAGAGCAGATTTTTGATTACTACCTCATACCATACTCTTTTGTTTAGGACTGTATCACTCGACAAACTTTCAGAAAGAACATAGGTATTTTTTCCTGAGTCTCTGTTCTGAAATTAATTTTTCTGCTTGTGCAGTCAGTTTTTCTACTGGTTCACACAACTTTCACAGAAAAGAGTATAAGAAACAGAATGGATGGATACTACTGCTATGCTTGAACACCATTATCATATGTAAACTTAAGAAGGAAATAAAAGCAGTGTTAAAAAAATTGAGTAAAATTGTCTGCAATTTTCATGCAGAAAAAAAAAAGTAATTTTTTTTTTTCATGAAAAATTTATTTTTCATGCAAAATAAAACAACAAGCAAATATATTACAGGGCCATTTGTTGGTGCTGATTGTCAGGAAATAGTTGCCTTGAGCCTTAGAAATAAAAGCAACTATGCAAATAAATATTCTGGAAATATCAGTGATATTTCCAGAAGCGCAACAGTGGCTAAGACACATGAAATTCAGTGAAACTCATACCCTATACCTCAGGCCTTGCATAACACCTGTTTAGAAAAAACTTCATTCAAAGATACAAAATAAACCAAAGCATGGATGCTCAAGGTTCATGAACTCTTTAAAGGCACAAACAGGTACCATGCTTTGCATATATTTGCATCCATCTTCACATCAGATGCCAACATATGGTCATAAAGTGACTGACGGGCTCTGGACAGACATCTACAGAACCCCCCCAAACAAAACTCACCCCTAAAAGGTTTACAGAGAACTTCTTTATGGGAGAGATTTCCAGAAGCTCAAATGGCCCTTAGGTACAACCCTTCCATCAACTTGCAAACCCTAAAATACTAAGCAGGTAATTTAGAAGCCAAAGAGGAAAAAATACATTTTCAGAGCAATCACTTATAACTATACATCCAGCCCCAGTGCCTCTTTGTGATTCATTAATAAAGAAAACTCACAGACTAGCAGCTGTGTTCAAGAAACATTGCAGCAAAGTCCATCTGAGCACCAGCACTAAATATGCCATCAGATGTCACTGCACAGATTTGGGAGCTTTCATATTGCTAGGTTGACATCCATCTGGCCACTTTAGCACTGTTGTAGAAGCACAGAGTTGCAGTTTTTATAGCCCAGTTCTCCCATATAAACTTGATACAGCAGGCTGTTTGAGGTGAAGATTCGTTCAGCTGTGTCATGGCTGCCTCAGACCTTGTCAAGACAGTGCTGCTCAGCTGATCTCTTGGAGTCCCTTCCCTGTTCCCTCTGTGAACACACAGGAAGTCGAGGGGAAAAAAGGTAGCAAGAGTGGAGGGATATGCAATTAGGAACTATAAATTCATCAGATGGTTAAGCACCAGGGAGGAAAAAGAGGTCTTTAAACTAAGAGATCATGTTGACATAAGAACATATGGATGTTAACTGGCCATGAACACACTGAGACTGGAAATTAAAGATGGGCTTTTAAAACTTCAGAGAAGTGAAATTAGACAGGGATCACCAACTTCACGATTAAGGGAAAGCAACCCCAATCACACTGCAAATTTATGAAGGAATATTTAACAAAAGCTGAATCAGATAATTCAGAGGTTTCCATGTATGCTATGTTGTATGAGAACTATCCCACACACTTACTTATGTGTAAAAGTTACCCATACCAGTGTCTCAGAGTTTTTCCCTTGATTTTTGGTTACGTACAAATACTAACAAACCACAGTACCCTGACCATCAGAACAACCACAACTCTTTTTATAAGTCTGTTCAATATGTCCAGAATGACCTATTTTAAATGTGTAGGGTATGTTTTCAAAAGTAGCTTTCAAAAAAACAGGACCTATTTTCAAAAAAAGAACTCAAATCGCTGAGTCTTCTGATTTTCAGGAAGACAAGCTCAGGAGCAGCTGAGGTGCTTTTAAGTAGGTTTGTCCCTTTTGTCCCTAGTCTTCAGTGCCATTTTAGGAACTTTGACTTACTCTCCTTTCACTGTCACACAACATAATTTTGTCCTATGCCATACTGGAAACAGTGTCTCTAACCTTTTGATTCTAATGAAGCTTGAAATTCTAGGATAGATGACAAACTTTGCTCAGTTTTATCTACTCCTCTCTCTAGACATGAGGACCATGGACCATGTAACAATGTAGAAAGATACCAATAAAAAAAGAGAGATTTGCTCTTGACTTCAGCACCAAACCTAACATATGAATTACACACTTTGTGAAAAACCCAAACCACAACATATTTTTGTACAGGATCTGAATAACCCACATTCCCACCTAGTCTCTTCAAATACTAAATGAGATATCTACCTGAGTAAAAGGCTGTTGTTTTTTTTTTTAAATTGCAATAAGGCATTTTCAAAAATATTTTTTAGGCCATACTCATGTTGTCAGATTATGCCTGGATTACAAACATCTTGTCATTGCCAACATGCCAGGTAACCAATCTTTAGAGATAAATTAATAATTTGAATATCTAATCAGAAACCAGATACTTCAGCTGATGCAAGTCAAATCATTGCTGAGGGATGTAATCTCCAGCAGAGCAGTTGATGTGAACAGTTAACTGCTAATTCTGTAAACTTTTTTGTTTAATCTGAATATATTACTAACATTTTAGACATATTACATTTGTGCATTTTATCACATAGGGCAGAAATTGAGAGGCAGTCTATAAGGTTTACTTGTAAAATGAAGAATTTTACCCCAAAAGCAGCAAGAATTTCTGAAAATGCCCCACACTGGTAACTTAAGTCTGAACAAGGCTCAAGACATGGATCGAAAATTTTTTCTAGAGAAAAAGCCTGCTTACCCATCTCATACCACATATTTCAGTGCCATCTGAAATAGCTCTGCTCTGTCTTCCATCACCCATTAGGGGTCTACTGAGGCTGACCTGAGCATGGTGCATGCTTGCCGTCCAGTCCAGGCTGAATGTTGGCCCTGTAATTTTACTCTGACTTACCAGACCTTCAGCAGAACTCAGTTGTCACAGTAAAGGACAGCTGCCATATGGAGCATATTAAGCTTCTGACAAACAAAAAATCCCAGTGACTTCACTAATATCCTATCCTATATGAACACATAATTTTCCTTGCCACTCAACAACAGTTTCTGAATGTTTTGCAACATATACATTCTACCAAAACCATAACAAAAAGCACTGTTATGCCAAAATCTTATTAGTAAAACCCTCCCAGACAAATAACCACTCCTTCAGCTCCAGCCCACATATTGCTTGCTGCCTTCTCTGGTAGTCATTGAAGCAGTAGCCAATACCATTTGGGTGACAGGATGTTCTGATACTTGGGCAAAACTTGACAGATGCTAATTACAGTGAGATACTGGTATTTATCACAGCTATGCTCGATGGCATCAAGATGTTTAACAGTTTCTAGAATTCAGAACAAGCTGTGCATGTCTACTCATCTCTCTTTTCCCCTTCCAACTTTAGCACATGCAAGCACAGAACACAGCAGTTTTGTTGCCAATCCAAATTACATAGCGATGTTATTGCAAAAAGCACTCAAATAACTTACCATTACTTTAAAGACAATCGGGAAGGATTAGAAAGCCCAAAGACTTACCTATGAAGAAAAAAAAAAAGAAGCAAAATTATAGGCTGAGCAAAAGCAAGAACAGAAGGTCTTCCAACAATTTGAGCTCAAAAGTATCACAAAAGTCTTGACAGAATACCAAGAAAAGCAGATCTAGTTCCTTGCAAGGGTGGCCCTATGAATTAGAGAGGACCAACTCACCGGGTAACACTAAAAATAATGGCTATTTTAATCACACTTACAAGGCAGGCTCAAAACAAAAGTATAATTTCCTACCCCAAGGATCTTATGTTCTCATTCAAGAGCATATCAGAAAATTATTACCTGGGGAGCAGGAAAAAAATACTACTTTCCTATTTGGCTGAGAGAGCATCACACAAGTCTTAAGGATTATGTGGAGTACTTGTGCTAGATATCACAGGGGAGCAATCAAAAATAAATATAATAAATTAGTTCTCAACTGCCTCTAAAATCTGAAAGGGGATTATTTCCCAGGGTTATTTCGCATGCAGAAAAAAAAATAGTTGAAGTTTTGCAAGATTTTTCACTTCACAAAATCACAGAATGGGCAAGGTTGGATGGGACCACAATGGGTTATCTGGTCCAACCTCCCAAATCAAGAAGGGTCATCCTAGAACATATTGTACAGGATTGTACTCAGATGTTTCTGGAATATCTGCAGTGAGAGAGACTCCACAGCCTCTCTGGGCAACCTGTTCCAGTGCTCGGTCACCTGCACAGTAAAGTTCTTCCTCAGGTTCAGGTGGAACTTCCTGTGTTACGGTTTCTGCCCATTGCCTCTTGTCCCATTCAGTTCTTCTCTCACCATTTACCCTGACTGGCAACAGTGAGGAGAAAACCACCTATGCACCCAGATCCTTGACAAACATCCACAGAGCTCTGCAATCAAGCTTTATGATTACCAATTTACCCTTGGTATCATTATCACCCATGTGAAAGACCAACAGGGAGTAACAGTCCCATGTGTTGACAAGCCTTGACAACCTTCCCATGAAATCTCTGATTCAAGCCCAAGACAGGCAACAAACTTCTCTGGATAACCAGTTTGGGGTGGCAAATGAGTGCCTCCCTGGAGTAGGGAGTCACTCCTTCAACTGCTCGCCACTTCACACAGGTGATCCTGTGTGGCTGAGGTTTGGGGGACTCAGTTGCTTCACTCAAAGCCTTACCCATCTCCTCTTCACCTTGGAGGGCACTAAACCTGTTTTTAATGTCAAGTCATCAGGAGGAACAGAAGCTCTATGGAGAGTGACTGTTTTCCTCTCTGACTGACTTCTGACTTTTTGTGAGAAGCAGTGCAGAGCCCACCTTCATCTCCTGTGTCTGTAAAGTCTCTGAGATTATCCTCTGTATTTCTTTCTAGTCAAAATGCTATGTAACCTACTTATTTCCTTGTGTATCTCCTTGACCTGGTCATGCAGCTCCTTGACAAGGACACACCTTCTGCAGAGGAGGTGACTGACTCTCAGCCCCAGCTTTCTGGACGGGCGCTGTACAACCAGGGCCTGCAGAGCTACACCCTACTGTTGTGAGGTCTGTTTGGGTGGAAGCCCCTGACGTCACTAGTGCAGCAGCTTCCACAGACACTGGGGAATGAGTTCTACAGCACCTAGTAACCACAGTATGGGGAGCTCAGACTACTAACACTGGGGAGAAGGGGCCTCTTCTTTATTTTTTAGCAGAAAATGGGGAAACTTGATGGTGAATCTACAAGCATTAAACACATATGTCCTATTAATTGGGCTCTCCGCCCAGGCTCTCTCCCATCTTGACACTGCACCCACTTTTTAATTTTTAGGTAGTGAATTTGACTCCTTTCCCAAGCCTATCCTCCCATTCAATGAAATGCCACTTCTGTCCTTCAGACAATCATACATGTGTGCCAGAAAGAGCCATGCCAAGCAGGAGTTACAGCTGCTGCATAGCAAGTTTACAAACAGTAACACAGCTCTATAGGGATGAGTATTTCACCCAGTATCATTGCTTCACAGAGATTTCTGAACAGAATGTAGACAATAAAAACTCACAACAGGAGAAAGCACTCATAATAAATTTATTTTGCTTTAAAAGCCTTATTTACAGGGGGCTGGATTTAAAGACTATTGATGTTAATAGCCCAGAGTAGAAAGGAGCAATATTACAGTGAAGAGGCTACTCGGGGAAAAAACCTCACTTTTGGGGGATATATGAATCTATATCATCAAGTTTTGACCCTTGTTTGCAAATTACTGATTCAGCTTACAAACATCCAAGAAAGCTTGTCAACATGGGCCCTCCTGCCTATACAAGTCCCTGTTCACTTGCATAGGAACTGCACCACAATACACCAGCTCAGCTGTCTTGCCTACAGTTCCAGTTGTGTGGATGTGATCACCACTAGTGGGGCTAACAAGGTGGTTGTTCACAAATAATATTCACCCGGGACTCCTGCATGCTTTGTACTTTCTCCATTAGTCAGCAACACAAATTCATTTTACAGTGTGCCCTCTACACAGTCAGCATCATGCACCTCAGTGGGATGAAACTCATTTAGTGGAGAGGAAAAAAATGCTCCTCCTCTCAATAAGAAGGAGCAAGATCAGGTGGTTCCTTTCAAAAAAGACAGGCTTAGGATTATTGTTTTTTTTGGTGAACTGTATGCAAGATTGGAGAAAATTGTATGCAAAGAGAGAAAGGATACAGATGGTTATTTAGAGACGGAAAAGCAGGTAACACTAAAAAGCTTGTGAACACCCTAAACCCAGTCATATCTCAATGCATACATTCTCTCCAGAAATGGCCTTGCAGATATCTGGAACAGACCTCAGTGTGTAATGCATACCAGAGTCATCGAATACTTACAGATAAATATCTATAGACAATTTGTGAACAGGCAAAAGGATGAAACCTCTTGTAGTGTGTTTAAACTCACTGACACAGGAATAGGAATAATATCATACAGCATCATTGATGTATGCCAAATGGCATGGAAAATTAGGAGTAGATACTCAGTTAAAAGACACTGTCAAATAAACCAGAGTCTAAAATTCTATCACATAAACTATCTAACAACTGAGAATAATGAACAAATTAGTATCAAATCAGGCTGCTCCCATTTAACTTAAACAGAGGGGTAAGAATACATTTTAATAACACAGTAGTGAAAAAAACACAAATGGGCGTGGAAAAACACCAGTTCCTCCTTGCAGGAAAAGGAAATTAGGGGATCAAATCCTTTCCATGCTCAAGCTCCTACCTGCTTCAGTCAGGTTACAGCAGATTTGCCCCTTACTGCATAAGATCTAAGAGCACAACCGCCTATGAAGAACAAAAACCCCCACAGCACGACTTTTAACACTTTCTCCCCCTTGTCATAGGACACCCAACCCTCCTTCCTCCCACCACCTCTTGCTCCTGGTAAACTCTCCTGCCTTCCAGATAGCTCTACTCATCAGTCAGTCAAGACACTTGGTCCAGCTTCTGTCTTAAGGACACTCAACAATAGGAAAATAGAAGAGCAGCTTAGCCAGCTCTGCACAGGAGATTATTCAAAAGGTTAATTACTGAAGGAAACAGAAATGGAAAATGGAAGGGGCAATGGGAAAGGGGATGGAGGAGGAAGGGAGGGAGCAAATTACTTTCAGCTGCTAAATCCAGCTTCCCAAATCCTTAAAGTCCTTTACAATATGGGCTGAAGAAGGTGGAAACAGGATGGATTTGGGCTGTGTTGTTTGCTTACACATTTGATAAAACCTAAGTAATGTTCCTCTCTTAATCCTGTGTCATTAGGAACAAAACGGTACATCAGAAGACTATTTAGATATGAACGCTTGCAACTTCACCATCTGACCTGCTGACTTCTCCTTTCTTCTTTCTGCTCTCTTTTTGTTGCTGGAGCCAATTATTTTTAGAAATGTGTTTTTTTGTTTTTTTTTGGCTAGGCACTTGGCCTCCAGCACCAGGGGTTCCAAAATGACCTAGCTGGAGACCCTTATGGCCACCTTTTTTTTTTTCTGTGTGTGTGTAAAAGTCATTATTACAATAATAGCTGGGAATTAATCTGTCTATTCAGATTTTTTTTAGAAAGAAAACAAAAACTCCAAAACAAAACAAAGAGGCATTTTCTATGGAGCCTCCAATCCCTGTTCTCAATAGAATGGGAGGAGTCTGGCTTCAATGGGAGAGGACAACTACACTCATTAGGAGAAATTTGCAGTATTAAAACAAAAACCTCAGAGAGCAACCAAAATTATCAAAAAATAAGACTAGTATCTCTTTGCTCCTAGCTCCTGTAAGGAAACAACTAAAAGAAGCAACTGTCTGTATAATCCCCTTTCATCCTTAGCCTTATATCATACTCAGCCCTGGCCCTGAGCACATTCAGATGCAATGGAAAATCTTGTTTCAGGAACAATGCCATATGGAAAAGCCTAGCATGGAGGCCAGAGGCCAGTGGCAGTGTCATTGTGCCACCCCTTTGTTACCGCAAATCCATGCCTGGGACAGAAGTTCACCAGAGATGACTGTGTATTAATGACATGAAACAACCCATACATCATTTTTATGGCTTAAGAGATCAATATAGGTATCTCTTGTCATTATACTATAAAGCACAATGAGTGCAGTCACTATCTTTAAGTCACTTGTCAGTACATGACATAATGAGGCCCACTTTTTGGCCTTGGTCACTATTGTACAAAAGCACTATGAGATTTCACAGGAAATCAACATAGTAAAAAAATAATAGTCAGAGCATGTTTTGAGCCTCCACAACTTTCTAGAGAGTCATAATAGAAACTGAAGAACCTACCTCATTGCTTATTAAAATCTAGGCAATTCAGGTGAAGGGTGTAATAAATAACCTTGGGGAGAAACACTTGACAAAAGTAAGTTCCAAAATGTCATGGGCAAAAGAGTCTTGACTTTGGGAATTTCACTTAATTTGATTTATTGCCAATTAACATAAGCTTTTATTTACTCTTTCAGGCATTGGGAAACAGGAATGACAAACAATTAAACAGACACTTAGGTAAACCTCTTTCTTTGCAGTTCTCCAGGGTCCACTGCAGTACAACACATCTTCCCACACACAAGCTACCCAGTCTCCCCTTCCCTTATCATGGGCACACATTGCACCTACTCACAGCAAGCCCCTTGGGTGAGCTGATGGACAGCTTAGGAGACTGGATTGGTAGATGATGCTTCCATGCTGCAGCGTCTTTTTTCTCACTGTTTTCTTTCTCCTTTCCTTTCTGCTTGTTTCCTTTTCTACTCACATCCTCCACAAGTTGCAGTTCCTTTTGGGTATCCCTGTTCCAGTGTGGGCCATGCATGGGATGCAACACCTTCTCTGACAATTCTCTTCCACCTGCCTCCTCCTCCTGTATCTCCTTACTTATCCCTTTTTCACACATCTTCACATCTCTTCCTGTATCTAGATTGTTTTCCCCTCTCATCTCCCCACATGATCCCTGAAGATGTTGGGACAGCTCTGACCAGCCACTTTCCAATAGCGGAAAAGCCTCTGTCGAGGATTATGCTGGAGTGGGCAGAAGGCTTGCCCTCTAGCTACCCATGCAGTTGATATATCTGCACAGAGCTATCCACCACTCCAGGACCTTGCGTCAGTACAAAATGCCGTGCTAGAAAGAGCAAAACCAGAGACATGTTCTGGGACCTTTGGAGTGACCATCAGGCCCAGCTAACCAGATCCTTGCCACACCACCTTCCAGCCAAGGTTCTTCAGCCACTGGAGCTATTTCATGCTGAGACAGTGGAAAAAATATTTTCACAGACTGGATGATGCTCAGTCTTTCTTCCTTGTTTATCTCCCTCCCTTCCATTCCCTCAAAAAATTCAAACTGCAGTTGAAGTAGTAGATGGCTATATCCCTCAGCACAACTCCCTTGAGTTAGAGTCTGCCTTCACAAACTAAAGCTCTTTTAATGGCACTGTCAATGAGAGATTGCATATCTTGTTAAGTGCTATTCAGATGCACCCACAGACACTCACTGCTTCAGAAACACATCTCTTCCTAATAATATAGTTGGCTACATTATCTTATTTGACACTAAAAACTTCAGATGATTGATGGTAGCTTAAATTCTGAATAGACAAAAATTACAGAGCAGCTTTATAATCTTTTGCATTAGTGCCCTGGGGAAATGGCTGAAGTCTTTATCACATTCAAAGGACAGCATGACTGATGCTAAACCTCTACCCTTGCAGCCAGACCAGCCTTGCTGAAGGTCTCAGGCAGTCTGGTCAGGAGTCTTCTATAAGAAGGGCTCTGAGGGCCCAGCATTTGATCATTAGGTGTCACACTTTTCATCATCCCTAACTACTACTTTGCAGTACTCCTAACATACGTGGAACTAAGTCAGGATCAAGGAACAAAGAGAAAGGAAGGATGATGAAGGGAAAAGAACAGAGCAAGAAACTTCCTTGATCCTGCTGAGAAGTAACATAGTGTTTGCTTGCTGGATACATGAATACCACAAAAGATCTGAGGGATTATATTCTAACAGCTATGGAAAAGTGGTTCAAGAATCTGCCCTAAGAGAAAGAGCAAATATACTGGCAGCCATAAAGGGTAGGCTTGGGAGGGACTGGGCTTTTACAACATCCCTGGAAAGAATGAAGTTCATTACTTAGAGAATCATAGACACTAAAATGGAGTAGAAATTTACTTGATCCTAAATCTCTTTTCCCAATTTGAAAAAGTAGTGCAAACTAAAGTTCTCTTTCTTAAAAGGAAGAAAAAAAAGAGTGAAGCAAAAGGAGCCTCTCATCAAGAGAAACAGAAAGGCCAATGAAGGTTCAAACCCCTGGAGCAGCTCATGTAATTTTTATAATAGCATGGATGACCATATGAAGCCCATGTGAACATAGGAGACACAAAGGAACAGAGAGATAGTCACCAAACTGCAAACTGTAAGCTTCCTTAAGTTTTTTGCCAGAGGAGAGTGTCCCCACTGATCCGTCCACTCAACTAATAGTCTTTTATCCAAAAATCACCATTTGTCTCAGCCCCCAAACCTCAAATTTTTTGGCCATAAACAACTCCACAGAAAACTCTCCTTTTCCTCCCTGAAGAATTTTAACACACAACAGCTAGTGAAGAAAGAAGATATCCCTGAAGCAATCTGATCCCTTCAGTCAATGAATATCACTGTTGCATCAACTCTGTTTCTTGTCCTCCCTTGCTTTGTATCAAGCCTACCTCTATTAATCCGCACACCAATCTTTTAAGACTGGGTTTCTATTGACAAAGAGAGGAGGCAACTGCTCCAGTCTTTTTTGAGCACTGCAAGCCACCTGGCTAGGTCCAAGCCTATCCCAGGACAGAGATAACAAGAAAACTCTCCACAATAAATGCAAGCTGTCATGCTAAAATCACTAAATGACATAGGACTTCACACTAAAATTTCACAACAGCTCACTTGAGTCTGTCCAGCTAAGCCTCAGTGTCCCATGTTTCCCCAGAAAATGACCTGCTCCATGGCTTCAAAGTACTGCTGCAGCCCCAGGGTCAGCACATGCTAAACAAAGTAAATAAGCTCGGATTTGCATGAAATATAAAAATTATTAGTAAGGTGATGTTGAAATGAAAATGTAAGAATCCATTCTTTATCAGAACTGCTGAACTCTGGTACAACCATACAGTTTCTCCAGCTCAGCAGAGCTGTAGCTGATGGCTTTAGGTGAGGTCACTACACATGATGTCCCAGTCTCACAGCCTGGACAATGCCACCATGAGAGAAACTACAGATCGCTAAATTAGTCAGTTCTCTGAGAAAAAGCACAGCTTGAGGAGTAGATACTAAAAAAAAAAGTTTCCTTATAAACTGCTAGCCAGAGAGCAGTGAGGAAAGAGTAAACCACGGCCTCACTGCTGCAGGTCACATGAAATAATGTTGTTCATCATCACCAACAGCAAAGGCATTACAGAATGCACTACCCTGCCTACATAGTTTTCAGCAAGCTTGACAGGGCACAAAACGTTTTTCCTCCCACACCCAGAGGAAAATATCATCTCCTTGTCTGTCTTTATTCATATGGTGTCTTGCCTTTTAATTGGCCTATAAACGTTTTGGAAGGGAGAACCATCATTCTGATTCTGCACCGGTGCGCAGCAGAGGGTCTTGGTTAATAGCAAGGCCACTTTAATGTTGCTGAGATGCGAGCCATCACCAGCCAGTCCTAGTTTAGCAGCTTTGCCTTTATGTGGTTTTGCTGGTTTGCAGCTCCCTTGCCTTTGCAGTCAGCTTGTGCGGCTTCCATATGTGCTCTCCACATGTGCTGGGGCTTGAAGAGTGCATCCACTGCAGCATCCTTCCCCACCCAACTGGCTGCTCTCCTGCACCAACACACCTCTTCCCCCTGCTATCTCACTAGTTGCTTACTTGTGATTAAATCCCTTTTAATAAATTACTCCCATTAAACTGTATTTCTCTATCACTGTGAGAGACATAAAATTAAAAACTGACTATCTTTAATCACATCAGGCTTCATCTCCATCTCTCAGGCTCCACATATTAATAATTAATGTAAGAAAGACTGAAATCCATTTCAATTTCAAAGACTCAAATGTTATAATTTTTACTAAAAAAAAAAAAAACCCCAAAACAAAACAGAAAGAAAGAAAAGAAAGAAGCCACCATCACTATGAGAAACAGAAACAGCCAGATTCACACAGAGGAAAAGAGAATCTGAGAGAATCTGGCAGCATTGCAGCAAGCCTCCAAGAGGAGAGAAGGGGCTTGAATGTGACAATGTAAAACTCTCCTTCTTGCTTTATAACTGGAGATTTTTCCTCTCAAATATTCCCACACAAGGAAGAACCCCAGTGGTCCCAGGGACTACAGAGATCTGCGCTGTAGCTCATGGCCTTGTTTCTTTTGGTTTTACCAAGTCCCCAGAGCAATAACAAACAGCACACTGCACTACCTAGCCTGGTATCTTTAAAAGAACTTCCAGATCTCAGATCCCCCAAGGGAACGTCACAAGCAGCACTTTCCTATAAACACAGTGGCAGTACAAGGCAAAACTTACTGGTATGAGCAAGGATGTGGGGCAAGTCACCAGCCTGGTTCTCACTACATTGCTTTATATACGACTAAAATTAACATAAAAATCCTTTATTCATATGGTGCTGCTGCTTACTCAGGCTTTTTTCCCACTATACCATACCCAGCATTTCAGCCAATTCTACCTTTATTGCATAGAAATTACAAGAAACCCCAACATAAAAATATTGAGAAATGCTGCATTTTTTTTTTCAACTGGCTTTCACCCCAGAGCAGCTCAGGACCCACTGTCTAGTGTGAAGGTCTGGCTGCAGCTAGCTTTAGACCAGACCTGGGTATATCTCTGAGTACAACTACACAGTAAGGTCCTCTGCCAGCTGCACACCCCGAGGAAAGCCTCCTATGACCGTGGTGATACTGTGCCTCAACTTACACACCCCTCAAGGGCTCAACTCAGACTGGACTGGAGGCATGGCTTTCAGTCAGTTCAGAGTGTGAATAGACAAACCAACATCAAGAAAAACAAGATGCAGAACTGTCATGTAGTACCTGACAAGGGCTCAAGTCACACATGGTATGGTATGGACACACCACCTTAGCAGACTAGACAGCTTTGCCAGCCACAGACCTGCCAGCCACTACATAGGTAAATAGGCAAGTGAGAGTGGAACAGAACACAAAACACAGTAACTGTCGTTTCAGGGAAATCTTGCACATGAACAAAACAACCCTTTCCTAACCCAGTTACCAGTCAACACCCAAATGACACTAAACAGGAAAATGCACAGCATGGCACTAGAAATATACATGAACCTCCAAGCTACATGTTATCCTGCCTAATACCCAAATCAGGCAATTTCCAGGATACTCATCAGCTGAATACCTAGCCCAACACCTCCCAAGCCTCAGCAGCTACCCAGAGTACCCAGTCCATGTGCATCTCAGCACAGGCACTTCCCTGCTGTCCAACCATAATTGCCATGGAACAGGGAAGTCACACACAACTGAACCCTGCTGCTAGAGGTAGCAACAATTAGGACATTACCCTCTGATTAATAGCCCAGTGAGGGGGAACACAATAAGCGGCCTGGCAAAACACTGTCACACCATAAGTCATTACTCAGTAATTACTGTGCAACTACGCAGGGACACAAAGGCACAACTCCCCCCTCAGAGTTACAGTGAAGAAATATCATTCAGTAGCCTTTAATTATTGCAGAACCATGCAGCAACAAATGATGACCTGCCCACGGGTATAAAGTGGACCTATCACTCAGGACTCATTCCCTGGTAGTTACTAAGGGAACCTTTTGGTAGTCCCACAGCGACTGTGGCACATTGTTGCTGTGGGGATTTTTATCCCAGCGTATGGCCCATTTTCAAGATTTTGGAAGGGGAGCCAATATGGAGGAATCACAAAGAAACACTTGCTGAACTGCTGTTATCTCCCCAATAAGCTCCCTGTTCCACACCACTGAATTGTGGCAACATTGTGGTAATGCTTTCACTGACTTAGATGTGAGGGGTATAATTGCACCTGTGTCCTGCAGATCTTGTGGTACTTGTAATTATATCCCATTACCAAGGAACACAACCATTTCAAACCTATTACCCACAGGTATAATTTATTTCAGAGTTAAATTTATTACTTCAGTGCCAGCCTCGTTCATAGCTCTCCTTTATGCATTCAAGCTTCCCTAGTGAACAAACATTGAAAAGAGAGTGAACTGAAAAAAAGGGATATAGGGATAATAGATGGGAGCAGAAGATGCAGGGGCCTTTCTAGCCCTTGCTGTATTCTGTGTGTTGCTTTTCACTAAGTCCATGGGGGTTTCCTTAAGAACAAGGAGGCATTAGTGCAACAGGGGAGCAACCCTCCTGCAAAAGCCCAGAGAGGCTGCAAAATGCAGCTGCTTCCAATGTCACCATCATCTGTGATGGGGCTGCAGTACTGGCAGTTGTCACAGTCATCCATGATTTCCAGACTTCTGTGTTTTGTAAACCTTCCCTCCAAGAGCCTCTGTGTCTTGTAACAACTTTCTGTTGGAAAATTTTAGAAAATCAGAGGTATGCTCTAGTGCACAGCCAAATTCTTATGTAAAGGACTGCCAACTGGTCTGCAGCTATGTAACATGCCAGAGAGAAAAATAAAGCCTGTCTAATTCTGACTATTCAATTCCCAACAAGAGTGGAGTCACAGGAGGAAGGAAAAAATTTATATTTTCCCCAAGCTACATCAAAATTTTAAAAGGAAACAAGCAGCCAAGAATATGGATCTTTGCTGAATGCAGTGTGCCACTTGAACGGAAGCAGAAAGGAAAATACGTTCAGCCTTCCTGCAGGTTCCATTTTCCCAACTAGCAGAGATGCTTATGATGTTTGCCACCACCCCTGAGCTGCTCCCAAATTGTGTTCAGTTCTGCACACAAACCAGACCACTGCAACTTCTGACAACTTTTAATAAGTTTTTAAAGGAAATTCTGGCAATTGGGTACTGCACCCTTACAACTTCTGACACTCACCTCCTCCGAAGAGCTAAAAGAAGGGCAAGCATTGTACTTCTTACCTGCCTTGGGAACACCTAGCTTGCCCAGAGAGGAATGATTTACCAGATTATACTGAAATGCATTGATTCAGTCCTGACTCTCCTGTGTTGAAGGGACTGAAAAGCAGGAAGAACAGGGAAGCAGGAGATAGTCAGGACCATGAGGGTCAGTTCTCCCCTCCAGGAAACTGCAGTGAGAACATAGGAACTGTGAGCATCCCTGCTGACACATATTTTAGCTAATGATAGCAGGTTTCCATTCTGGGGAGCTCAAACAATACCAAATACTGAAAAGGCTAGGAAGAGTAGATAGAGACATTATAGACGTGTGTCTCACTTCCTGCTTTATCTTTGTGATGAATAAATCATCTCCTCAGGTAACAATAAGTGCTCCAGCTCTTGGAGAAGAGCTTGCTGCTGTCCAAATGCATTGCACTGCTATGGTAAGTCAAG
Organism: Rhabdornis inornatus; assembly: GCA_013397075.1. Taxonomy (NCBI): domain Eukaryota; kingdom Metazoa; phylum Chordata; class Aves; order Passeriformes; family Rhabdornithidae; genus Rhabdornis; species Rhabdornis inornatus. Next base: position 791,292 of record VWZS01006627.1, read on the forward strand.
CTCTAGGAGCAACATGAAAAGATAATGCTGGAACACGAAGGGAAGAGCTGAAGTAAGTTGTTGTGGAAACCAGATTCTCACAAGCTCATGCCACCAGATGAGGTCTCTCCCCTTACATCTTTTTGTCAAAATACCCAAGATGCACAGGAGTCCCTAATGACCACAGCTCCATTGCCTCACCTTGCATTAACTCCCAGACATTGATGTCATTCTCTCCCAGTTAATCTAATGTGGTCTAAGCACCTCCAGTCATGGAAAAGGGCTCAGGACTCAAGCAACACCCTTTGGCACTCTGCTTGAGAGTTGGTGCTGGTAGTATCAGGTTTTAATCAAAAGAAACAAGGCTCACTTCAATATGAACCACTTTTCTGTTAAGGCTTAAAAAAAAATCAAAACAGCACCAAAAGGGATAGTGCACAATCATACACTAATGGGTTCAAGCTCATGTAAAGCAGTGTAGATGTACAGGGTGGGGAATAGTTACTTCACTTGAGCTATGCAGTGCTGTTTCACACCCTCAGGTTCTCTTATGAGACTTCTGCTGGCCTTTCCAGTAGCACAAAGCTCTTCTATAGTTAACATTTGCCACTACTGTCACATGCTAATTAGACAGAAAAGGCAAATTCTTGTGTATGCTTATACTGAAACAAAAATTCTACATGGCAGTGTAGTGATAACAGCACTGGGTAAAGATCATTCTCTCACAGAAACAAATCAGGGAGCCGGCTATGGCAGACTGCTAGGCAGCAGTGGAAACACTGCCTTTCCCATCACTGCTAAACTTTGGTTACATCAGCAGAAGCTGGGATAGATCTAGCATTTACTTCCTCTGCTTCCTCTTGCCCAGTGCTAGCAGTAAAATTGTTTTTCCAGGGCTTCCCATGAAAGTTCTTATCTCTTAAACTCTGTCACAAGATAAAAAGAACTTCAGTGAGGCTGTCAAAATGCTGTAAGCTGAGATACTACATGAATCTTTTACTGAGTATCAGTTCAGCCCTTTGGCCCTATCTTGTGCCTAGACCTCCTTCCAGAAAGTCTCCAATCTGTATTGAAGGACTCACCAATGCTCAGGATCAGACACTTCCCGACCTGTGTCTTGGGACTTGGTTTGACACAGGGCCATCCTGACTCCCTGCTAATCCCCTCAAGCAACTTGTGTCCTTTCTACTCTACAGCTCCCAACACCAGGCCAGAGCAAGTGTAGGGAGGTACATACCTACATGGGATGAGATAAGAGTATACAGAAACATGCTTGGTGCCACCCATAAACCAACACCAGTAGGCAGAATTTAGAAAACATTCCTAACCTGTGACTGAGCGCAAGAAGAAGAAGCAATAGGCGTTAATAGATCTCATGCCAGCACAGTGGCCCCTACTTCTACAGCCTGCTGTCCAGCTTGCAGGGCAACAGCAGCAACATCTGCTAGAGTTAGGAATGCAAATTAATTTCTCTGCTGATTTCAGTCAGTCATAAGTTGCCAAAATGTTCATCTTCAGAGCTGAAATTTTCTGAGATTGGCCACTATCCAGCAGTGATTATTTTTTGAAAGAACATGGCAGAAGTGATTTAACCACTACAGAGTGCTTAGAATGGCATTCATTGCTATTATTCAAAAGTCATGACAGACAGAATTAAGCAGGTTTAAAGTCCACAGTTTACGTCTGAGAGTTAAAAAGCCAGGAGCATCTGCCAGGGGATTTCAAACACATCCCTTTCAGCAAGAATTTGTACAACATTTAGTGTGCAAGGGCTCTGAATTAGCACTAAACCTCAAGGATCCACTAAGATGTAGTAGTTCAGGGAGGGAGGAAGGGCTAATGATTCTATAACCAACTACTACCTTGTAAAAATAGTATGCAGGGCATTTTGCCAACTGTCTGCTAAATTAAATTACACCGGTAGGTAACTTAAGAACTTGGGAAAACTTTAACAAATATGAGTACAAGTTTCAGTAATGGCTCTGTAAGACCTTTCCTCTGAAGGCATTATTTCCTGAGCAGCCAAGCAGATCCAACAGGTCACTGAGCCCAAAGAGTGAATACTTGCTCCCCAAATTATTTTGTCAACCATGTTCTTAGCTGTGCAACTCTCTCCCTTCCTTGAACCAGCTCAGTGCCTACTGGACCCACGTTTCACCCAAGGAATTTGGATCACTAAACAACCTGAAAAACAAGATGCTTTTATGTGCCAGGTTTGAAAGGAGTTGGAGAGGGACCTACTGAGCACCAAAATAGAAAGTAAGTGGCAGGAACACGCCCCTGGAAGAGGCACGCTCTATCTACTAGTGGCAGCAAGCTATTAGAGTGCTTCTCTCACCTGGAGCATCTCGACTCCAAATCTCCTCAGGCTGGAAATTTGTAAAGTACTCAAGGCCCACTGCAAGGAACTACCAGTCTTAAAATAGAAAAGTATAAACCCCTTTCTAGTAAGTAACATTAGAAGAACAAGTCTTTTCTTTGATGGGTCAAGCAGCATCTAAACACTTCTGCAACAAAATGATGATGTAATAACACGACAGAAAAAGTTGCACAGGTACATATAATGCTGTGGCATTTGGAGTCTGAGGTGAAGCTTCCAGCTACCAAACATCTCCGCATTCAATCAATGCTCACTACCACAAGTTTGGCTACTTTGTCAGTGGTATTCTTTTGGTATGTGGAAGAGAAGGAGCAAAACTAATTGTTTTTAATTAACTCACAGGAAAAAATCCAGTTTTTATCCTGGAAGACAGAAGAGGTGGGAAAGGGATGTGTAATGAATGAAGTTCATGCAAATTTCCAATACATAAGGTCACAAGCTCTACACTCTGAAGCAAGCAATTTATTAATTGCAGACAACACATTCGTGAGGTTACAGAAAGCACAGGATGGGCAAGCAATGACTACTGGTTAACTTGGTTCTTTCAAAGAGTTCTGACAATTCTTCTCACCTAAAACCACAAGAGAAAGCTCAACACACCTAATAAAAAAGGTATAACACAGATATATTTCTTTAGTTAATCAAAACTTCTTTTTTCTTTGGTAGTTAATCCCATTCTACAGTAGTCAAAATATATTTGCAAAGGTAACGATCCCCACAGAGCAGCACCAAGTTAGCCACCTTTTCCAGGTAACTTTGACAAATAGAGAAGGGGAAAATGTCAATAAACATGCTGTGCATTATTGAGTATAACTCAACAGGTAAGAGACTAGACAGAGGAAGGCAGGCTAGCCACACTCTCAAGGACATTTCCCTTACACTGTTGCAGTGTTCTCAGATGTGCATCTCCACCAACTTACAGCCTACCAGAAACATTAAGCTAAAGCTTTAGGCTAGGATTCCAGCGTCCGCCAACTCTATGCGGAACAGTAACCCAAGATCAAGCAGCAAATACATATTGCATTTTACTGAAACACTGCTAAGTGCTACACTCCTTTTCTTTCTGCAACCACATTACTGGGAAACAGCAGCATTGCGCAGCACAGAGCAGAAGGCATCTGAGGTTTGTCAACTTGCTGTATATGACTGCTCTACAATACTCTTCCAAGGAATCCAGAAACCTAATTCAGCTCTTGCAAAAGCTGTAAGTTTAGCAAATGGTTTTGAAGGCAGCTTATGATGCATGGAGTTTATTCCATGCTATTTGTTCTGTGTATGCTGGTACAAGTGATCACGTAGACGCTTTCCCGACTTCCAGGGCTTTCCCACACAGGACACTTGGCCATGTTTTGCACAATAGCTTGATTCAGAAAATCCCAAGAGTGGGCACAGTCACATCAGTGGTAATTTAAGGAATTTTAGAGTGATTTTAATTTTTAAACGTTATATTTGCAAAGTGATGCACAGTAAGAAAACATCAACATAACACCTCCCTTCACAACATAACACCTCCCTTCATACTCTTAACCACAGTTGCCTGTTCGCAGCTATTTTGATTTAGCTTTATTATACCTTTTTTATATTCCCTGCCCAGATCCTACCACATTTAGTCCATAGGATGTCTAGGACTTACTAAGACTCTTCAATCTTTCTTTTTCCTTTTATTATTCATTGTATGGCCTTACATCTTTATCGTACACTAAGCCACGCATTGAACAAGGCAGAAATCCTGCAATAAGAACAGCCTGTGAGCATTTAAAAACTGTATTGTAATTTTGGTATTTCCTGACTTCTGTGCATTTCATTTTACTGTTACTTTAATCCATGTCATTTGTGTTGAATTTAATTGCCTCTTTAAAAAAGAAAAGTCAATAAACAAAGAAATTCCTTCATGAGCAACACGTTGACAGCAATAAAGCCTTTGTCTCTTATAAATGGAGACTTTAGAGCTGTGAAAATAATAGATTTTTTTTTGCTAGCATATCAAAATAATTTTGGGTTTGGTTTTCTCCTAGGCTTATTTTTTTTTTGGTTGTTCTAAAAAGCATACCAAAATAAATCTAAGTTAAAAAAAAAATCCCATCAGATGAGACCCTCAAACTAATTTGTTTGGATGAACTCAAGTGTTGCATTGGAAATAAATTTCTCTGTTTTAGAATTTTTTTATTTTCAAAAATAAGGTTTTCATTCCTTTTATTTTTTTAGATAACCCCCAAAATTTTTGTTTGATCTTCTTTCTACTTCCTTGAAGTTTTTCCATTCACTTTCTCAGATCCCAAAGGTGTCACAAGGTCAACTTGAGTTTATGATATCACTTGACTTAAAGGTATATTTTTGTAAAAAGCTGTTCAGAGAAAGGGAGGAGTGAGGACTGTGTTGTCCACCTCAAGCTTTAAACCAATGGACAGTGAGACTCTCCTATTGCTTCTGCGCTGACCTTTGGATCATTATTTATAAACTAAGTGCACAAGCCTGGATACACCTCACAAAAACTTAACAACCTAAAGACCTCGCCCTGCGATGGATTCACGTGGTAACACAGTAGGGTAGGGCTGGGGTAGACAAGCCGCAAACCCTCAAGATGCAGCCCTGTGTGGCTGGTGGCTCTTCTGCAGGACCAGGGCCTGATGACACAGCTACTGAGCCAAACAAGATACTGCCATTGAGGCTGCCATAACTCAATAGCCACAGATAAGGTCCTGTTGTGCCACAACTCCACATATATGAAATCCCTGCCTAAAAAGACTCTGTGAGCAGTTCTGGGCAGATAAAGGCTGAAATTCATAGGAAGAGATAGTGCTTATGCGCTCACCTAGACATAAAGACCAGGTCCATGCCCCTCTACCCAATTCTTTGAGCCAACTCAAGCATGGAGGGAGATTTGACAGAATAGGAAAACACATCTTTGCCTTCCTGCATGAGAGAAGTACAAAGTGGAGCATCTCTCTTACAAGATGTGCTGGTTTTGGCTGAAATAATGTTCTTCACAATGCCTGGTATGGAGATCTGTTGTGGGTTTGTAAGGGGAGAATATTCAGAGTTGTGGCATTTGTCTTCTCAAGGAACCATTATCTGTGATGGGATCTTGCTCTTCTGGAGATGGCTAGACACCTGCCTGCTCATGAGAAACAGTGAAGTTGTTCCTTGCTTTCCTTCCACACATAGCTTTTGCTTTCCCTATTCAACATCTTTATGTCAATGCACAAATTTTCTAGCTTCTAGTCTTTCCCTTATCTCACCAGTCTTGCTGGTGGGAGGGTGAGCAAAGAGCTCTGCGGCACTTGGTTGCTGGCTGAGGTTGAACCATGACATGAGGAAAGGCTGAGGCTGCTGGGCCTGTTCAGCCTTGAGAAGAGACAGCTGAGAGAGGACCTCATCAGTCTCTAAGTATCTGAAGGGAAGGTGTCAAAAGGACAAAGCCTGGCTCTGCTCAGTGGTTTCAAGCAACAGGACAAGAGCCAACGGGCAGAAACTGATTCACAGAAAGTTCCACCTGAATATAAGGAAGAACTTCTCTACTGTGCCAGTGACCAAGCATTGGAATAGGTTGTTCTGAGAGATTATGGAGTCTGCCACTCTGGAGATATTCCAGAACCCTCTGGGTGCAATCTACTCTAGAATGACTCTGTTTAATCAGGGATATTGGACCAGATGACCCATTGTGGTCCCTTTCAAACTCTCTGTTCTGTGGTATAACCTCTACAATTTTTTTTTTCAGGTCTACTAACTAAAATGCTGGACAAAGAGCTGCAACTCTGATAAGTTAGTGCCTGGGAATAGCCACAGTTCCACTGTCATTACCACACCAAGATTTTCAAAGACTCATCTGTTCCCAACAGTGTAAGTCACAGGCAAATTATAATTTCTGTGCATCTTTAAAAAGTTGGAAACAACATTCATTTGCAAAACAGTCAGCAAATTACAAGTTCTCATAGCTCTAATTGCTACTTTTCAGTATGGGCTGAGGGGGCAGGGGGGAGTGTTTATCAGTTCCCCCAAAACCCTGTTCTGAAGTAGACAAGGCTTCCCAATTTCCCTCCTAAAAATTGCCAACATCTTAAAACAGAAATGTGTAAAAGCAACCAGTTCTCTACTGGGCATGGCACCAGGGAGGTACATCCTGGAGAGAAATCCACAAACAGCGTAACTACTTCCACACCTATGCTGACATGTGTGATAACTCAGATTGTTCTGCATCTTTTGTCTTCTGTCCCAGAAAGGTTTATTAACTGAGGCAGAGAGCTAAAAGGATGCCTGGAACCAGCTCAAGCCTGGAGCCAGCCTAACTGCAGTCGTATGGCATTGATGGTACTAAGCTCTGTCAAACCTAAGCTGATCTGTGCAGATCCCATGAGGCTTGCACTCACACCCAAGCAACCTGTTTTATCTACAGACTCTGTTGTCTGGGAATGAATTATTCAGCACTAATTGATTTTTTTTTTTTGCCAAAGAGAAATCTTTTATTTACAGTTTATCTGAAGCACTGAATTTTCCTGCTGATGTTCTACCAAATATCCACCTCTGCTTTAATTCAATGTCATTTTATTCTTGTTCTTTAATTTTTTCTTAGAATAACTAAAATAATGAGATGCTAATTAAAAAGCCAGTATTTGGAGGAAAAATATTTATTTTCTGAAAAAAAAACTAAAGTAGAAAATTTTTATTCTTCAATTTGAGGGAGAGGTGTGGGGCTAAACTACCTCAGAAATCACTTAGGTTAAAGAAACTACTCATTTTTGCCGAATGAAGTACACAACCAAAAAATGTTATCCATCTCCATTTGAAATTTAGCATTTAGAGTGAAAATGCGTGTACAACTCCAGCTTTATGCATAGGTGCATGCTTCAACAACAACAAATTGAACAAGGCACAAAGACACTGCACTAAATTGCATACTGCAGCCTCCAATTTTGTACTTTCTGATATTTATGGGTAGCTGCACAATTGTGGGTGCGGTCATTTTTCACATGCAAATGGTCATTTGCACATCCAGATAAGCCTGAAAAATTAAAGACTTGCCTGAACACTGATGAAATACAAAACTCCATGTACTGAATAAAAGCATTAAAGCCATCACAGCAAAGGGAAAGAGGAAAGGTAGAAGCATTATGGAAGACACTTAAAATATGTAACAGAACAGCTGAAAGATGAAAATTAGCAAAAGCTATGGGTCTGGAATTTTTCATTCTTTTTGAATAGTTTCAGAAAGAGACAAGACAATATAACTCAGTTGAAAGTCTGTCCTTGGCTTCCCACGTGACCTCTTAAGATGAGGATGAACACATGTGGTTGATTGAGTGAAGACCCTTAAACACATTATACCTTCATATTAATGACAGTTCTAAAAAACAAAACACTTGGAGGAAGCATTTCAAGTACCCCAGCATACAAGTGGCCGCCACTCCATGCTGCAGCCTGGTTTAAGGGCAGAGCAGTGGCCTCCACTGTCAGAGAAGCTACAGATATGTGTTTGATGGATTTATTGGATTCTGGCACCCATCTCTTCTCTCATACCCCACAGATTGTGAAGAAGCGGGTGTCAGGCTCCATGAAACAAAGGCGTTAGCATCCAAAAGAAGCAGGAAGAACCTCCATTACAGTTTTGTCAAGAAATGAAGGATCCACTGGAAGTTTGAGGCCTCTTCCATTCCTTCTTCCTTCTCCAGCTCATTCACAACACACTCCCTCAAAATGCAAACACATACTGCCAGCCTTAGTCCCTTCCATAGATGACATGACATCAAATTGATGGAACTGTGACTGTTTGACATCCAAGCTGATAACACAATGGCACTTCTGAGCAACACTCAAACAACGGGCAAGAAATGTGGCTCCCATAAATGGGTGAATTTACAGCTTGCTGTTCAAGAAATAAATAAACCATTACTGACAAAGCATTGTTTCTCCTTGAAGTACATCACCTGTCACTAAAAGTTAAATAACTGTCGACTGCTCATACGAGGCTGGCAGGGGTTGGTTGTAGCTTTGCCACTTCTTTTAGCGCTAATGGGGACTGTGCAGTTATAACCCTCCTGCTTTAAGGAATGTGACATAAGTGACTGTCAGAGTGGGAAATGGATCACCTACTACCTGCCTGTTATTGGTGCATTGTTATGATTTTATGGCGGAAACAGGTCAAAATACAGTGGGCAGCAGTCAGCATGAAATAATGGGCCAACTGCTGTGACTGACAGGACAAAATGCAAGAGACATGGCCTTTAGATTTGGGAGCCAACTCATGGGGAGAGCGAAGATCTCTTCTCTCCAAGGTACAATCATGCCACTAATCATGAACCAGGGACAACCACCCATCACTTTGGTGCCCAGGATACCTTAGGGAACTAGGAAGGAAGATTCATAGCTCAGACAACCTGGTAAAGGGAACAGGGGCAGGCAAGTGTAAGCATGAAGAGCACTAGAGAGATCACCAGTGAAGATTCAAACCCTTGGCCACTCAAGGAGATAGTATCTTGCCTTTTTTCTCTCCAGGTAGTAAAAAACCTGTCTATAAAGTTTCACATGAGGTCACTTTTCTCCCCTTCCTGCTAGCTCTGGAAATAAAAGATCAGCTTAAACCCCTGAACCACACACAGGAGATGACAGTAGGGCAGGAAGCTTACTGATGGAATGGAATTCAGAAGACACACCAGGAATTCAGACAGTGAGCTGAAAAAGTACATGCTTCTAGAACTAAGGCTTCATGTGAACTTGGTAGCCTGCCATTTCCCACAGAGTCTCATGAGGACAAGGAAGCGGGCAAAAATCACTTGTAAAGTCCCTGAGGCATTGGTGAGAAGTGATGATAACCTTGTCAGGCAGGTGGTGCTGCTTGCCTTCTCCCTTCTAGAGGAAGGAGATATGGATTTTCAAATGAGAAGATATTTTTACATAAGGAAAAATATTTTATATACTTGATATGGACAGAGATTTGTGCCTAGACAGCCACACAAATCCCATGAGGCATGAGTACACGTCTTGTAGAAGTTACCTCACCCTACAGTTGGCTCACAGGGCTCAGTCACCTGCCTTCCCAAAATTCTCCCTGGTAATAAAAAACATCAGGGAGAGTTAAAGCCCCATCTCTCAGCTGGATAATCATTAGTCCTAAAAATATGCCAAAGCAGTCCATTTCTGATTTTCTGTAATACCTGCGATATTACTCTCTCAGGCTGAGAAACAATCAGAAATTATTCTTCTGCCAAAGCTCAACACCATTCTGGTTTGTGTCTCAGCAAGAGCTACCTTCCCTCTCTGAAGGATGGGTGCACATCCCAGGGAATTACTGGTCATTCTTCATATCCACTTGAGAGGGAGTGACTGGAGCTGAGGGTCTGACCTACAGATAACCACAGATTGTTAACTAAGCCCCAAAAATATTGAAAACCAGAACTCCTTTCCAAAATCCTTCACTCAGCTGTTTTTCAAATTCAAAGTGTCCATATGGCTAATCAGCACAAAGAGCTTGCTGTGAGAATAAAAGGATTGCCAGCATCCCAGAAGCAGACAGACATCAGTAAGAGGAATAGCACTGATATCTAACAAGTCCTCAATCCATTTACCTCTAAAAACTGTATCATCTTCTCCACTTCATGAAAACTGGAAGTAATACAGCTGCATTCCTCATTACACCAGGGGAAAGGAAAGGAGAATTTGTTCCAGTTTGCAAAAATCACATTTGCATGTTGCATTTCAAGTTTCACACTGGAGTTCTGAAAACTCTATGCCTATTCCCAGCCCGGTGCCATTTCCCAGTAATCTAGGTTCAATGAAGTTGAATGAAAGCTTTCAGGGAAGAGGAGCATGATGCAAGAGGAAGCATAGTTTGTACAAATGCTACATGACCCTTTTTTACCAGGTAAAGACACTCCTTGTCCTCAGGGTGGGTTTTCAACCTGCTAAGAGCCTGGCAGCAAGAACTGCAGACAAATGCTCTCACATAGGTTTGCTACTCTTTCCATCCCCTATTTTATAAAGGAATATTCCTAGCTGTAGACAGTTGCAGTGTGGTACTATAAAGAGTAGCACCATGTATCTCAGAAGTCTCTTGTTCTAAACAAAAAGATTGGTACTTAATGTACCTTGCCCCATGGAGCCATCTATGAAGCTCTCACAGTACCACATAGAGGACCTGATAGGAGAGGGGTCATATAGACCAATTGTTTGTCTTAAAACCTCTATCAAAGTTTGTAGTGCTCTCAAGTTTTGGGGAGGACCTAAGTAATTTGCCCTTAAAGAGGAGAAATAATAAATTATTCAAGCCACAGACATTACCCAAATGCAGAGTTACAAGAATATTCTATTCTCTATCAAATTTCATGGGCCAGTGGATATCGCAGCACAGAAGTGTGCATTTCAGTGCAACAAGCTGTATTCTCATAGACATTTGTTCCCTTCCTTCACAAACCCTTCCACTACCACCCAGCTGGACAGAAACATCCATGCAACTATTTGGCACCTTTCCTCTCACTTGTCAGCCAAGAGACAATCCAGAGGCCAGTTTCCCCAGTGCCCTGACAACCCTACAAGGATGGGGATATTCATTTCCATTCCCATGCCAATGACAAGCAAGTGATAAACTATGTTCAATCTTACCATCCCTTGTTTATCTACCACGACAGTCTCCTCTGTCTCTAGTGTGGCTAGGAGCCCAGAGGGCATGCATGACCTTTTCCAAGCTGTTCTAAGTTGTCATAAGCTGTTCTGCCCCCATTTTTATTTTCCATCATTTTATTCATGCCCTGCCTTTCTCCCTCCATCACTCCAACATTTCTTTATTGCAGTCCTCCTAGAAGGTTATCTTCTCCTGTCTCCCTGTGTGTGAAATACAGCCTCTCTTTCCTCTCTTTTCCTCTGCTTGTTCATTTTGATTGTTTCTTATATTTCTGTCCTCCATCTGCTTAGCAGGACAGGCTTTTGCCCAAACATTCCATTAACCCATACCTCCTCTGACTTGCTGCAGTGCTGAAAACAGATGAAAACTGGGTTCTCTTTGCTACATCCTTTCTCTCTGTTTTCATTTGTCTTTGCTTCCTCACACTTTTTACCTCTTCCAGTCTCTGTCTCTCCCCTTTGTTCAGGCACATCATTCTACCTGGCCCTTTTTGATCTGCTCCCTGTTTTACTCATCTTCCAATCTCCCATCAGCACTCTCTGAAAAATAAGGTCAGAGATTAGCCTTTTTCAGTTGCCCCATTCCTGAGTCAAACTAAGCATCACTTATACCAGAAATTTCTTTCAGGGCCACCTGGCAGAGTAAATGAAGACATTCTGCATTTCTTGCCAATGATCAAGTTTCTGAACCAGTAGAGACAGAATTATTTATAGAGACAGCTTATGGGGATGCTGTTGAGATGATAGCTCAACACATCAGAGCCAGCCCCTCCAATATCCCAAGTGGAAATTAATAAAAAATGTGGGGAAAACAGGAGTCATGACAAATACTTCAGCTGGGATTTGGTTTCAAACACAAGATTTGGCTAATTTTCCCCCTTAAACAGATAAAAGAAAGGGATGTCAAAATCTTTGATCTTTAGAAATACAGGAAGCTGTGTTTGTGGCGAACATGAAACTGATCTGATTCTTTGACTTCCGAGTGTCAGAGCTGTTAACTTTATACAATAATAGGCAATTCACCAGTGAGAGTGCCTAGACTTGTGGGTTTGTAGTTTCTCTCATTACATAGGAAGACAAAGGATTGAAATAATGTAAGGCACAGGAACGTCTGGGATTGCATTATCTCTGACAACCCTCATGGTACAGCTAGAAGGACCACTTTTCAAGCAGTAATGTGCAGATGACAAGGCATTAAAAAAAAACAACAGGAAAAATAAATGACTGATTCCACAGGAGGTGGTGTTGGTACTGAAAGGAGGTAGTTCCACTTTTACCCAAGCAACACCAACACCCAGCACAAGATACAGGAGGGTTAGGGTGCCCATTGCAGCCACCTGATTTGAAGAAACACTGGGATGCTATAGACAGTCATGACAGATGAAAATCTGGGACCTGTGGATGAAAAGAGAACACTTCCTCCTCCTGCAGAGGGGTAATTTCTGTCATGCTCTGTATAGGATGTAGATGGTGAGCTTGATAGATTTAATTTCCAGAACAGGACTATAAATTAACAATCTTAAGTCATGTGCAACAGAACTGGCTCAAGCCCAGCTTCTTAAAAAACCTATTTGGTGCTGGATAAAAGTACTGACTGATGCTTCTACTGAGGTTGGGTCTTCTGCAAGAGTTGTGGCACCCAAAACAAGAGAGCTCACTTTGTAGCTTCTCTGTGGTATAGCTACCTGCTTAGATATTTCCTTAAAATAGAGGCCAAAACCTTTTAGTCACCTCATTTTGACACTTCTGATTGAAAACAGCTAATGCATTCAAAAAGTGAATGAGGCACAATAAACAAAAAGAACGGGCACATAATAAAAAAATGGTTTCCTAAATTTTCTTTTGTTAAGGGTCTAAAAGTAACAATGCCAAAAATAAAACATATAGAAGGCTAGATGTTGCACCAAATTGTGAGGCTGCTCAGAATTCCTAGCAAAAGAATCGGATCATAACTCAACAGGCATTTCTGAAGGCAAAAATGCAGAGAAATTACAAAAAGGGAAATCAATGGGATATTGTATTACCTGGCTATAAAGTATCTGAGTAGGAGATCAGGGCCAAATTTTCTTCTAGAAGCACTCCAATGACTTCAGTAGAATTCAGGCAATAAACACACCAGTCTTCTGATGCAGATACTATTAGAGCAGCAACAGGCTCAGCTCCCACAATATTCAGTGACTTGACATCACTACAGGCAGAGAGCCTTCCTTTGTTTAGCTTTGTTTGACAAAAATACCACACTGTAAACATATTTTCAAGTTAGTATACCCACTTCGTCTTCAACAAAAGGTGTTTATTCCAAAATGAAGGCAATCAAAGGGGAAAAGAAATGTAATGTAATAGATACCTGATCAGCAAGACAGAAGTTAAACAATTTTAGTTTAAGTGCTTCTTGAAACTGCCAGTTCTAGGGTACAAGAAGAATTGAAAAACATTTTTTCATTCATTGAGAAAAGTTAAAATAAAGACAATTATTGATGAACAAGTGCATACCAGTGACCAGAATATCACCCAGTTCACATTTTTAAAATTGCAATCAGAACAAAAACTAGGAGTCTTTAAGATGCACAAGGTGCTATCACTTAATCAGAAATCAGCAAGACAGTAAACATCAAACATCCCATTATGCCTGAAGTACAGCACAGTATGTGATAACTCCAGAGTACTTTTTCCTGGATGTGCTAACAATTTGTAAAAACAAGTAATAAGGTGGAAAAAAATTCACAACTAGAAAGACTTATCTATTTTTAAACTGTAGAATGAGAAAACTCTAAGATCTCTGATCAAGCTGGTTACACCTACAGCATAACAGATCAGTTCTGTTAACAAATAGAAGGTAACATAGAGCAGAAAACTCAATCTGAACTGCTCCCACCTATATCTGCAGCCAGTATTAACTGCGACCCCTCAGGGAAGAGGCCTGGGGACAGCTCAATGACAGCCTGATCAATATGCACAGGAAGTAGGAAAGGGTGAGGGAAAGCAAAGGAAATGCATGGTTGACGCAGGTACTCGAGTACATTCTGGTACTGCCATATAAATTAGGGGTATGCTCTCATTTACAATGCTACATTCAGCTCCAGCCAGCAATCGGCACCCCCTCCCCCTGGCACCATACAGCTAAACTATCATGGATAGAAACAACAGACAAATATGATTACTGCCTGCATGAGGCCACAGATGCTTCCAAGGACAAAGTTAACTTTCATTCTAGTGGGGCAGATGCCTTTACCATGGAAGATGACTTAGGGACTCCCTAAGAGGTCTCGTCTTCAAAGGCAAGCTAAATCCTGAGTCATAACATCCCTAAAAAAGTACTAAGTTCCAACTCAAATATGACGAAATAAGGAAGACAAGTGATTCCAGCATTCATTAAAAGGGCTTTAAACACAAGTGATCCACTGATCACTTAAAGCCCTTTCTCAAAATCTGCACTGACTCAGAAAACTGCTCAGATGTTGCATGTGTCTCTGCAGATCTTAATTCCTATTAAGAGACACCAGGCATACCTTTATACGAACCAGACACATGAGAGATGGCTTCTTCTGGTTCAGATAAATAGTCTGTGAGCCTCGGTGTTTGCCAAAGCAAATGACAACAGTGTACCTTGTGTGTGTTACCAGTGAGAAAAACACACTGGCACCTCCTACCCAGCCAACTGCCAGTGCTTGCCCCCATCCTTCACAATTTCATACGCCAGAACCAGAGCATCATGAGCCTGCTCAAGGGCCACTATCCCCAAGCCTTGCTTAACAGCTCATCATTCAAATGAGCCTGAACACACCATGAAATAAAGCTCTTCTTGTTCTTCAGGTGTACAAAGTTCCTTCTCTCCACTTGCCTCTGATAAGTTTGGAAAGAAAGGGATGAAAACATCCTCCTTGGGATTGAAAATTATCTTCTGACCTCCCAAGCATGACATTTGTTTTCAGCATTATCACATCATCGTTTTGCTTAGTGAGATCCTCAGAAGCCAGTCTGCCACCATTAAAGAAATTCCCGAAGCTGTAAATAGTGATGAACATTGAATATTCCTTACAATTTCTCGAAATCTTGTGCTGCATCCATGGCTGCACTCAATTATCCAATTCAGAAGCAGTAAGGCACATAGCTTATTGTGTCCAGGCAGATCTTGTGTATGTAACTCTAACCAAGTTGTTCACAAAATAGTGAGAGACCAAAATTATTCACAGATTTTTTGTGAATAATCCTAAATAGCCAATCAAGAGAGTGCAAGAAATTATGATCTGGCTACCAGCAATTCTGAAACACAAACAGAAAGCTGAATTTGCTACACTTCTTGTAAAAGTTGTTTGAATCTTTACCATTACAAAAGCACGAATTTGACTGAGCACTGCAGACTACCTTTGAAGTTAAGTGAATAACAACAGGCTCCAAATGTGGTCAAATTTAAATAAAGACAGAATGTTTTCAAAGCTGTCATGATTTTTTTCTCTCTCTCCATTACTTATAAACTGTTTACCCGATACTGTGATGCATGTTATCATTGCTGAAAATGTAGTAAAATGCACAATACCAAAAAAGCTAATGGCTTGTTCAAGACAGACTGTGATTGCATACACCTTGGAAATGTTGAGTTTACTTTCTCTTCTTCCTCTGAAAAATCCACTGACCCTTGAATTTCCTCAACCAGTTTTTTGTAAGCCTTTGAAGTGTTTTGCTTTCCATTTTTGTCTAACATTTTCAAGCCATTTTTAAAAATGCAGTATTTTCAAGAGAGGATACTGAATATGCATTGAAGACTTTGGGGGTTTTTTAGCGGATCTTATATTAGATGAGTATCTCAAAGGTCTAGGAAACTTTTAACTTTATGTACTCTTTTCACCAGTTTGTCAGGAATTTCTTCACAGCATTTCTCCCCACATCTAATTCACTTCTGAAAAGACGAGAAAAAGTTATTTCTGCAGGTAACACTTTTACTGGCAGGAGATCCAAGGGAAAGCTATAATAAAATGCTGTTCCTCTTTTTCTGGGATATGAGACAGACAAACAGAAGTTCATGACAAAGCCCTGTGATGGCTAATTCTTTTTGTTGCAATAAATGCTTACAGTTATCCTCCCCCACACAGACACATACTTGATTTCATTAGATACTGCTCAGATGTGTGTTCTGAGCATTTCAAAAGACACACATGTCCTAATTGAAAGGCTGCATAGGAAAAGGCAGAGTATTTCAGTGGCAACACACAGCAGGGACAACATACACAATACCATGACTGTTCCAAATACAATTTCATTACCACTAATTACTTGGTCAGCTCCTACAGACTAGTACAAAATGCATGGATAATCACTTGTGAATGTCCCATTCCTCTCTGTGTACATACTCAAACCCAGATCATGACAGTGTATTCCCGATTTTAGTGGCAAGTGTCTCCCACAGAAGTTCAACCCATCCTGCACCTTAAAAAACACATCTCACAAATCATAGCATAATGCTCATTCTAACCTATTGATTAAAACACAGCCCACCATCCTAAATAGGTATGCAAATTTTATAGATGACCAGGTCATTTGACATTTGTCTCCTCTCTCCCCGTTTCCATATTTTTCAAAGTCTGCCTTGAAACAAGTAAAAGGGATCTCATCTTTAAAGAATGAGGGCTCATCACCTTCTGACAATTAAGCTTTTTGAAAGAGTCTCAAGGTGGGCAAGCAGCCTCACGAAATGGCCCTTAATCATTAGTCACTACAAAAAACCTTGCATATATGAAACATGAAATAGCTGGAGATACAAGGAATGCAACTAGGAATTCAACCCATAAAGCCTTCTTTGTGCAACTGAGAAGCTCAGAAGTGCTTTGAAAGCCTTGAAGGAAGAGAAATTATTTTAACAATAGAACAAAAAAAAAAAAAAACCCAAAACTTGAAAGAGAACAGAAGTTCTGAAGTATGTGGGGGTGGGAGAAGTCTTCAGTGTTATGAACGCCAAAGAGATCTCTAGCTCAAAGCTACCAGAATAGCTTAAACAAGCTGAGGTGGCTGTGGCTGGATATTCTTACTTCGGCAGCAACTGTAGTTTGTTGCCAGGGACTACACCGTGGATCTAACTGGACCGTGGTTTAATTGGCAGAGGACCTAGAGGATGGCTACTCCCTGTATCCCAACAAGAAGCAGTTCAGCTTCCAGGAGGCTACAGAGCTGTGCTTTCATGCTATAGCTTGTTGACAAGGAAACCACATCCTACTGCTTGTGATTAGGCTGAGCACAGGGGAAGGGATGCAGAGAGGAGGAAGAGGGCCCATGTTTGCTATGCATGAGCCGCCCTCCTCTGCCAGCAGATCAGCTCCCAGATGACCACCATGAGGCTGAGATGAGAAAGGGTCTGGTAGTCCCTCCACCGTGACAGCACCACAGCTTGAAATTCCAATTTCCTCATGCTCCCCTGGGGTAGTTTATGAGCCATTTTGGTTAGTGAACGTTGGCTCCTAAAATTAATGAGCGTGTCTATTTTCAACATACGGTCAATTGCTGATTGTTCTGATGTGGTGAGCCAGGCTGATGAATACATACCACCCACAGATAAAGAAAGAGCTGGGCTTTCCTGCTGTGCATTGAGGAAAGGGAAGAGGAAAAAGAAATAACAGCAAAAAAACCCAAATAAGCCAAGTGCCAAAGGCACATCAGGGTAACCATACCCAAAAATGCTCTTAGGGACCAGTGCCTATGAAAAGATGTATTCTGCTGCAGCTAGGGTTTTACTGAACGCTTATGTCTGAATTTTTATTTTTTTTTTTTTGTGTAGCCAACAACCAACCTGGGGTCCTATAGTCCCAGCCTTAACTGAATGTCAAATTAGAGCCATGAAAAGGCATCTATTTCCTCCTCACTCCACTCACTCATTGGAATAGGTAACAACACCAATTTCTCACACCTTGCTCAACTTACCCTCTCCTACAGTAGCCCCCAGCATCTGCTTATGCCAATGAATTCCCCAAGCAGGTGTTCAGCACACTTGGAGACACGCATGCACATAGCCATTTCAGAGGGATCACATGCACTACCTGCACAATCACATCAGAAAGCAGGTACAGCTAGTCAACTCAAAATGTCAAGTAATAAAAGTTCTGATTTAGAATAAAATAAAAAGGCCAAACACCCCTCAGCAGTCATAAGACATGCCACCCACCAGTAAATTAAAAATTTTACACCACTGTATACATCACATGTACATGTGTTCACCTCATGAAAAATACATGAAGATCCAAGTGGCAGCAACAGTGTTTATGAGCCCATCACCTGGGCAGACATTCCCTTTATGGTTCTCATGAAGTAACACAGACAGACACACCCTAAGTCCATAACTTTCTTAAAAGAAAAAGAAAACTGAATCTGTATTACTGAACCTTCTAACCCAAAATTATTGATGTTTCAAAATAAAAAGAAAATAAATTTCACCAGAACCAACATAGTAGACAGCCCCATTCACTGAAAAAACAAAACAAAACCATCTGCCAACCTTGCTATATATCTGTTATGCACAGATCAGGCCGGGCTCACAGGAGTGAGAGGATGAATGGGAACTTGGAGCAGGAGGTAGCTGGAAAAAGAGGAGGGGAGGGAAAGCAGACAGCACATGAGGGTGCTGGAGCAGAAGAGAAACAGAAGAGATGGAAAAGCTAAGAGCAAGAAGGAAAGTTAAAGGGAGGTTAGGGATCGATTGCAGAGTCCGTATTAACTCAGTCACAGGACCCTGACAATCTCTAAATGGACTGTGCTCTGCTCTCATGGTTTATGATACCAGCAGAACCACTTGATTGAATTACAGTTCTTCAATTGATCGCTCCATATCAGTAATATGACTTCTCTACTCACCAGCCAGCTTCTCTTACAAAGGAAAGCTTTGATGGCTAGGAATGCTTTCCTGATATTTTTTATCTGGAGCTAATCAGTGTAAGAGTTGAACAGCTTTAGTTGACATTTCACAGGAAGAGCAATGTGGCAGGTACCACTGTCACTCCTTGATAGCAACAAAAAGCAGAAAGAAGGGACAAACACACTTGGATATACAATGTTCAACCCTTTGAACTAGGCAGAGATGAAGGCTACTTCCAGATAAAACATGCCTGCATCCTCACACCATACATCCGCTCTTTTCAAGCTGTCCTGCTCTTATCCACCTTTACCGAGTAAGGACTGATGCTACCAAAAGCTTCTGCCTCTGTGCATTTGAGTCAGGGGCAGAGACATGCTGGCCTTGTGATTTGGTAAGGACAGAACAGAGTACATCATGAAAAAGCATAGGAAGCCATCACAGGTAGGACCCCATCATAAAAACAGAGGTAAAAGATGGAGATAGGAGTGGTAAACTGGACAAAAAGAAGAAGAACATTTTGAGCAGTTTGAGACACACTGGTCTGGATGAAACATCAATCTAAGCCAATCTAGAAAAAAAAAACAAAACAAGTAAACCTTACACTCATTCTCAAATAGGAATCAAATCTGAACTGTTACTTTGACGAGTTTTAAGATCAAAGATTAATATTTAACTTCCTTCCATTTCTGCCTAGCATACATGTTGCTCCACTTTTGAGTGCTTAGGTTTGGGGCTTGCTTTTGAAAGCACCACAACAGAAGAAAATCTCAGAAGAGATTTGAAGAAAAAAAAAAAGTCTGTCAACTCCACCCACATTTATAGGGAACTCAACTTCTTTCCAGAGGAGATGATCAAAGCACAAGGAAAGATATTAAGTAGTCCTATATCAACACTGAAAATGCAGAATCAAACAAAATAGAGACTGCTTCACCTGCAGCAAGGACTTTAAATTGTCTGAAGTCAGCATTGCAGAATTGACAGAGTAGGGCTGTGGAGAAGGTGAGAAGTGTACTAACCATCAGCAACTTTTCACCTTACATAATGACCCTTGATGGTTACCAGGTTGCAGAAGGTGGAACAATCCCACCATTTTTCTGATTTAATCTAAGCCTTTTCAACTTCTTTTGGCCCATTACCTTCCCATCCTTCTAAGATGAACACACATGACTTGTTAATCAGGCTGAAACACTGACCTTGCTGTATCTGTCTCCATTCCTAATAGCTGAAAAGTAGGAAGACAGAAAGAACTTAAAAAAAAAATCCTGATGCTTATAATGACAATTCACAAAACGAGGGTCAAGTCTTGAGCAATGGCATGTATCAAAGGGCAGTTCAGGCACAGGGTACATCTTTAAACTAGGATCTGTAACACAGCAACTGTACCCTGAAGCAAATACATTGTTTCACTAGAAGTCAGTAACACCTCAAGAAAGCAACACACACACAGCTAATGTATTTCTAACTTCAGTAACTATCTCTTTTTTGGAACTGCCAAGACAAGTGATGCATTGATTTTTCCTACAGCTCACCCTGCATGATTGGTATCAGGGCTGTGTAGGCATCTGGTGAAGTGTTCACAAATTTCTCTGAAAAAGACAAAGAAATCCACAACAATTCAAGATGCCAAGACCAGTACAAAAACTTCCCCTTCAGGCAGGCTCATGCTATGCAGCCAGAATTGAAACCGAGACATGACTGAAATCTCATCTGAAGACCTTTAAAGAAAGCACTTGCAATATCATCAGCATGTACTTAGAAAGTAACATTTGCAGAGGTAGCAATGTCAGGGCAAGCAAAATTTTCATTTTTGAACTAGATAGAAGCAGGCTGCAGAGATATGAAAAGGGAAAGACATCTATAGGTGGCCATTGAGATCCTTGTTGCAGCATGACACAGGGGTCACTTGGGGAGATCATCACTGACTGATATTTTCCATCAAAGCTTTAGGCTGTAACTGCATTGGTTTGGCTAAACAACTGCTATCAGATCCTGCCTTCTACACCACATCAGTGTTTTGCTCACTAGACTTAAAAAAAATACACATAGTTGAGAAATAGCTCTGAAGATATAGGCAAGAGACACAGGCATCTCACCATGGGCTGACATTTGGGTCCTGCTCCAACAGCTACCAGTTTTCCCCCCTCTCTTCCCCAGGGACACCTGCCTCTCATTTACAGAGTAAGGGAAAGCCCACAAGTTCAGAAACTACCACCCATACATATTAACTAATCCATCTCCCAGAGGCACAACTACTCCTTGCAAGGCATTTGGCAAATTCCATTTTCACTGGAAAAAATCCAGGCCTGGGGGGGGAACTGCTTACAAACACCAACCTGTACATGTAGAACTCAAGTCCTGTATCTTCTAAATCAAGATCTGTTTTTTCTACCTCACCAGGACAGCCTCCCAACATATTCCTCCTCCCCTTCAATGCTAAGATGTAGTGGTTTTATAGGAGATGCAGATTTTTTTTGCAGATAAAGTTTATAATCTAATCACTTACAGACTAAAGTGCCAAGCAACATTTGAGTAATCAGACTGAATGCATAAATATCTTGTAGTTACACAGTTATAACAACATATTATTTCTTAGTTAGTTTTCTGCTTTCACAGCTGTCATCAGTAGTGACTTCAATCCCCTCCTAAACATTAAATGATCTCTTCAGAAATGATCTCATGTGGGGAAGGAAGAGAGAAACATTGCTCCCCCCACTGCAGATACCAGCAGGCACAAATGAAAGTGATGAGCAGCCATTACCCTCCCTGGACCCTTTGGGATGCAAATTTCCCACAGCCTGCTCATGACCTCAAAGACACAGATCCCAACTTCTGTCACTCCCACACAGGGCCTTCTACCTTTTACACTGTGGAAGGTATCACACAGGTCCCACAGCCAGCACTTGTGCTCCTCTCCGCAGTGCAACAACCCTTTGCAGAACCCCCTTTCGAGGCCTTGCTCCTCTGGCATGGGTCACATCTACAGAATGTGTGAGTTGCCACTGATAGGGCAGAGCTGCTTCCTTCAGTGATGTCTGGTGCTGTCCTCAGTTTCTGCACACAGCAGCTCAGGGTGTTACAGCACACCTGGAGAATTATTCCTTTTCTCACACAAAACACAACTAATCTAAGCCTACACATTAATAAATAGGAAAGAATATTTCCCAATCAAATGCCAAATGTTTTAGTATCTGCTTCCTTTTCCAATTTTGATGGAAATACAAAAGTTGGATTTGTATAAAAGGGAACATTTTGAAAACTTTGAATAAGCACAATAAATTATTTAACACTTTCAAAAATTAAAGTTAAATGCTTAGACCTTCTTAAAGCAAGCATTTTGTTTCCAATTCTTGAACCAATTAGCTCGTCCTATCCCAAAACAACCATGCTTCAAGAAGGTACTGTTTTCTCAGGAGGAGTTAAATTTATTTCACTTTCTCATTGTCTCCTGCATGCAAGACTCACTGGCTCCAGATTGTGCCCCCTGATGTAACATAGTTATTTAACCGTCGAGGCACCATCATTTGAACCAGAAGAAATCATGGTGTGTCTTAGGAAACAAGGTCCAGGAGTCCAGCCTTCTTTGCAGGAGTCGGGGCAACAGGAATACATTTTCAATGGAAATTTTCTAGACAGCTCAGCCAGTATTCCAAATGAAGATAAATTCAAACATTTTTATCAAGAAACAATCCCTCATACACAAGAAGCATATTGACAACAGCTCCTTGACCAGTAAACATAAATTTAGCAGAGCAAGATAACAACTGGGATGCCAGATACATTACTGGGGAAGTGGTCATATTGAAGTAAAGAGAGATGCTCTGAACATTTCTATGTTTCAGAGATATATAGCTCATTTTTAACACAGCATGTACTTCCAATAATCTGATAGTTTAGAGATCACACACTCCACTTGCCATCTAGGATATCAGCCTCATAAACGCATATTCTGAATCAGCTTTTTGTTTGGTAGAGACCCTGTTAAGCTTATCCTGTTTTCCCTGGCATTCAAAACGCCAATTAAGGGACAGATGAATGAGTGTCATAGTTTTGATTTGCCAATTTAAATATACTCATTTTCCATTGTGAGACAAAACCAGGAGCAAAAGTAAAGCAGGCCTAAAACTTAAAAGGGTATAAAAAAAAAATGTATTAACTACACAAAGAAAAAGAAAACAGTAAATTCAGAATAAGATCTTTAGATTACTCCCTCCTCCCTTCCCCAACTTTTTTAACAACAAACATACAAAAATTACTTCAGTCAGTTCTCAACTTAAATAGTCCTTTACAGTTCACTTCAGAGAGAGAAGTTTTTTCTTGTCAGGCTATAGGGATTTCTCCACAAGGAGGGAAAAAAAACCAATTCTCTCACGGCTTCACTTTTATGATTCACATCCACCTGGGAAAAAACTTGCAAGTCGTGAAGCTCCTCCCATCTTCACAGCTTTCCCAAAGCTGTGCTTGTGAGCCATGTTAAACTCATGGGGTATTTACTTTTAAGAATGAACTGTTCCAAACAGAAAAAAAAAAAATTCATCTCTCTTTCTGTTCATGCTTCATCTCCAGAAATAGAGATCCCATTTTCTCCTCGGGGCAAAGGATTCATAACACAGGTGCTTTTGGTCAGCAATTTATCAAATGGAACACTCCAACCCCCCACATCTTTCTCCACAGTTTATACGAATATTCAGTGCAGTAGAGTCCACCTTGCAGCTCACAAAAGGATTTCCAACTGTCTTCACAGCATCTTCTTGTTCTCCTCCCATCTAAAAAAAAACTTAGCTCTTGCTTCACTGACTTTGGAGTATCTCCTTTTTTTCCCTTCCATTCAGAGGAAGGTCGGAGGTCTGCAAGCCTTATCAGAGCCACGGGCTGGCAGGGGAGGAAGCAGAGCTAATATCTTACCAATGAGCCTTTCCTCCCCCGGCCATCGGGTCCCTTGGTTTGCAAACGGGGCCCAAGCGGCCTCCTGAGCCCCCCCACGGGAGGGAGCTTGGGCCAGGCTGGTGTGACCTGATCAGCCATCGGAAATAAAAGAGAACTTTTTTCCGGCGTCACCTCCTTCAAAATGTGTGTTCACGGAGTAAACTAACTTCTCTAATTGGTTTCTCAGGCTGTCAGTTACTCAACTGGCCTCCGATTGGTCCCATCAACTCACAGAAGAAGTTCTCATGGAGAAAAACCTCTCTGAGTCTACACTCTCCCAAGTGTAACCAGCACAATGAGAAAGTGGGCAAGAATGATGCAGGAATGGCCTGAAGTTGTGTCAGGGGAAGTTTAGGCTGGATATTAGGAAAAGATTCTTCACCCAGAGCATGGTTGGGCACTGGAACAGGCTCCCCAGGGAAGTAGCCGCAGCACAAAACTGGACAGAGTTCAAGAAGCATTTGGACAATGCTTTTGTGCACATGGTGTGACTCTTCATACATCTTGAGGTTTCCAATACTGAGAAACAAGCAAATCACAAGGAGCCATGAACCAGGGGGGTGGCAGCAGCTTCATAGTGTTCAACATATCCCCTTCTAGTAATCTCTCAGATGTAGGCACACCTGGCATACCTAGCAGGTCTAGCAAGAGGCCCTGAAACAGCTATTAGCATCTGGCACCTACCATTGCAAGCACTTTCTCATGTGAAACAGAAGCAGCACTATCAGCCAATTCCCACTGGGACTAGATACCATGCCGTCCCCAAAGGGGAAAACACACTGATAAATTGGCTAAAAACACTGAGATTTGCTGGTTTCATGGAAAACTCTGAAATATGAGCCACCTGCAAAATTTAAATAGGCCACATAAATAGGTCTTCATATCTCAGGCACAGCAGATACAAATAACTTAACAGACCAAGCAGCCAGGCAGGGATGCTTGCTGCTGCTCTCCTTTGCCTGTTGTCCAGCAGGAACATAGACTCAAGCATGCATATTAAAAGTCACAGCATTTCTGCAAAGCTGGCAGACAGGGTAGCACATCTGAAATACTTTTCACTCTCATCAGGCCATGCCGAAGTGGCCTGGGAAGAGCTGATTGCAATCACAGTCTTCTGCAGAGCCAGATGGACACTACAGAAGGCGGTATCCAGCTGGAACTGGGCTAAGATGTAGTAACAGTGGCCACAAAGAATGAAGGCTCAGAAAAAAAGACGAGTTTTGGGACAGCAGAGTGATGGATGAACCATGTATCTGTGTTCAAATCAAAAATTAGACTACATCCCAGGGCATTGCATTCATATGTAGGTAGGTGTAAGCAAATGTACCTGCAGAACAGCTCTTTTATGACTAAGGCACACCAATCAAGGGCTTCAGCTCAGGACTCCCAAAAACAAATTCTTCCTTATTATTTTTCAAAAATCAAAGCCCCTTCATCTCCCATTCAATTCATATCAGGAGAGAAACACAGTAATTCACTATCAGTTTTAATCGTTAGCTCTTACTGGAAGCATTCAATTTCTGTAATGAATGAATGTCTACTTATATGTTTCAGGGCTCACACCTCCAGTCACATTTAGCTGTAGGGAGAACTGCATTGACATTCCAAACTCAGACGAGGTCAAAATAAAAACATGACTTTTTTCAGAAGACCTCCTTCCCGATCCCTTGCTCCCATAAGACAAAAAAACCCAAACAAACAAACAACATCAACAACAAAATAAACAACAACCCCCCAGAAAAAAAAACCAAACAAAAAACCCCCCAAACAACAAAAACAAAACACCAAACAAACAAACAAAAAAACCAAAACAAAACCACCATAACAAACCAACCAACCAAGCCCAGTAAGAAAACACTATCTCCTTATATCAGACCAGCTTTTAGAAACCAAGAATATTTCAGAAAAAAAAAGTATATATAAGTGGAAAATATACATAGTTCTGGCTCATTTCATATTCTGTGCAACTTCCATACACGGTTTCATATGCACAAATGGCTTTAAAATTCCTTACAGATACCCTGTTACTGCTTAGTATCTCCAAGGTCTGGCTGGCAGAATTCATTTCTTTGATTCATAAATGACTTGTTGCTGCTTCAGAGAGTGTCTGCAAAAAGCTGTACAGGGTTTTTTGACATTCCAAGTTACCAGCCTGGCAAAACAAATTGCTGTCTTTCACAAAGCCCCTTCTTCATTTGACAGGGCCCTTGAAGCCAGCAGGCAGAGGTCTGAGCTAAGATGCCTGCATCCATAGTCTCCTTTCCATCTCTTCTCCTTGTGCCTCCCTGAGAAGTTGGATCAAAGAATCCCCATGGGGACATCTCATTAAAAAGCAACTCCCTTCCTTGACCAGGTCACCAGCAGCCTTACACAAGGTTCCAAGTTCTTGTCCATCAGACAATGCATATAAACAGCACAGGGATAGTACTCTCCTTCCATTTTTAATAACAACTGCAGAAATCTCACAGAAGGACTCCAAAAGGATGGGAAGGGAGAAAGGTTGTTCCTCTAACATACTTCTCCTTTAGACACACCTGACCACATTAGGAAAAAGCAGCTCAAAGACATGCAATTTAACATTAAAGGAAAAAGAAGACACCAACAAAATCCCAAGGGAGTGCTTTGAGAAGAACTAATGAAGTCTCATTTTCTACACATTTGCATCTCACAATTGATTGACTTCAGTGCATAAGGAAGAGAAAGCTCCAGCTGAAACTTTGCCCGCCCTTTGGGCATTTATGACAACTCACTCCTGTGAATTTTTGCATGTATTAAGATTGGTTTGAGTTCATGCTGTAGAGTCTCCTGAATTAGGGAATTCATAAGGCCCTAGGGAAAGCATTTTTTTACTTAGCCTTTACTGCAAAGGGAGGTCATGGCAGTACAACAGCAGAGACAAAAAGGTGCCATCAATTTGCTGTGGGGTAACTTGAGAGAGCCTGAGTCCATAGACAACTTCATCTTGTCTGGTCTGGACTGAATTGGAGTCCAGAGAAAACTATCTTTTTTTTTGGTCATGTGGTATGGAAACAGAAACATTTATGACCAAATAGGTGCATCAGATGCCCATAGGCACCATTTACATGTAAGGTTTTGCCCAATTATTTCCTGTTGAAATAGCATTTTACACCTGAGACCAAGCTCTGATAATCCCCACACTTTCTTCACTGCATGTTCAGAGCAGCCTGGGTGGTAGAAGTGTCAACTCCTAAAGTCTTTCAAGCAGCACAGCAACAAGAATGGAGACACTTCAAACTAGAGGTCGAATGCTCTGAAAACAGAGGCCCCATCAAGCTACCAAAAGCTCCCAGAAGGAACCAGCAGCACAGGCTTAAGAAGACTCATAGCTACTGCTTCTGACAAGCACAGGAAAGATTGCAAGTGCTTATCATTCATAACCACTGCAAGAACAGCACTGTTGGGACTGCACCAAGCACTGGCAGCTCCATGGATTTCAAGGCTTCAGGCTGAGCCACCACTTCCTTGGCAGACAGGAGTCCCGGGTGTTCTTTGTCCCTGAAGCAATTTTATATGAGACAGAGACAAAGTAATCAAACTTTGAATCATCTAGAAATAGAAGGCTGCCCTTGTCACTGTCAAGTCCCTCCTGCTAACAGGGAACATCTTGGTGATGAGCAACATCACGTAGGCTTAAAGTGAAAAAAATGGACTTCCCTTACAAATTAGTATCCTGCTGCACCACCTAGGAGGGAGACCCCTTTTATCCTTTAAGCAGTGTGCTTAAATATTATATAGTTTTATTACTCTGAATCTTAAGCCAGCACTGCAGGTGGACAAGAGATGAGCAACAACGTTTACATTGTAGAATCCCCAAATAATGCCAAACACTTGCACTCTATAGAAAGATCAGCTGGGTAATCAAAATATTGTCTGTCAAAAAGAAGGTTTACAAGTCTGTCAAACCCTTCAAAATTCTGTCAGCCCTGCTTCTCAATTAAAACAACCCCATCTATTTAAACGCATTTCTGTCCTTTTCTCTTCTTTCAGTATGACTGTCTCACACCCTTTATTGACCCATCAATCCCTCAAATTGTGAGGTTGCTACACAGCACATTACAAAACATATGACCATTTGTTTTAGCATAGCAGCAAACTTGACTGAGATTTGTGCCTGATTTTGTGCCCGATTTTGTGCCCAGCTGTACAAATACATGGCAGACACTTCCTGCTGGGATCACGTAATCATATAAATACACATGATAAGGGAACATGGTATTACATGCCTTCACTGAAGGTGAATGAGAAACATCCTGTGAACTATCCACAATCACTCAAGTAGTCTGTGAGACTTAGAATTGCTTTCTTCAGTTCCAGCTCAGTGCCTTGAACTTTAATCCTTTCTTAACCAGCCCTCTCAGTTAACAAGAGTATCTGTACTATTGCAAAAGAGCATCTCTACTACCAAGCCAGCTAGTCAGTAATATCCTCACTCTTTTACATTTTATTCTCCAGAACCTTTTCCATGTGTGTGTAGTAACTTTTCATGAGAGATTTTTCCTACTGCCAAATGTTACGTGCAATCTGGAGTTATGTAAAACAAATATTGTTTGTCTTTATAAGAAAAGAGATTGATAGACAGACAGCCCCCAAAAGCTAAACAGGTTAAAGTGGAACCACTACATTTTATAAGTGAAGAGTGAGACCAGAACATCTAATGCAGCCAGGGAAAAAAAATTAAATAATTCAGATCTTATGTCACAATTACTTATGCAAAAACAAACAGTAAAAGAATATGTGATTCAATATATAGTGCATGTGAGAGAAGATGAATGGTAAGTGCTTGATATACACACTCATTCTTATCATAAATGAGGAATTAAACAAGTAATTCAGAGAGCATAGAGCTAATGAAACCTTTTTCCTGTATCTGTAAGTCTCATGGCTAGGCAGCTTCAGTGGCTGAGAAGGTGTGAATGCTGTACAGGAAGCTCTACTTGGCACAGACAATTCTGAGGGCTTGCTTCTGGCTGAACTCTGAGGTTTAATAAAGAGCTGGCCGCACACTACAATTTCAGGTCAAACCAAAATGCCCCCATCACCTATACTTGGATATTTATTTCCAGAAACCCCTTTTTCTTAAAGCTCCCAGTGTCTGATAGCTGACAGGACCTAGAGCTGCAATGGGCAGGGCAAGAATATAAGGGAGCCTGCACAAAGACCACAACAGCATTCCTTCCTCTCCTTCCTGTACTTCAGTAGCAACAAGCACAACTGCTGCAGATGACACCCTAAGCCTTACTTTCTCTAGTTATGCAACCAGGAGCACAGGAATCTGTATTTAGGTGCAGCCTTCATGCTCTCGAAGTTCACCGAGGGGGAACAGCAGCAGCTGGTCAGTTTAGCAGTCAGAAAGTGGCACCAGAAGGACCTGTGACTATTAGCTAGGCAGAGAAGAGCAGGATGGGTTTGCTTTCTCCTATTCCCCAATCTGCCAGATTGCACAACTGTGTGATTAGCCTTTAGTCCAGCAATCATCGGGTCTTTCAGCATCAGAAAGAACAGAAAAACCTGCTTCCAGATGTTATTGTGCTAAGTGCAATGTGCACATACTGGGATTAAAGCCACGAAGAAGAGTTGCTATGTTTCCTTTATTGTCTGCTTTGTAAGATATAAAAAGCAAAAATAACAGATTCCATAGCCTTAAAAACTTCCATAAAAGCAACACACTTATGTCTCAGAGAATTGTCAGAAAGCCTTCAGCCCAGGAGGTTTCAGCAGAGGGGTTTGCTAGCCAGACCTTCTACACAGGGGTGGGAGTATAACCCAGCAGATAGAGCATTCACAGGGTGCTACCCCCAATTCTTCTATGAGCACATTTAGCAAGTCATTTTACCTTTCTGTCTCAATTTCTTTATCTGTGAAATGGAAATACTGATACTTAAGTTGAGGAATTCAAATGAAGGAGTACATTCAGGCAGGCTCTGAAGTGCAACAGTGCTGATTGTCAGAGACCTGAGAAAGCCCAAAATAGCTGCAAGAATATTTCACTTATGTTCTTATTAGAGTCTAGTTATTCCCAAAGGTGAGAGGCACTAACAACAGAGTCTCTTGCGGGTCTAGTCCTCTAATTCTAGTCCCTAGTGTTAGAGGGGACTGAAGTCAGACAAGGCTAGGCTGTCACCATCAGTGACCTAAGTCCTATATCTTACCATTTAATATTTATTTCAAGAACTACTCAGAGCATTTATCCCAAACAATTTTAGCAGACATGCTTCTTCAAAAGTCCACTTCTCAAACTAGTTGTAAGCTACTTCATCCCCTGCTCTTCTTGTGCCATGACTGTTCTTCAGCTTAAACAGCCCTCTTCTCTTCCTGCTCTGTTTCAATTCAGTGTATTTACACAAATCAACTCCATTCCTTCTGTGTCTTGACTTCAGCAGGCAGCCAAAGAAACATGGCCTCTGCTGAGTCCCTGTTTCTACCAAGGACTTTCTTTGAATCCTGAGAGACAAAGCTATAGCAGAACTGACCCTGCATTTCTGCCATTATAATCCTGGTACTTATGAGGCTTTTTTTTTCCCTGCCTCAGGAGCACATGGTGGGTGCCTTGATTGTCAGAAAGAGTAAAGCAGCACATGAAACAGGTCACACAAGTGCAGTGTCCTTTATAGAGCATACCACCATGCATTATTATTTCCATTGCAAAAGAGACAGCCAGAACATGGAGAATATCCCTCCTTGCATAAAAAAAACCCCACAGTAAAGGTCTTCAGTGCACAGGAGCTTCAAAACCCCACCCAGGTCATGAGCTACATCCTCTGGAAAGAGAGGCGAGATTCACAGCCGCCCTCACATTTGAAAATTGGATAAGAAGCCTAAATTACCTTCATAGTTACCCCAAGTCCCTGACATACATACATTTCGTAGGACAGATGCCCTTTAGACATTATAATAGGGGAAGCCAGGGTAGAAGAAAAAGTAAACACTGAGTTTAGGAATTATATCATGGAGAAAAAGAGAGAAGTCCTATGAAGCACGCATTTACCTTCTGCATATACCTGAAGGCACTATACCATGGTCACATCAAGGTTCAACTCCAAATCTCTCAGCTCTAGACTTGTCCTCTCCTTCGTGGTTACAATAGTCACATCCTAATGATGACAGGCACATCACATAATAAGCCTCCCACACACCTATGCAACTCTGGGAAGCAGCTGGCAAGGTCCTTCACCCACCCACAACTTCTACATCTGCATCCATCCATTTCTCCATCAAGGGCTAGCC
This sequence comes from Rhabdornis inornatus, assembly GCA_013397075.1. Lineage (NCBI taxonomy): Eukaryota > Metazoa > Chordata > Aves > Passeriformes > Rhabdornithidae > Rhabdornis > Rhabdornis inornatus. Next base: position 822,266 of record VWZS01006627.1, read on the forward strand.
TCAGCCACAGTACCACTACCCCTCCCGATTTTCAGCTCCTTCCTTCTACTCTCTTTAGAAAGGATTCACGGTAAAGTACCCATTGCCTCCCTGCCCCCAGGAATTCAAGCTTCACTGCATACCCTCTCTGTAACAACTATGGTACACAGAAACTGTAAGACCCAAGTTATTTTCTTCACAGAAGTTTTGCCATAGCAGCTGACTCTCTCAGGTGGCTGGCTTCACTAGGGTATCAGAAAAGGATGTGTGAACATCCCAGGCAGGCAATTATAGGATGACTAGTCCATGTTTAAAAAGTTTCTTCCTAATCCTGCCAGATACTACTTGCCTTAAGCCCTGAAGCTCTGAGATATATTGATCACCATCTCCTTTTATCCTGCACAACAGAGGTACATTTATGCTCAGATTCCTGGGCCATACCTAATCCTACTCACTTCACAGCCTGAGAGATCTTTCATGGCACTAGCTTCTGCTGCCCCAGTTAGAAGGAGTGTGCATATGTATTTCTCCATTTCAGGCAACTGCTAGCTTGCCAGGGAAAAAATGGACAGAACATTTAATCCAGCAGCATCTGCTCCATGCCTGAGTTCATCTGATGCCTGTGTGTGCACAAGACAGCAAGTCCCGCAAAAGGTAAGGATTTTCTGACCCTCAGAACTACTGGAAGAATCCCATCCAAGTTCCCTTAGGAATGCCAGATGCTTCTGAAGGGAGTGGCAGGGGCAGCAGAGGGCTGATTTTAACAAGCAGAGGCCAGATTACGCTTCTTTCACCTGTGCTAAGGCCATTTTTCTTTAGGGAGCTCAGAGAAGTCATGTAAGAGGACTTCAGTTCATAGGGAAGGCTAGTTAACACCAGGATACATTGCAAGCTACCATCCTGATTCTCACAGTTTCCATCCTCTGCACAGCACCCAAGCAAAAATAACACTTCCAAGCCAGAAAACACCAAGGCTCTTACTCTAACAACATAAACATGCATGTTCAGGTTTCAATTTCAAAGTCTTTTTTCATTCACTAAGACAATTAATATGCCCCATACACATTCATCCAGTACTGTTCTACACCAGTCACCATTTCTCCTACCTTTTGTGTGTGTTTCCAATACAGCAGCACCAGGCTGGAATTGTCATGTTGGAAGTCTTTCCTTCAACTCTAGGGCTGCAGTTGGAGACTTTGACACACTCAGCCCACTACTGAATGCTCTTGCCTAACTCACTCCATACCACAGGTGGTGGGATTTCACGTAGTGCTCACTGAAGCAGCCCATAGCTTATCTGGGCATCTTTTAAAAAAGGCTGGTCTCAAAGTTTCAATGCAACCTCAAGCTACTATAGCTTTCATAGGATGCAGCAATCAGTACTATTCCAGTCAAGTGCATATTATTGATTTATATGGCAATATGATAAGATTGTCAATGATTTCTATGCCAATATTCACGCACCCTCACACTTTTTAAAATTTTGAGAGGGAGAAGAAAGGAAAAAAAGCAAAAATCGCTGCTAGGTATTGAGCAGAGGGTTTCAGTACAAAGTCCTCTTCCCCCTTACTGATTGCAGTTAATCAAGAAGCCAGCAGAGCAAGAGACCCATCCAAACAGTTTCCTCCAAGCTGTAAACTCACACAAACCATGGCACATATTCCACCCTATCAGGGGCACATCACAGTCAATGTTTCTCCATCTTGTGGATTCTCTACTTGGCTCTCACAGGGCAGACCCAAGGCCCCAGGTAGTGCTTGGGGAGCTCCTCTTTCTTCTGAGAGGTTGAAAACTGATGATTTAGCCCTAATCTTTGTGCTCCAACCTTCAAGCCAGCTCCAGACCTGCAAGAACACTCTGCTACTCACCTGAAAGCTGCCCTGTTCCCCTCATGGACTCCTGCAAGGACTTTTGTCTCTATATTTTTTTCATCTCATAGAAAATCCTTGCAAAGCCTCTTGCCCTCCTTCACCAGCTGTTGACAAAGGAGCCAATTATCAGCTAAGGCTTAGTGGTTGAATGAAGGCCTCATGAAAGGCAGTAAAGGCATAGAGCAGACACAGTAAAAAAAAAATCCAAAAAACTAGGTAGTGGTTTTATATAGCTATACTCAGAACACACCTCTTCCTTCCATTCCTTTGTTTTCCCCTGACTGCCTCCACCTGCCACCTCCTCCTCAGCACAGGGGGATCCCATCAGAGTATCAACACCGAGGCCCTGCCTCTCTGCATTGGCTGTACGGTGAATTAAGATAGCCTGACCTTTTGGCACAGGCTAACCTAACCCACTTGAGGACTCCTTCTCCAGCCCTAGTAGGGGCAATCCGGTCTTCATCTGTGAGCTCCTTTCCACAGCTGAAGGCTGTCAAGTGGCAAAAGTGCAGAGAGTTGCTTTGCTCTGCTTTTATGACTGACACAGAAAAGATGAGGGTGCTCTTCCACATCCCTGTTGAGCACTTTATAAAGTAGGTTGCCTTGCTCTGCCAAGCAGATCTGCAGTCTTCCTAACTACCCACCTTCTGGACCCACAGGGCAATCCCCCTTAGGCTGTGCTGTCTAGCTGCTGTCTGTTTAGAATAAATCCTTGGGAAAAGTCACCACTTGGTGCAGGAGCATGCAGTGGATAAGATAAAGAAGCCTTGATCTCAGCATAGCTGTGACTGGCAGCCAGAGCAGGACACAGCCACAGCACCCTTGGTTGGATGTGTTTCAGAGCTGAGGACTCCTAAACACAATGGACAGAGGACAATGTGGCTGAAAGAGGGAAGATGTGTGCACCTGACTTATGACATTCACATCTTTGGAGTCAGCAATGAGAAGTACCTCCAGAGAGCACCTGTCTCTCTGCATTGACTGTACAGTGAATTAATACAGCCCATACTTTTGGCACAGGCTAATCTGACTTAGGTGCTTTGAATTAGCTGGTGTGAATGGGGCTTCTTTGGCTCCCTCAGTAATTTCCCAGAGTCACTGAAATGCTACAAAAATCACATGGAAAGTTGGGTAGAGAGAGTGCATTGGAGTCACTGCCATCTGCCCAAGTATACTGCTGGGGATATTAATAATAATTTATTCTACTGGAACTTGAGGGGAAAATTAAAAAAAAAGAAAAAGAAAAAAAGCCAGAGTATTTTGCAGCTTCCTGTTTGAATTAATCTCCTCTGACAACTGCTGATTTGGATTTGTGATTCGATCATCCATATGTCTTGCTCTATTGGTCAATTAAGTGCAGGGGGCAATTGGGAGAAGCAGTGATGCTTGGACCGATTATAAGAGGAAGCATCACACAGTAGTTAGGACAAGCAAAGTTGGCTGGCGCACTTGGCATTCACACAGCTGAGCTGAGCACAGGGAGCTGCTCCTGCTTTTCAGGTCAAGGAGAATCTCCCCAGCTCCTAACAGAGACAAGACACAGCTGCCTGGCTGTTGACCATTTGTGAACAAGGGGCACGGGGAAGGTGTGAGCAAATAAGCATAAGGAATCGTGGGGAGCAGAGGATCAAAAACTGAATAAAAGGCTACAGAAAAAATGAATAGCTTCTTCCACTACCCACTGCTGTAGAAAGACAAATACAATATAAGCCAAAATGTTATGAGTAGGGACCAGCAGAGAAAATGAGAATCAGCTTATAATAATCCAGGTTCGTACATATGAGGGAAAATAAATGGAAACCAGGATGTTAAAAGAGAAGTATATTTGAAAATTGGTAATGATCAAATAAGGGCTGCTGGGATATAGTGGACAGCAAATTAAGTTACAGATCTGCAATGTCATATAGCAGCAGCAGCAGCAGGAAAACAAAAACAACAAACTTTTTTTTTTTTTTTTAACATAATGCTGTGCTTCATTTGCAGAGAAATCATATCAGAAAGTGAGGAAGTACTGGCCCTCTGTACAGATCTGGCAGGACAGCACCTGGAATGCTGCCCTCAGTTCTGGGCAACACACATTTACAGAAGATGTTGATGAGCATAGGGAAATCAGAGAAAAGCAGCAGGAAAAAAAAATTATTAAGGGTCTGAAAGCAATGACATATGAGAAGAGATTAAAATAATTAAATATGTATTGCTTGGCAAGGGCTAAGATTAACCATGTACAAGTGTGTAAATATAAAGGAAGTAGAAGAATTGTATTAAGGGGTATAAATATAAATGTAATAGAGCAAAAGTAAACACAGGCTCAATATTAGGAAAAAAAAAAAAACCAACAAATTTAGCCCTGAGTTTTTTAAAGCCCCCTTGAGAAGGCGAGGCTTATTGCTTGCAGCAGCTGTACTAGCATGAAGAGAACAGGGTTGCAGTCATGCCTCAGTGGCAAGTCTCCACAGAAAGACCCATAGAAGAAGGCAAAATCTCATGAGTCACCAGTGATAAGAAACAGCCCAAACTGGCCAGCAGATAGCTCAGCAGAAGCTGAGGCTGTGGCAGAGCTATGGGCCAGCTGCTGTAGCAGAAGGCAGCATGGAAAGGGAATGGAGAAGGATCTGTCTTCAAAAGTCACCCAAACCCCACTTTTCTTGGGTGCAGGAATCAGGCTTAGCTTCTTGCCATCTTCTCTCTGTATCATTACACCCACTTCTCCCATTTCCGCCACCTAAGCCAGGAGTGTCCAGGGATGCTGCTTCCCCACCAAGTTTGTCCTGCCGGGGCGTGTCCTTCCTTGCTCGCAGCGCTGCTGGAGCACAGACGTGCGGCCTCATGTCACAGAGCCATCAGCAGGGGGTGCCTTCAGCGACACTGGAAGAAGAGCTGCTGGCACCGCTGCAGCATGGCGCAGAAATTGGCCTTGTCACTTTAAATGCATTAGATAATAAATCATCCCTCTGAGAAATCCCCAGAGGAAAAACAGGGGGAAAAAATAGCACTAAAAAGCCCTTTTCTATTACAAAGCCTCTGGGGAGCTTTTAAACTTGGAGAGTTTTTTAAAGTGAATCGTGTGGTTTTTTCCCCCCTTTGTCTGCCTTTATTATCAGTTGCTAACATTAGCCTTGCCTTCCCATGTCCAAACTCTCATTCAGACTTCTTTTCTTTTCTTTTTTCTCTAGTTTCCTCCTCATTTCTTCACTCTCAACCTTACAAGCACACACATGAACACCCATAATGTCCATGTAACAGTCTTTTTTCCCATTTGACATCTCCTTCTAAATTGAAATTACTCTTTGCAGTATTCCTTTCTTCCATATCACTCTCCCCTTCCCTGTGTTTCCCTTCTCTTTTTCATTTTCCATTGTATTTCCTCCTTTCATCTGTCATTCTTCGTGTCTGGTTGTACTGAACAACTTGAACAAATTAAAAACATTTTCCCTGCTTTTAGGAAGACTATGTAAATTTTGCACCTTGAACGAAATTTTATTAAGCATTCTGATGGGTTTCGTTTCTTACAGAGCATATTCCTTCACCCATGCCTTAGGAGTCATCAAGAACTACTGACCTAGAAGGGTGGTATTTCATCCCTCCATTACAGCTCTCCAGTACCAGGTTTTCCCAGCTGGACTAAGGAATAATGTTTCCTCCATTTTCCAGTGCTCAGGAAGTCAAGAATGGCTATGCAACCAGATCCCCCATGCAATACTTAAACTGTTCTCCTGCCTACTGCTTTTATTTGGCCTTAAATATTTATCATTAAAACCCTGAATAAGTCCAATCTGGTTGTATACCTTTGTAGAGCTGTGTGGGAGAAGTGGATAGTGTTTTCCAGATAAGCACAAGGATTTTACATCTTCAGTCACGTCATGGATGCATGTCAGAGGAGAAAGAGGGAAGTAAGAGGTAAGTGAGGGCAAATTTCAGGAAGCTGCAACTCTCTGAAACAACCTGATAATTTTCCACAGGCTGGGAATCAAAATGCACCTGTCAGCATCCAGCTATTATAAAGCAACTCTTATGCCACAGCTGACCCAGCAGAGTTCTCCACAGGTGCTTTGAGTTAATTATGTTGCGTTGTGCTCAGGACTCAACTAATCCATTTCCCACCAAGGTGGCCTGTAACACCATAACATGGAAGACACCCTGTCACAGGTCAGTGTACACTGGCAGGGGCAGCAGCAGCTATTCCAGCTGACTGTTCTTTGCTTCATTCTATTTTTGGTCCTATAGGTGTAAGCCCAAGGTGACCTTGTGATCTTCAGTTCCTCATTGCTGCCACCTGGGTGCCAACATTACCACGGGTCAAAGATGTGACTTTTAGGAAAGTACAACAGAATCTAGCAGAAGACAACAGGCTGACTAACAATAGAATTAATCTGCTTGATCACTGGCAACCAATGTCTTGGTGAGCAAGTGGCTGCATGGTGCTGAGTTGCCAGCTGACATTGAACCATGACATCCAATAAGGCACCTCTGTAAACAGTAAAATCATCGTATTTTTTATCACTAGTCATAGTCAGACAGTTGGGGCAGCAAAAGCAAAAACAATTGATAGTTCAGCCTTTACGTAGTGTTGGATTTGCCCTTTTTGGGGATGAATTAAAAAAGGGACAGAAATCACAATACTTAGTTGGCCCCACATGATAAACTTAACAGGCTGAAGCATAGAGAAGAGGTGTTGGGAGTGATTTTTCCTTTTTTTTTCCCCCTCTCCTCTCTGTCTGGAATTTTTTCCCATTGACATGTTAAGATGGCTAGCGACAGGACGACGGGAGACTCCCTGTCCCTTTCTTGGCATTTCTCTCGCGCAGCGGGGTGGGAGAGAGGGAAACACCGCGATATCCAGGCAGCAGGTAAAGGAGAGGTTTGGGAGTCGCTGGCTCTCTCGCTCGTTTGGCTCGGAGAAGAACGGTCGCTGGAAAACCTCACCCCGCCATACCGACGCCGGGAGCTGCCTTNCTGTGGGGCCCCGCACCGCCCTGCTCGGACACTCTCCCGCATGTCCTGCCAACTCCAAGCATCCTGTTGGAGCATCGGGACCGACACTGCCCCGGGATCCGTGAGCAGCGTCTCTCCTCCCATCCCCTCCCGTCTGAGCCCACCCTTCGTCACCCCTAGCGCCTCTCCAGACACATGGGATCACCGCACCTCCCCCTGCTCCCCGGGAGCTGGCCGGCGCTGCCTGCTAGCTGTGACGGTGATAGCACCACAGGGGAAAGGTGTCCACAACCGAGAGAACTGTTACTGGGTTCCTGTTCTGTTTCTTGTTAATTTCGTAGTTGTTGTTGTTTTGTTTGCCTTGTTTATATATATATATATATATATATACATCAGCAAAGAACTGTTATTCCTATCCCCATATCTTTGCCTGAGAGCCCCTTAATCCTAAAATTATAATAATTTGGAGGGAGAGGGGTTTACACTCTCCATTTCAAAGAGGGGCTCCTGCCTTCTTAGCAGACACCTGTCTTTCAAACCAAGACAAGAGGCAAAGAAAAAGGAGGTGGAAAGAGGAGTAGAAACCATTACTCTGACACTGCTGCTCTCAGGGGACGATACTCATAAGCCAATGGGCAAACTGCTCATCTCTAGCCCATGCCTCTCCCTCCTCCACAATCTTTTCACAGCCACAGACTGAGTGACCAAATAAGAGCACCAGAACAGCCAGGGAAAGGGTGTGGAACACACAAACATGGAGGACTACAGCTCATATGGAAAGAAATGCTGCATCCTGGGAGCTTGTCCAGGGAAGCAGGAGGTGGGGATGGAAATGAAAGGTCTATGTTCTCCCTAATCATTTCCGTCGCAAAAAGGGAGAGAGTGCAACATACACAAGTGGATTGCAGCCATTAGAAATGAACTGCTGGTGGCCGGCAACCTGTAAATTAGAGAGCCAGAGTAAGAAGAAAGAAAATCAAAGGGGGGACGAGGTTGTGTTTTATTTCACTTGTAGTGCTTTTCAAATTCAGCCCTAACCAAACCTGATTAAAGCAAATCCCTTTTTTACAGCCTATGGAGTCTATAAGATTATGGTGTTAATGGAAGTGTGATTCGCTCCATCAGTAATGGTGCATGTCAGGGCCCAGGCACCTCAGACAAGTCCATTTTTTCAGATGTATTTATTGGTTTTTTCCCCCTTCTCCTTTCTGTTCCCTGCACTGCAGTGTTTAATTGAACAGTTTAAAGTAATTCTTCTTCAAGGCCCATTAATTGATTTTATTTGTGTATTCTCCAGGGGTCAAGAGGAAAATATATAATAAAACATAAACTCCAGGTTCGAATTTGTCACAGTTCCCACCTTTCCACAAACATAAAGCACATTTCATCTTCAGCATTTCAGATTTTTTCCTCTTCCCACTCTTATTTCCCTGCACTAGCACTCTCAGGTGTTAGTGTCTCTGTTTCATTTTTCCACTGTTTATCTCTAAAATTTGCCTCCATTATTGAGAGCAAAAGGCAGCAAACTATTTCTCTTTCTTTTCCTGTGCAAAAAACACCACATCGATTTTACAATGCCCCTTTGCTTTTAGGTTCTCCAAATTATTTCCCTGCCCCGAGCTGAGCAAAGGGGAGGGCACTGGATTACACATATTTGTAAACCAGTGCTTCTTGAACATCTCCTGAGGAGTCTGTCTCTTTCAAACTGCACGAGATTCTGTGTGACAGCCAAAAGCTGCTTCTTTCTTGCCACTTGATCTGCAGGGGGACACTGTTTCCTTTTTAGCCTCTCCGACACTCAGTATAAGGTAACTGGCTGCTCCAAATATATTTATATATATATCGAGCTGGCTTTATTTACTTCAGATACTGCAAAGCCATTGGTTTCCTTCAACTCCCAGCTCCACTCCCTAAAGCTGGCCCCAAATACAATTTTTTTTCAGATTCTCCTTGCTGAAGCCCTTACTCTCTGTTCTCATGCTGTTCTTCTGCAGTAAGTACATTTCTTTTAATAGAGTTTTCAGTACACAATGAGTTTATTTTTATTGTTATTTTTAAATCACAAAATGTGCCTGGGAAGTTTTCATCCTCCCACTCACCTCACTCAGATCCATTCCACAAACTACCTCTAGATTAATGCAAGGCAAAATATGCTTTTCTCTTTCTTTCCACCCTCTGGTTGACATGGTCTGGGTGAAACATCATTGCCACAGCTAGGGCAGTTCTTTGGGTGTGCAGCCTTACCAATCTGTTTCATGCAATTCTGAGTTTGTTTTGAAATTTGACATCGTGTAAAATACCGGATGGAACCAAATCCAAGATAAACATCTTACCAGTAGACCTCTTGTTCTGTCTCCTCCTGGCTGCAGGAAAAAAAAATAAATCTGTTCTATACTATAGCTGATGGAGTAGTTATGGGGCCAGAATGTAATTACCCAAGAGTGGAACTTTGCCTTACTCCCTTTACTCTTACGAGTATTCTGGCCAGAACAAAACATATGTACCTAGAGGTACACTCAGACCTAGGGCATTGCTCTCCATTGTAATTGGAGTGGAGTTTCCTGGACTGACAGGTTGTGGATTAGCAGATACTTGCTCTTTTGACAAGATATAAGGACATTAGTGGGAGGTGAATATGGTCACCTGGTTACTTCTAGGAAATACTTACCATTGTGTCATGTTCTTCTCCAGTTATCCCCATCTTCTGGCTCTAGTTTTATGAGTGCATTTGGAACCACCACCTTGCCTTTTCCTACTTATTTCATTACCTGCTTTCTTGCTCTGCTGAGGTATTTCTAATGTCTTTGCTGAGATATGCTCCACAACACCTCTGCCTGGTGATTAGCCTCTTCTACATCAAATGGGGCCATCTCACTTTCTTAAAGGAAGGCAGTATTCTTAGCAAGGCAGTATTCTTTTAACAGGGACTTCATCTATTTGGAAGTACGATGGTTTTGGAATAAGGAAAAGAAATTCTCTTGAGATTTCTGATCTTTGGTGATTAAACGTAAATCATTATCTATCACTTTGCTGTCTGCAGAGACCTATATCCATGGTACAGAGCTCCATACTGTAGCTCTTGACCCTGGACAGTAATATTCTTAACTTTCAGTTACAGCCAGACTCTGTCAAACAAGATTAAAATAAAATTTCTTCTGTGCATACACAGAAATATATAACACCATCCTCCCCACAGTCTCGTGTCAAGATTGAACACCTCTTACGAGTCCATTATCATCTGAATTCAAAGGATCCATCTCCTCCCCAAGAGCTTTCATCCTGATCCATCTTGGTGTCTTTTAGCAATGATTTTACTCTTTGTATTTCAGCTATAATTTCATTTCAGCATAACCTTGACCTGCCTATGCTACCAGAGCAGATCTTCTTCATCTAATTGTTCTCCCTCCCCCATATACATATGAAATTCAGTATCCTCCTTTAACTAATATAATACAAAGGAATCAATCTGTCAGGCACACATACCCACACAGCCTCAGCAAATTAACCTTGCAGGGTAATTAGGGCAAGCGCCATGTGTGGGTATCATGGCCTCATTTTGCTGGTTGAAGCATTAAAAAACTACCCTAGCACAGCTACCAGTTAAAATCAATAGCCCACTGAATCAATGAGAATAAAGCTAACCAAGTGCTTCCTTGCTCCCATGGTGGGCCATAAGGGTGCACACGAGTCTGGAGGTTCTGGAGTCCCTCTTGTCACAACTCTGATGGAAGCCAGACTTAAGGAATGGGTGCTCTTCAGTGGAGGCCAGAGGTTCTCAGAGGATGGGGCAGAGAACAGATTTACTGGAGAAGATCATAAGAAGTTGCCAGTCTTTCCAGGCCTGTCATGGCTTAGGAGCAACAAAAATCAGACAGTTTCTATTTGCATTGCATAATTGGCAGAGCCTATCGTAACACTGAGAAACTGAGAAAGCCAGCTGCTGCTTTCTGCTCAGAGCTAATTCCACCTGATTTATTTAATATTGTAATGAATATAATCCTTTCTTGCCAGCCCCCTCCCTACACACTCAGCCAGCAGCTAGAGACAGCAGACGCTGCAGAGAAACCTGCACAAACAAGTGGTGTGGAATGCCTTGGCTCTTCCAGGGTCTGAGCAGCTCAGCACTGTGCTCCAGAGTGGGATGCGTGCTGGGGAAATGCAGCCATGCATGCTCTTTTCTCACACCTAGGAGAGGCTTTAATATCTGCAGAGATGGCAAATGTGTGGACAGCTAGGTGTGACCACAAGTGAAGGACATAGCATAGCATTGTAGGAACACAGATTTCAGACAGACCAGGAGAGATTAAAAGAGATGTGAGGGATTAGAGAGATGCAAGGGGGTGAAGAGGGAAGATACTCAAGAAGTAGGATAAAATAAAGCCGACTTGCTTAAGCAAAGGTGCCAGCAGAGATGGCGGGTGATGCCAGCAGAGAGGGTGGCTTAGGACACAACATCTAGAGGCAGATCTGCTGGCAGGTCTTTAACAACTTCTTCCCACTGGAAAAAACTATAAAATCCAAGCCCAGTGTAATCTGACAGTGACCAAGCCAGGCGTAGCAATATCTGAAAAGCAAAAATTTCTGCAAGGACAGTAGCTTCTGTTGAAATTTGGCTGTCATTTAGCTCTGAATCTTCTGCCCTGCCAAAGTCCAAGCAGGTAAAGCCAGTAAGAGAATGAGTTCTGTAAGACCTCAATGGTAGCTTCAAGAGCTGGACCAAAGTTTGAGCTTTTCAGAGAATAAATCAGACTGTGGCTATGAACAACATCAACAAGTACAACTGTGGAAAGAAGCAAAAGAGAAAGGAATGGAAAATACTGCCCCTCCACACAGCAACTAGGGATTGCATCTAGAGGAAGGAAGGAAGTCAGATACTCCTATCTAAAGAGACTCTCTTCGCCAGGGCAAGACCAAAAGAACACATGCTGCCTAGCATTTCATTCAACAGTAGAATCAATACTGGTTTCAAATTGGACTTTATAATCATGTTCAGCAGGAACACTGACAGGATGCTCAGAGAATAAGACAGCATTCCAGAGGGCTGCTTTGGGGTCACAGCTGTGGGGAACAGATAGAAAAGATGAGAAAGGAGTCTGCAAACTGCTGAGACAGACATGTTTAACTAACAGGATGAGCCAGACAGAACCAAGAAGTCTTAGGATGTGGAGGAAGAATACTGGTCCACAAGAAACAAGTGTCACAAATATTTGCTGGCTCTGGAAATACTTAATTTGCTGTTCCCACCACAGAAATGGCTGGTTACCTCCAGACGATTTGAGCCCTTATGTTTTATGCCAAATTCTGCTAACTCACCTGGTTTCAGAGCCCATGGCAACTGAGTTGTAGAAGGTGGCTGCAGTTGGGCAGATTGTCTGTCAGATTAATACACAACCACAATTTTCAGCTTGTAAACTGTTTAGGTAGATACTTCATGAAATGAATGTGCAAACATGGACAAAAGGAGTTCTCTTTAAAACATCACATACTTAACAACTAGTTGGTTAAATCCAAACCTTTTTACTCCTACCCACCTTAACTGTGTGTTTCCCAGAGTTCAGAATAATTAATCTGAAACACATCCAACAGAAGCTGAGCATAGGAACTATCACTGATGCACGAGCCATGAAACTGAAGGTACACTCTCATCCAGATGAGCTGCCACCTGGAGTGGACAGATGGAGATGAACGGGAGGAGGGATAAAAGCCAGTTGAGTGAATGGTCTCATTAAGCTGCAAGGAGGAAGTGAAGTGTGTAGAAATGAGAATCAAGAGGTTTTAGACACTAGCAACATGGCAGTGAGTTTGTATCACTCAGTGGAAACAAGGACCTTTGCCCTGTCCTGAGGAGAAGTTTTGCTGGTTTCCTACCAAGAAAGAAATAGTGGTACAGTAACATTCTGACATAACCTTTCTCCCTGATTCTTTGGAAGGTCCTAGGGAAAGTCATGCTTTCCCTCCCCATCCCTCCCTTATGACAGGCACAGAGCACTCTGGGGCAGGTCTTCATAGAATTAGTTGGTTTAGAATCCCAGTCAGGGTGGAGTGGCTCAATAAAACTGCCAGTCTCTCATATTAATACCAGGTCTTTGAGTAATAATCTCAGGCTCTCAGTGACCTGGAACACCAACTATGCTAACAACAAACTTAAAGTCACAAAGATGACTAAGTGTGAAACCAGATTTAAAGATTTAGTAGCTATTCTCAGCAGTCTCCTGTTCAGGCAAAATGCATCAGTCATTTGGAAACTCTGAGAGGTGCCCTGAAATGGCAGCTGATTTCATGACTGACAATGACAAGCAAAGCAAGGGGCTTATCTCTGAGACAGAAGTGAGCAGAAGGAAAATTGCCACCAGCTACAGGAAAGAACGGATCAGACTTCCCAGTGAAAATACTGCTCCCTCTGCCAGTAGAACCTGCCCTCTCCTTCTCCAAAAAATGCATTTCAGAGGAAGGAGGGAAGGAATTTGAAGGGGTGAAAAAAGCCGAAGTGGAGAACTGTCATTGGGAATTTCCATGTTTGCAGGATCTCTGGCCACACACCCTCTTCCTCTGCCCATTACAGCTCACAGACACTCCAATCTACTCAGGTAATGACCAGAGAAACAGATTTCCTATCCTTAGATCTGCTGTCATTCCTGAGTTTGCAGCAGACATTTTGTAATCAGAGAGCCTGTCAAGAGAGACAAGAGCCTTTAGCAGAAAAGAAAAGTTAATTGCAGAACAAGGGATTTAAAATCTGTGCAAAGGGGGACAATAAAAGAAACAATTATGGAGTTTAACCACTGCTGCTGGCATGGTGTTGAATGTCACTTGTCCTTAGCTACACTGATACAGTTAAACTGTGCACTCAAGGCTGATGTTTTGGTTTGCTAGTGATTTTGGAACATCAGCAAAAGTTTTGTTTCAAACTAAACCAAATACTTTTTTCTATTTCAGGCATTTAATTAAAAATTATTAGAGGTTTTATTTTAAAGAGAAGTTTCTTCCAACTGACACAAACCCAGGATTTTTTGGTTTTGTTTTTGTTTTTTGTTTGTCTGTTTCTTTGTTTAAAGGCAAAATGGGACATTTTGATTTTCAGGGAATTTGGGGATACTACTTTGAGAGCTGTCAAAATAGGCACAAAAGAGGCCTTGTAGTCAGTATTTATTACCCTGCTTTACTCTATGCGTTCAGATACAAACCCAGCTGAGTCTGTAACAGCCTATTTTCACAAAGCAGGTTTAGGGCTGGTGCTTATTTGCCTTTTAGGCACATTTCTAAAGGCATATTTGCTAAGCAGAAATGTGAGAAACTACTGCTTGACCTGAAGCATCTACAGCTGGCTGGAGGAAGCAGAATTTCTCCTACTCTTGCTCCAAGCAATTACTAGTGGTTTGGCATTACCAGGATTAGATTTTAGCATTTCTGGTATAACCTGCTACAGAGAGCAACTCAGGGCCACTCTACCTCCCCAGGTGCCATTAGAGAAACACAACCTGAATACTGTGCCATTCTCAGAAGGAACTGGCAATCTATTTTATGTATTGATGGATGGCAGAAACCATCTCAAACAGTTTGGGACTCCATCTACACACAGAGCTGTAATTGCTTTGTCCATTGACAAAGGTCTGAAGAGGAAGGGCGGCAGAGATTTACTCACTGATTAAACTCCAACATGACACATACAGATCTGACTGTAACTTCCTTGCAATTGTAGTTTATTCCCCCAAAAGAGAAATTCAAGTAGAAATTACCTGAATTCCATTTGGTGAGATGGGGTTGTTCCTTGAGATGCTTTGCCATCACTGTTCTCCAAGCTAAGTCTAAACAAAAAGGGCAGTCATTTGGGAAGGGTTCATTTGAAATTAAGCACGTAGTGCAGAGAGATGAGTTTTGGAGGTGTTGAGTTCTCACAGCTACTGGCCCTTATAGTATCATTCAGGTGTAAACGCAATAATAATAATAAGGCAGGTAGAGGGATGTTGGACCCAGGAGGGCAGTTACCCCAGACTTTAACATTAGCACTTCCAGGAGCAATAGAGATGTCTTAGTAAGATAATATGGAATGAGTTTTGAATCAATCTTGGCACCTAGGAAACCCAGAATAACAAAAGTATTAGAACTTCGTTAGTCTTCATAAAACCAAACAACATGCCTATTTTTATAGCTTAAAACCACCTTCAGGTAAAGTGAATTTTTTTTTGTCATTCTGGTTTTTACAGGAACTAAAGAAAGGCAGATGGAGCAATTTGGTTAAAGCTTCGCCAGCAATTTTACAGAGATTATTGGAAATGAAAGATCCTGTTCAGAGCCATCAAAGTAGGATGGTCTGGGTAGGTCAGATCTGCCCTGTGGCTCAGCTCCTTTTGGCCAGCCCCTGCTGGAGAAAGGGTGAATGATGGCAATGATTATGACAGCATGCTCCATCCAAAGAGCTGAGCGCTCTTGGGCACAGCCAAGCTCCTGCCACCATAAATCCCTCTTGCTTACACCTCCCTGCAATATGCAAAGCAGGACCCAAAAGTGCCATCATACTCTGGACTCATCAGAGGCAGACAGCCAGAAAAGCAGACTGTCAGCCAAACTATGCCCACTCAGGGACAGAAAAACTTAACTGGGGAGTTGAGAGCTCATTTCTTACCGTGCAGTTTGGGGGCTGGTCTGCCAAAAGGACGATATTAGACTAGGCAGCTTCTGAATCAGACACATTCAGCAACACCTGTGTTTATCAGGGAAAAGTATCCTTTAGATACATTTGCTTTTGCCCTATTCTTTTCTGAAGAGGAACTGTCGGTGAATAATTAAAGCGCATCCCTTGCTGGCTGTAACTGTCCCAAGTTACAAGTTACAAACTTCCATCAGTATTCTCCAAAAGGAAGCATGCTTCTTTCTCTCATAATGCACTAATTTTTTCATTGCTTCTTTATGCTCACTTCTCACCAATCTAAATAATGGATCAATTGAGGTTTTATTCTTTGCTTTAATTAGGTCTTGAATTTTGAGAGTATTTTACTGTAATTACTTCATTAAATGTGAACTGAAAAGCAAAAACCTTCTAAAACAAAGTAAGCTGTGTTTGTGATTTTCTATCTTTTTTTTATGACTGTAGTGGTTTTGATTCGCCAATTTCAATATACTCATTTCCTGCTGTGAGATAGGATTAGGAGCAAAAGCAAGGCAGGCTTAAAATTTAAAGGGTGTAAAGAAAACTTTTTTTAACAACCTAAAAGAATAATAGAATTCAGAATAAAACCTTCAGACCACCTCTCCTCCCCTCTCCTACACCCTCTTCTCCTTCTCAACAACAACATACAGAAACACTTCAGTTAGTTACCAACTTAAGAAAAGTCTTTTTTTAAATTCACTCTAGGGAGAGGAGCCTTGTCAGGCTATAGGGACTTTTCCACAAGAGAAAAAAACAGTTACCTTGTGACTTCACTTTTCATGAATAGCAGCCGCCCAGGAATCTGCAATTGTGAAACTCCTCCCATCTTCACAGCCATCCCAAGAGCAGTGCTTGTGGGCCGTGTCAAACTCACGGGGTATTACTTTTAAGGATGAGCTGTTCAAAAGCAAAGGTTCTCTTCATCTATTTTTAACATCATCTTAATCTCTTGGAATAGAGGTCTTCTTCCCTTGGGGAAAAGGGTCTTCATCACTCTTCTCCCTGTGTTCATGCATGGGTACCTTTGCTCATGATCTACAAGATGAACACTCCACCCCCCCATGTCTTTCTCCACAGTTTATAGGAATCTTTAGTGTATTACAGTCCATCCCCATAGCTTAAAAAAGGATTTTCAGCCGAAATTCACAGCATCTCCTCATTCTCCTTCCATCTGGGACCTGACTCCTGCCTCACTGACCTTGGTGTCTTCTCTCTCTGTTCTTTATTTCCTCTCACTCAAGAGAGGATTGAAGGTCTGCAAGTCTTCTCTGAACATTGAAAGAGTTAAAATCTCATATGGAGGATACAGAGGCTGCAGCCACACCATGATGGAGCTCTGCCAGGATCTCAGGAGACTCAGGCCATGCTAGGAGAGGCTGGTCCAGGATAACAGGGGCCCAGGCCAGAAATGGCAGCAGCCGCTCTGGAAAGGGTGGGAGGGGACAGCTGGAATCTCAGTCAGCCTCCCTGGGCCTCAGCTGCAGCACCCACTGCCTATGGCCACCCCTCATCCCTGCCGGGACATGTCAGCTTCCCAGACAGGGGGCCCACCTCTGCCCCCTGCCAGGCCCGCAGGCCTGCAGTGGAGCCAGGCCCAGGCCCTGTTACCTGCACTCCTGCTGGAAGAGAAAAGGGACCTTTCCCGGGCTTGTTCACTTCAAAATGTGAATTCACAGAGGCAGACCAAATTTTCCAATTGGTTTCTCAGGCTGTCAACAACCAAACCAGCCTCCAAATGGTCCCATCAAGTCACAGAGGAAGTTCTCAAGGAGAAAACTTCCATGGATGCCCTCTTCTCTCCCTACCGAAGTGCCAATTAATGCAAAACTAGCACAGACACATAAAGGCAAATTCAAAACTCTAATAGGGTATGGAGTTTTTCTCTCACCTCTGTGTCTGGGTAAATAGTGACAGCCTGCTCTCACTGTTTTAAACCAGCAGAGAGAAAGAAAAAGAGGGGCAGAAGGGCAAAATATGGACCAACTCAGTCAGTCTTTGACTTACAGTGGCCTCAGCATACAAAAACTGCTTTTATTACACATCCACCTGACTCGTAAGTGATTGCCTATGCCCTTGGTGCTTTATTTCATTATTTTAGGTTATTTATAGAATTAGGTTATGGAGGTACTTAGATTACACCTTCCTTTTGTGAGTGTGAACAAGACAGCAGAAAACCAGTGTCACAACTTCCTACCAACTCCTCATCACACCAGTATAATTCCTCTCTGATCAGCTCCACAGATTTTTGATCCCTTCTCCACCAGCTAGCAACTGTCTGACACTCAAGGCAAAACGGAGCATAAAATCCCAAAGCTTGTATTCACAGAGGTGCAAGTGGGAAAGAGAGAGTGCATGGAGACAGGCAATAGGCTGAAATGGAGCTACAGCTTTTTCCAGTTTGGGAAGTCCGTGGTCAAATGCTGGTGAAGTTTCAATACCAAACTGAGAGGTCCCCAAATGGAGGAAGTCTAATTCCTCATGCTTTGCTAAATACTTCTGGATTATTTTTTTTACCTGGGGGAGGGAGGGAAGGAGGAGGAAAGAAAGAAGGGAAAGAGGACATGATGGAGGAAGAAGATTGAATCTGCTTTTCCATCACTAAAATTTGACTCAAATTCTGAAATGGAACATTTTAGAATCTAATCTTAATATTTCTAACGGTAAAAACTGAAGCAGAAACTTGCATTTTCAGGATATTGTCATAACAGATTCTGTATAAAACAAGTCAAGAGCATGAGAAGGAAGAGGACTGCTATGCAGTGCATTTTAAAATCATAAAAATTCCCTTTCCAATTGTTTTCTCCCTGTTTCCCCGAGACTTCTAACTTCCATAACAAACTGAGATGCAACCAGGAAAACATACATCTAATGCATCCAGATTGCTTCAGTTCTGGATTTGTACAGCCCTTTGCACAAAAGATTAATTCCCTTGAAGATTAATTGTTTTAAGCACTTATGCCAAACCAGCAAGAATAATTGCAGTCTGACAAATCAAGAGGATCTGTGGAGAAGTCCAGGAAGACTCTACAATGCTATAAATCTCAGGGTGCAGATCTTGAAGTTATATTGTGTAATAATCATTACAACAGAACAAGGTGTTTTTATGTACAATTTGATAAAGCATCCCATCCCAAACTTATTAACACAAATCCAGTGGTATCAGGTCAAAAGGTCCTACTAGCTCCCAGGCTATGTCTGGCACTGGCCACAAGCAAAAGCAAAAGCCCTATGAAAGGGCTATAAAAAGCTTGACAGAAATACAGCAATGTTTCTCCCCAGCATATTCTCCCGGCATACAGCAATGTAAAGCCTAGGGACTTCCTGAGCCAATGTTTACCTATATATTTGAGTTTAATAGCCCTTGATGGACTATTCCATGCACTCCCTAATCCTTTTTTGAACCCATTCTTAATTCTGGCCTCACAGACAACCTGTGGTGACAATTTCCCTACTTAATTGTACAGAGGAGGTATAGTACAATGTGAGTATTCCAACTAAATGAAGGCTAAAGGGGAAAATGATAAGTCTGTGAGCAGGATGAGAGAGAGAAGCGGAGGAAATATTTTGCATGATTAAAGGGGATGTGATAAGGAGTGACAGGCTGAAATTATATTCAGCTCAAAGAACAGGAAAGATCTCAGTCTGTTGGGTAGTTACGTATGCTCCCAGTGGATGTTGATAACTCCACCTTAAACTGGACAGCATAATTCACTCATCTGGCAGCAATACCTGGGACTATCCTGTTCTGGAAGGAACAGCAAACAGCCTGGCTATAAAAGCAATTTTTCAACCTTAGAATAAATTTTTGCAAAGTCAAACACAAATTTTGAAAGGAGGAAAGCTTTCTAAAAAGAACTCGAACAGAACTTGTACCTGCTGCGACAGAGAAGGAAGAAGGACATTACATTTAATGTTGTGAAAGGGCTGCAGGCTGGGAAAGGCTGTGTCTGGCCTTACAAAGAGGAGGCGTGTGGTACAGATTGCTGTGGGATGACTGATGCCAATGGCTCTTCACAAGGCTGCATTCGATGCTGTTTTTCTTAATGTGTTTGCTCTGCTCTGCTGCTTGGTTGGTAAATTTTTGTTAGTCAAACTGGCCAAGAGGGAGCTGGATTAGTATGAAGGGAGGATTGATATAGCTAACATGGCTGAGACCAGAAACATGCATATGCATATGTGTGTACTCACACAAATTTGAAGTGTAGTAATCCCTTAGGCATCCAGCCTATTAAATAAGTAGAGAACAAGAAATTTTATATTGTTTCTTATAGAAGGGTTCTTCATCTGTTTTTGGAAAATGCCAAGATATTTAGGAGGGGGAAAAAAAAGAGGAAGAAGTCACAATTTCTGAAATCTCGGTATTAAAATCAATGAACTCTTAAAATTTTTCCCAGCTTCCGTATATTCTGAAAAGCATGCCTATCGCACAGATGGTGTTAGGGGAAGACGTTCCCAAAATGTTTACAATTCTTATGAATGTTTAACCTCGTGATCAGCTTGTATGGTTCTGCTGGATCCCGTCTGGAGGTTCTGTGGCCTAGAGGTCACAGGATAAGTTACTGTTAGTGTCCTGCTCAGCCCATGGCCTTTCTAAAGAGCCTGACAACAAAAATGGGTCACTGTGAAATTATGGGTTCTCTGACGTGAATTTCTGCCTACCAGAACTGGTTGGAAATGGCCAACTCATTTTGTATCCCATAGGTTGCTGCATGATAGCAGCTTCCAAGTTTGCTGAGCTGGGCAGGATTCAAACTGGCAAGCTTTACTGCTACACAATGGCTTTCCATTTCACCTTCGAAGGAAAAATTATCTAAAGTGGTTCTGCCTAAATCAGAGCTCAGTTCTACCCCCCTTTTTTCTTCACCGTATTTCAGAACTGAGCGTGACATCTGGCATGACACCTGGGAAACCTGCAATCTAGATAACACATCCATCTTTATAAGTGAAAGATATCCATATATTTCAACATAGAGTGGGAAAGGCTTGCAGCAAGATAATCCAGCAACCTGGCCAGGCACTCTGCATATTTTATGAATGTCATCATTTACACTACCTCAGCCAGTGGAAAAACAACATTCATCAAAGTGGTCTTGAGGGCACTGACTTGGGCAGCAGAGACAAGTATTTCCGGGAGAGGAGACTAAAACTGTGTTTCACTCTTCTGCTTTCCCCCATGCTTCCTGGCACCTCCACAACTGCAGTCACTCACAGTTCTGCCTTCATTTATGGAAGAAGGCAAACATTCATACACTGGTCAAGGCAAGTCCCCAGCTACTGTGCTCCTCATGCTACCTTACTGCAGCCGTTCTGCACATGCTGGATACACAGAGCTCAGTGAAGCATGCCTTGAAGCCCTCTGCAGCTCTGGGTGCATATCTGTCTCATTCACCATCTCCCTTTGTGATCCCTGTTCCACATCCACCTGCAAAGTCAAATCCTTGCTCTTCTGACCTACTCTGGACCTCATCACACTTGCTGTTGTTACAGACTGTTCCAGGCTACTGTTTCAAAGCCATCTCTTCCTCTGTGGTTGCACCCAGCAGCTCTGGGGAGGACAAGGAGTGCTTAAAGCACAGGAAAGCTGAAAATATTAGCATTGGTATGTTTTCTGATGAGCAACTAAGACACATGGGCAAATATCACTATCTTCTTTGAAACATTTAGAAATCTGATTAAGCATAAGAGCAAGACATGCTAGTCTATTTCCAGCTGAACATCAACATGCACAGCTTATGGTTCCAGAGAGCTGCTGTGGTGAATTCAGCCAAGGTAATTCTACTGCCTCCTTGTATGAAATACCAGAAAAATTAAGGGTCCATTCTCCAAACAAATTCTCTCTGGCCAACACCTGAGGAAGACAGGGTGAATTAGTATCCCACTGGTCATTAAATTTGGAGGTGGTTTCTCTGCAAGGGAACACAATTTAAAGTTCCTCTGAAGCTCTTAAGATTCTGTGGATGTGGGAGCCATATGGACAGGAGAGCAAACTATTTATGTAACACACACTCCAGGCTTGCTTCCAAAATGCTGGCCTTTGATCAGGAAAAGACATTATCCAAAGCCAACCCGACAAACACCAGCAAGAGTGCCAGAGTGGCCAGATGGTGCTCAGGTACCACTGCAGCCCCCTGGACCAATTCCCTTGCAAATACTGGAAACTGTGATGGGCAAGGATGCACCCTCCCTCCCCATCATTCCTTTCATAATTCCAGCAAGGTGTTCCAACTTTCCCCAGCAGCATTAGGCACTCCTGCAGCTCCCTACTGCTCCTCTCATAAGCACGTTTCCAGTGGTCCCTCACAGTGCCAAATATTGCTGCATCTTCCAAACTGCATTCCTGTCAAGCACTGGCAGAGGTGCTACAACAGTGTTGCTACTGATCTGTTCCTCGTTACCCTTTCAATTGCAGGTACTGGCAGTGATGCCAAGGCACTCAAATTGTGCCAGACATAGATAAAGATGCTTTGTAATAATACCTTCTTGCAAGAAATGGCAAAAAGACCCAAGTATCTATATGGTGCTCTAATAAGCTTCCCTTGCCCTTTATGGCTCAAAGACACTTGCAAGGATACCAAGCTGCCCAGAGTAACCTTATAAATCTTTGAGAGACTCCCTAATCAGAGGAAAAAGAATCCTTCAGTGCTGCTGGCAGGTTGTTTCACTTACTTGTACATAGTTCACAGCCATCTACAAGTTTATAAGCAACTGCTCTTACAGTAACTACTATGTCTTCTGTCTTCACCACCAGGAGAGCTGCCCTGAGGAAACCCCCAGATATGCACAGGCAATATCTCTAAATGCTATGACACAATCCAGTGCTGCTAAATTGAGCTTCTTTACCTACCTATTTAGTGTGACAGGTTTTGGTGGCACACTTTGTTTCAGTGGCCCACTGGTAGACTATTAGTAGCAAGCGCCTAAGATTTTGGTACATGCATAAAGAAGGAAAAAGAAAACATGGTCCAAGTGATGTCTTAGAGAGCTTATGCTAATTAAAAACTTAGGTGGTTCCAATCTCTTTCTATACTGCTGTATATTCTTCACTGACCCACAAACCAAAATCGAGTTTTGGCAGGCTAAAAGGAGAGAAGCAGATTTTTTTTTCTAATACTATCACCTGAAAGCATTGTCCCTGCTTCCCTTCCCTGCTTTCCTCCTCTTTGGCCAGCTACAAACCCATGCTGCTTCTGCTTGTAAAGGAAAAAACTGACAGAAGATGAAAGGCTGCTTCTGTGCTCCAAATGCCTCATACTTTGATTAAAAATGTTTTTGTCAATTAGAGATTGATTTTTGCTGTTCATTAAAGTGATGGATGTCAGTGCTGATGGAGGTGATATTTTACCCTGTGGTGGCCTGCTATATAAATGGGTAGGAGAAACCGGAGGCTCCAGTTTGCTGGAGTGGAGTTTATGACCAGGACTGGGATAAAATAGGCCAGTCAGAGGATGGAGAAATGAGTGCCACAGTGCTCAGGGAAGAGCAGGAGAAAGCTCTCATTGCAGAGTTTTGTAGTCAGTCCTTACCACTTTATCTTTCTGAAGGCACCATGGAAACTGAAGATAGAGACAGAGATGTGGGGTGTGTTGGAGAGTTGCACAGTGGGGATGAAGATATGGATTGTATAAATGCCACAAGCTGTTAAGTTTTTATATGCAGGTCATACAAAATTTCCCCAACCCAAGCTGAGCCTCTCCTCTAGGAACTCACACCCTGACACTGCCATTGAAAGAACATTCCCTGAGAGGAAGAAAGGGCTATCCTTAAACTGCATGGGATAGGTTCACACTAAGATCCAAGAAAAGTCTAGAGCTTCAAATACATAACCCAATGACTGTACTGCAGTTTTCCGAAAATTAATCTACTTGTACCACTCACTTTCTGCAGGGTAGGGCCATACCTTACTTGTATTGCTACCAGAGAGGGTAAGACAGGAAGTTACCAGAAGCTGCAGTATTTTCCAATGCTGTACCCATTGTGCTTTTGGCATTATTAGCCCATGCCACATGAAGGAGAAAAATCACGAGTCATACACATGAAATAGTGGAGTCAGACCATCTACTGGAAGTGGCAAAGCACACACAACTATGAAATCTCCCTGGGGCTGGGTATCCTCAGAACTACCGGTACCTGTAGAAGAGAGTTTGGGTATCCATACATCTTCAGAACTATGATATAGCCCCCTGACAACAACCCAGCTGGATTTTACAGACTTTTTCAACCTACTGCACACCCATCAGTGCTTTTGCAGGCAAGGAAAGAGAAAGAAATGTGCCCCTGCCCCAGAGGAGAGTCCTGATGCAGCAGGAATTCAAAGGCACAATTCAATGGCCTGACAACAGTCCTCATATAAAAAACGTCCCAGTCTCTGGGAAAGCCATTTGGGACTAGCAGCTATATCAGATGTTACAGCAGCTTCACTCTTTGCTGGGGCAATAGCAGGAGGATTCAGGTGTGCACAATGCTATGATTACATTAAATGGGCTGAATAATGCCCTTCATGCCGTGCTATCCTCCTGCCTTCAGCAGGGACGTAGAGCAGCCACATGGTAGTCACTAGTGCACAACAAGGGGCTGAAACACAGCTCTGCAAAAATCCACCTTCTACCTTCCACCATTGAAATTTGTAATCTATAGGTTCCCCACATCGTTCAAGTTCCAGTTTTAGACACAAACTGTGTGTGCATATAAAAACACACACGCACATAGACATATATTTGTATGCTGATGAGATCGTTAAATTTATCAGCTCTCCAATTCATTTGAGGTTCATTATGGAGCTGCAGCGCTGCTCCTTTCATCTGGAAATGGAAAGGGAATGGCCTCTACCCCTTTCTCGAAATTAAAGTGAAATGGGTACCATTTTATTTTAAGTGCCCATTAACTAAAGCGTAACTGAAACCAAGTTACAGTGGGTGCCTCAGGGGAATGAGCATAGGAGAGAACACACACACACACACACACAGGCACGCACCCTCCAACAGCGAATGGTCGCAGGCACAAAAATCAGGGGAATAAACATCAAAGCACTTCATAGAGCAGTGATAGTTAAAAGCCTGTTTTACACCCAGAAATGGCGAAAGATGCAGGCCCAAAAGCTCTTCAGCACCTCTGAAAGACCCATTTAAGTCTTATTAAAATATTACCTGGTTTGGTTTTTTTGAGGGGGGGTTGTGCCTTTTACTGGATTTAAATTCTTAATTCATCTTCCATAATTTTTTCTGCACTGGGCTATTGTAAGGGAGAAAAAGACTCAATACTGTTAGTAAAAGGATCTAATTGGTAACTTCTTTTCATCTCAGAAGTCCCCCCTCCCTCCTTCCTTCTCTCATTCCTTACAGGTTGGGTCATAGCAGCTTTCTTAATCTTTGGAGATTATTCTTTTGTGATTTGATGAGACTTCACTAGACTCTTAAATCTTTTCATTTCAGCTCATTTAAATATTTTTGGCCAATTGCTGAAGTTAATGATGATGAATAGGATTAAGATTAAAGGCTTAAAAGGGTTAGGAGGAGGAAAAAATATATTTCATTTCCAACAATGCATACAGAAGTCTCTTTTCCTCAGTGTTGCATTACCTCTCTTTTAGGTCTGTAGCTTGTAGTTCTTGGCAGGTCTCTGACATAGCTGCATCTGTCTGTCTCTCTGCAACATCTCTTTTTGGCACCAAGTTCAGTAGAAAAGATCAGGACCTTTGCACTGTCTTTGCATATGCTCACTTGTTCTTTTTGCTGTCTGCCTCTGCTTGCGCTCTGTCTGTGCTTCTCTGACTTATTCTAAACCCACATATCTGAGTATAACCTTTCAAAGATGTAATTTAAAACAAAAAGACCCTGCACATTTGTTTAGACAAAATTATCCTTATCATTTTGCACAGCAATTTAGAAGACAACCAGCCTGAAACTCTTGTCTGTTCACAGTACAACCCTTTCTCAAAGGAAAAAAAAAATCTCCTTTATTATTCTTTAACTCCTTTCCATATACTGATTTCCTC
Source organism: Rhabdornis inornatus (assembly GCA_013397075.1). Taxonomy (NCBI): domain Eukaryota; kingdom Metazoa; phylum Chordata; class Aves; order Passeriformes; family Rhabdornithidae; genus Rhabdornis; species Rhabdornis inornatus. The sequence continues at coordinate 847,686 of VWZS01006627.1, forward strand.
TGGTATGAAGTTGAAAATTCATCCTCATAGTATATGAAACCACAGAAATTGGACCAAACTGGAAATCTAGTTGCAACTAAATAAGTAATATTTCCTTATCAGTCTTCTGCTTAAAAACATAAATATAATATCACAGAAATTGTAATTCTAGGAAGTCTTAGATCAGTTTGGACAGGCTTGAGTCCCTCTGGCTGCTGTTTCAAAATCAGTGGAGAAGAGAGCTCATCAAGTGGCTTGGGTGGGTAATACAAGTTGCCAAATGAAACCAGGCAATTCTCTGTCAAACCCAGTTTTGCCAGGTAAATTGTGAGCTGGTGGTACTATACCTCAACAAAAATCTCCCCTCTGCTATGTCTGAAGCAGCAAGGAAAAGGTGGGTGGATGGCAGCAGCCAGTTCCTGGAGCAGCACCAGGAACCTGTCGATGCCATACAAGACCCCTGCTCTGACAGGGCATTCTTCATGTTTGCCTAAACACCCTTTCCCTTCCATCCTCAGTGTTGTAAATCTAGATCTTCTCCAACACAAACTTTTTTAACAGGTGGGAGGAGAGTGAATACATTTTCCAGGCTTCAGTGAAAAAGCTGCATGAGAGGGAACATCATTTATAATGTTAAGGATTAAAAATGGCTTACTGTGGGGGACTAAAGTGAGATATGGGTCTGCTGAAGATTTCTGGCATGTTGAACAAACTGTACTGAAGCTCTAACTTAAAATATATATAATAATATTTACCAGAGTTCATGTTAGACTTGGCTGGGGGAAAGCAGGTCCTTTAGCAAAGAAGGAACATGCACAGTGGTGAACTCTGTCTGGGCTCAATAAAAGATGAGCAAGGAGGGGAATGAGAGCTGAATGGAGGGAGCTGGAAGATCATTTGGTGTTGCCTTAGGCAAAGCACCAACTCCAGAAGAGACGCAGTTCTGCTAAGATGAGTCGAAGGATCAAGTATGACTGATACCAAACTTGATAGGGCAAAAGCTAATGGAACATACAAGGATGGACAAGTACAAGGATTTGCCACTCCAAACTGAGGGAAATGTGTGTACATTGACCAGGCCTATTTCAGATCATTCTTGTACAACACTCTCACCAACTCTGTGCTTTGGCCAGCGTGAATAGAAGACCTGGAGAGGAAGCCCCAAGTGTGTTCACAGCTCAGGACAATGCAGCACTAGCAATAGAAAACTTGCCTCCTGGATGATAACTCAAGTAGCTGAGCCATTTCCTAAGTAAGAGGCGATATTTCCTCACTGCTGAAATGAGAGACTTTTTGGAAAACCCTAGACATTGCAGGCAGTGCATAAGCATTGTCCTGGCACAACAGAAAGGTGACTTTCCCAGTGGAGGTTGCTTACCTTAAATGTGTCCAGAAACGTGTTCGGCTCTTTACGCTTCTTAAAGTCTCAGCACCATCTTCTCTAACTAGCAGCGTAGAAAAACCCTAGTGTGCTCAACCAATTCAAAATCAAATGTTTTGACTGACACAGTGGGCTTGAACCAGAGACTTCCAGAGATAAAAACAGAAGGTAAGGAATCAAGTGTTTGCTCATCAGCATACTTCAGAGCAGTCTGATAGCTGTGCAGGATTTTATGGATGCAGAGGTAAATTTTGAGGGGCATATGGACAGAGAGTATTTTTACTCCTTAGAACTACTCCTTAAAAATCATCTCCACTGCCAAGCAGAGAGGCTGCTGGTAGAACAGCTGTGATGGGTATGGGGAGTGTGCAATGGCCCATCACAGCCACAACCATTCCCAGTGCACATTTTCCATCTTCATTTGCTGCCCTAAACATTTGTGCAATAGATTGGTAAATACTAAGCAGATATCATATTCTGTGGCAAAGTATACAATCTGTTTTCAAAATGCACTCAGCTTTTAAAGGCTTTATCTGGAGTAATGCAAGAAAGAAAAGAAAAAGAAAATGTAGCTTCCATTTTAAAATTTTAAAATTTTAATTTTTTTTTAAACCACACCCAATATCAGCATTTGGAAACTGTCAACAGAATCCATTACTATTTAGAACAATAAAATTAAAAACTATTTTAAAATATAAGAAAAGCAAGGTTTAATAAAGATCTAATAGATTTTTTTTCCCACTCCTTGTTTATAGAAACCAAGCCTTGAAGACCTTGAATTCAGTAAAAAGGAAAAAGGACCTCAGGATTTTGCTCAAGGATTCAGGACCTTCAAAAGAGAAATGTAAGAAAACATCAAAGGCAGGTGTGTGCATGCGTGAGTGTGCTGCCCGTGTCTGTGCATGCCTCCTCTCCTCTTTCTCAGGGGCACAGATGCAGCTTGGCCCTTTGCCTCAACTCCATGAGTTACTGCTCCCTCTGAGCTTTCTTTACATCAGCCTTGAAAAAACAATCATGTCACTGTAGCTGGGGTTTCAGTCACCTACAGATGTAAACCTGTCCAGTTTTCTGGGGTTACTCTTGACCTGGGCTGCTGTGCTACTTTCCCTTAAATTATCACATATCGATTCAGCTTTTTAGCAAATAACTGATCATAAGGAAATGTTAAAGTCAGTGAAAAAAACCAAAACACAGCAACATTCCTTTACATATGAAAAAAACCCACCCTAATTTTCAAAACTATTTCATATCTAGACAAACACATGAAACTTCAGAGAAAACTGAAAAGAGAGGTCAATTCCAGGACAGAAATTTTCATGCCTGTGTGGGATGGGAAAGACGAATCTGCATCCCAGATATGACTATGGCAATACAGGATCTGAGCTGTATTTCCCACATCTCCAGCAGCACAAGCTAATGCCACAAGCTAGTACCACATGCAGGTACTAGCTGCTTGATATGCAATACTCCCAAATTCTAAAATGAAAAATTTTCTAGCTGACTAAACTAAACTAAACCAAACCAAACTAAACTAAGAGTCACCAGCTAATCCATGCACTCCCAGCCAACTCTTCCAACAAAAAATTCTGGTATTGCCCAGGCACTAGTAACAATGACATCAACCGTCTTTTTAGCAACAACTAAAAAAGAAAGATGCCTTTCTGGGCAGGAGGTGCTGGTGGATCTCTGTCTGCCAATGGCCTTCTCACTGAGTTATACCTGCTTGTGAGCTTTACTTCTTTTGGTTGTGGTTAATGAATAGCCATTCACCAGGCAAACCTCACTTTAGCTGAGATTCGTTTGACAGCCATAAATGCTATGTATTTCCTATTTTTCCCTTCATTTGTTACAGTGCTGTGCACACAGAATGCAGTGGCAGCTATGAATTCAGCAATCACCAAAAGTTGCATTGACCAAGGTGAGTATTTTCATTCAAGCATTCTTCTTAAGACCCTTGTCAGTACCCAGCTGCTTCCTCACAGGCTCCCAATAATCTCAGCGCTATTTCTTTCGAATGAGATAAAAATAACCTTTATTAATAAAGAGTACTGAAAACAAAATAGTAGTTTTTGGCTAGAGAACTGGGTCAATCCAATAGTTGGATTTATAATACCAACATGGAGACTACTCCATGCCAGCCTGATGGAGCCATTACACATCAGAGAACACAAATGGACTGATCAGAGAGGAAGAGAATCAAAGGCTGAAGTGGACAGATGAAGCAGAAAAGAAGCCCAGCTTTAAACCCTAGGCATGGAGATTTACAGGAGAACAATTAAAAAAAAAAAGATTCAAATTTTTTCCATTAACTGAGACAGTCTCCCAGCTCCAATATATTTATACTATCGTGGCAGCAAGGACACTGTAAGTAGACAAGTGGAAAGAACGAAGATGATATTGAGCTCTGCATAAATATGTAGGTGGGGGCCCGCAATTAGAAATTCAGAGCTGCGCCATGTGCTACCATTTGGATCTGAAGTTCCAGTTGGATCATGTTCGAAGAAAAGGTCAACCCCAAAGACACATCTGGCTATAGAGCCAAAGAAACCCCAAGAGCTGATATGCTGAGTCCCAACAGTAAAGTCAATGTTAGGAATGCAAATAAGAAGAGTTCTCCTAAAAGGCATATTTGGAGAACAGCCAAAGCAAAAGAGTCTGATTCCCTCCATCCCACCATGTTACAAATCAGTCATTCTGCTGGAAAATGGCAGTACCAGTAGGATATGGGCCCCGGTTGTGTGACAGTGGGAATATGCAGGATACTCTCAGCTGTGCTCACATCCCTCCTTGCAGACCCAGAGCTCACAGGTTAAAGGACAAAAATGATCACTAGCAGAAGTGAAATGAATTTCACAGAAGTCACTGTGGTAATGCTCTCTGTGCCTGTTCTGAATTCTCTCTGAGAACAAGAACTTTGAGACTAATTTTACCGTAGCTCATGGGATGAATGTTGTCTTTTTCTTCTGTGCAGAAATTATCTGGAAATGGTGGGTTGCTAGTTTAGTTTTATGAGCTCCTAAAACTATTCTTTGAATAATAATTGGCCTGAAGTTCATCTATTGAACGAAGTTCAATATTCAGTATTCAGCTCAGGGCAACAGAGCATTGGATCTGGAAGAGGAGGACTCGAGGGAAATTACTCCCTCCAGAGTCATGGGCACACCACATGTGGCAAACCAAGTTTAAAATAGCTGCAGACAGAGAGGAGATCTGTCATTTGGAAATTACTTGTACTCTGTTTGAAGCAGCCTTTAGCTGTACAGCAAACAGACTCTGCAAGTAGAATTGCTATGTGCAACACAGCCTGGGACTAATGTAACCTCCTGTTTCCGATTACTGGGACAAGCTCTGAAACCTGCCATCCACAGAAACTAATACCAAGGGCTAGGGAATGGGGAACATTTTATGGAACACAGGGTAACAGAAGCCAGTTTGCATGATTAAAATTAAATCTCCAAAAGGAATTGATTGTCTCTCCTTGATACAGAGAGCTAACTCTAATAAGATCTTTCATCATAAGGAGGCCCCCACAAAGCTGGCATTGGAGGAGAAAGTAATGCTGTGAATTTCTAACTGTGAGAGTGTAAATTTAAATAAAAGTGGATATGCGTTTGCCTAGCTCTTGGGCAGCGACCAAAAAGAAGGGAAAACAAAATCTTCACTGATAATGCAGCCTATTGAAATGGTTCCACATGGTAAGTTAAACCAGACAAAAACAATGCTGACGTGCAATGAGTTTGTTTTGCTTTGATTTCTTTCTAAATTAGCTATTCGGTTCTTTTGGAAGAGGAAATGTCAGCCTACGCTGGAGAAATTCTCTCCTTGACAACTGAGGCAGGATCCCAGTTCAGCCAGGTACATACTCCTTCAAAATAGATATTCGTATAAAATGGTAGGACTGGCTAAAGGACTCAACTATGGCACACTCCTTTTCCTGCTCCATGGGGAAGTCACTCTATTTCTCTTCCCCATAGACATAACAATATTTCCTTGCACTTTAATTCTTATAACTCTCCCAAGGCTTGCAGAACTGGACTTGGTCTCTCTGGGTAGCCAGGATATTGGCAGCTCAGTCTACTGACAGCGAGGTGAATGCCCTTAGGAGGTGGTATATTGCTGCCGGTACTGCCTTTTACATTTACAGCGATAAGAGCAACTCTACAAAGCTGGCCTTCCCTGGCCTTTTCTCACAAGTTGCTGCTCTGAAAGGTTTTGCTTTGGGCCAAACAAAATAATTTGTGTCAAGTGAAATTCTGTTTTCCATCTTTTTCTTTTTCTCCTCCTATATGAAAAAGAAGAGCAACTGAACAAGAGGCAAACCAACCAACACAAAGAGGATTTGGTTCAACACATGCCAGTTTTTCTATCTCCAAATGTTTTGTTTCAGAAGCCAAAGAGAATAATATTTGCACATCTTTAAACCTAACCAGAAGAGTTTATTACGGAACTGGTGGCAGTCTGCACACTGTATAGCGTTAACTTAAACTACACACATTTTAATTTGAGCAATTATGTACTCTGGGCCTAATTCCCACTAGTTTAATTTGGATATTTTCTGTCATCACTTGTTGTACCCAACAGTTGTAAAATGTAACCATGCACTATTAAACAGCTGCTGCCTTCCACAGGTGGCTGCCTTTCAGAATGAGGTGAGGATGTCTCCTGTATTGCACAGAGGAGTTGTGAGGTTTAATTCATTCATGTTTGTGAACAGCTCTGAAAGCTTCATTTAAAACCTGCTGTATTCTTTGCAGGCTACATTTCCCAAAGGAAAAGAGTGCAAAGTAAAATGGCAGCTTTCACAGACAGATACTGGACACATCTACATCTAGAATGATCCTAAAAAAAGTATTCCCCCGTATTGCACTGGAAAGCCCTGCTACACTGCATGCAGGGCATATGCATTTTCAATATCTACTATGCATCCTATACATATATTTCAATAGAAACATACATCATGTTTCAATAAATTCAGTATTAAGTCAAATAGCTTTGACCCATGTGCATTCTCAGCTTCACTACTGTTACTAGCACAAGAAAAAATGCAGTACTGGACACCCAAGAAGATTTTATGTACAGTTAATATGAAATAAAAGCAATGTGGGGAATTCTTTCAGGTCTTGGGCATGTCTTCTTCTTCTGCATTGTTTGATACCACTACAATCATGAACAATTTCTAGGCATACAGTGACACTTACTTGATATAATTGTGGTATTGAATCAACAGCCTATATCCTGACCAGGATTTACTTCTGTATTAGAAGCTGAGCAGACATGAGTACTTTTTCTCCTGGGTCAAATCATTCAACCATGTCAATTTGACCAAATGTTTTGCCCCCTTGCTCGAAAGTATACAGCAGGAAAGATCTGGTTGCATTGGAACTTCACTCACAAACCAGAGCTACTGCATACCAAGTCACTTCAGCACTCATGTCCATCTTCACCCATAAGCCATGTAAGACAACAAGTAACTTTATCCTACTCTTCCTCTGTGATGTGACTGAAGGATCAGGTATACCAAGGACAAGCCTTGGTATCTTGGGATGGAGGGAAGCAGGCAGGGAGGGAGAGGAAGGCAGAGAAGGAGAAAGGGAGGCATGGAGAGGCAGACAGGTCTCCCTTACTTATTTCTGGACCTTGATAACAGACCTTTTGCAGAAAGGGTACCTTGTATCTCCACAAAATAGTAACTTATCTCAAGCTTTCTTATAAAGGTCCCCTCAGAAAGCCTCAAAGAGGCATTAACACTTCATATTAAATTCTTGCTCTTTTGCCCCTGTTCACACGCAGAAAATTCTAGATAGTCCACTCAGGATCTTGTAACTCAGACCCCAGACAACACTCACACTTGCCTGCTTTTCTTGTCTCAGGAAAGAAATGTAGCTATTTCACAGTTAGATAGGGCAGCAACAAAAATTAATTAGTTGTGTACTTTGCATTAAACCAGTAGACAAGTATGTCATACTCCCCAGAGAGGGCAAATATTACGATGTTTAGGAGGCCTTTCTGCTGCACGGGAAGGAGACACACTGAGAAGGACAAGAGAAAAACGGGAAGGGAGGGCGATGAGAGAAATGGAGAACAGTTCATTTAGGTGTGCGCTGCAGATGAAGTGGCAGGCAAATGAAAAAGAAGAGAGGAGAGCAAGACAAATGGTAAGAGGAAGGGAAAGGGCCACTGAGAAATCAAGACAGACACAGACAGTGGACAGGTATAGAAAGAGATCAGAACTGGGAGCAGGATGGAAAGAGCTAAATACCAGAAAAGGTGTTTCCATTTGTATTTTCACCTGATCCAAAAATATGCTCACATTAAAAAAAAAAAACCAAGTTGCCAGCTTAGAGAAAAAACAGTTCAGACAGCAAGGAAAGTGGTTTTGATAGAACAGCCAACTTAGGAAAAAGCTGTCTGCATAAGTGATCAGCTCAAACCACACTGACAACTTGCACTGTCCAACCTTCCCTCTGATCCAGACTCTCTGGTCCTGGCTTCACTGACTGAAGTAACTGGGTCACTACCATGTCATGAGGGTGGTTATTCTGATTTCTCAGACTCACAATGTGGTTATGGGGATATACCAGCCCTCTCAGTGCAAACACAGAGCTTTCTAACCTGCCTGGCACAGCAATTTCTTTGATGGACATGGTCCAGATTTGTTTCAAGTTTTGTTTAACTTTAATAGCTTTACCCTTGAAAGATCAAAGAAGAGGTGGTCTTAAATTGACAGAAGGGAGTCAATAAGCCTCCTTTCATTAGATAATGACTCTGCCTGTACTGTACTCACATTTAACTGTAAGCCCCTTTCATAAAATAAAATAGTTTGGTTTGGCTCTGTGTGTGTGTACGTTAAGGGAAGAAATAGATCAAATTCAAAAAAGTGCTGAACACTCCTGCCCTTTGCTTTGTTGGTTATTTTTCCTCCCTGGCAACTGGCCTCCCTCTGAGAATGCTGGCTTGCAGATGAAATGAAATACAATACAACTGTATTTTGTATAGCATCTCTCAAGTAAACAGGATCACAATTGCTCTGTGGGCTAAGTGATAAAAAACAGCACAGAGAGAAGGAAATTAAGAGACAGAAATGATGGAAGAAAACCAGCTGCTTCCAGAGGAAGGAAGCACAGGTCCATAGCTAAGGCTCTGGGCTGTGAAATGGCAGGCACAGGCTTAGCTCTTATTGCTGCCAGACTTCAGGTTTTGACCTTGAACAACCTTCTTGACCTTACCAGGACTCAGTTTCCAGTGCAAGACTTCTGCTTGTTAACTCTTCCCTGCCTTGGGAAGTCAGAGATTACTGCATTTAAGTCCGTGGGGTGCTCTGACACTACCCAGGCAAGGACTTCTGTGGCTGGGTGGGTGGAAGTGTGCTAGAAGGTAGTGGCACACAGAGTGATTTGAATCTTCAGGATGCTAATACCTGAAAAGGATCACAGTAACTCACTGAGCATGGTGATGGTGTTGAAACAAAGGGGTGAGAAGCAAATTTCGCTGCAGTAGGACAGCCTTGCCTCATACCCAGTGTGGCAGGAGGAGGTGGCAGCCATTCCACCCCTTAAAAGCAGTTTCACTCTAGGGACAGATATTAAGGAATAGAGTAGCTGCCAGTGACAGAACTGTCTGAGCATGTTAAATTTGGGTAGCATGTGGTATGGTGGTCGTTTATAACCATGATGCTAACAGTACAAAACATATTGATTATCACTATCAGAAGGTTGGGAAGGATGGCTAGAAAAATGCCTTGCAATCTGCTGCTGAGCAGCTCAAATATGGAAAAGCATGCGAAGTGATGACCCAAATGGCTAATAAACATGTTTCTTTACATGTTGACTGTGAACAGCAGGCTGACATAATACTTTTCAAAATAAGACACGATTTTGAAAGCACTTTAATTTTTTTACTTTTTTTTTTAACAACCTACTTGTCTGCTTCAGTGAAGAAGGGGCTGGTGTGCTCTTCAGCCTGTGGAGAGGAGAAGCTGAGGCATACCTCAGAAATACTGATTTCTTGAGATCCATCCATTTCCCTCTGTATTCAATATCCTTCACAAGTTCAGTCTCCTGCTCTGCTTTAAGGTGCATAAATAACAATGTATGGACAGAAAAAAGGAAGGCACAAGCAGGTGTTGGCTGGGACACATCCTTTTCAAAGAACAGATGGGGTAAAAACCTAAATATTAGAAGTTTGCTCCTTGCTTTTCTATATGGGACTTGAGTAGCTCTCCTCCCTAATTTTCCTTTCATTTCCATGTCCATTATCCTTTTCCCATCCAGTTAGCTCAGAGCAGAGGCATGAATTAGAGTGGTTAGATGCTGAGAGATGGCCTTGCAGAGACCAAAGGGGAAGCTGCTGGTCCAGGTTGCTGCTGCCCCTGGAAGCAATGGGCCAGGGGCTGAGCCACCCAGAGCCTCTAATTGCAGAGAGGCTGGCTGCTGCCTCCCTGCTTTCCTGCCACATCATTCCCTGCCCATCAGCCACAGGATTCATGTAACATACACAATGCTGAGTGGGACCTGACCCCAAATAGCACAGAGGGGGCTCCAAGGCAAGGGACTGCTGACAATGCACACCTCCAGAGGACCTTGCTGTCCACCCCTGCCTATCTGCACAGTGGCAAGGCCCTGGAAAAGTCACAGCACCAGGCTCATAGGACACCTTACATAGCACACCTTTCCTCCTCTCCTCTCCAAGGCCCCAAGTCAGACCCAACTCATGGAGTAGCAGTACTGTTTTCCTCAGCTTCCAGAAGTAGTGTGCAGGAAGTCAGACACATCATATGCATCTCTATAGCAATGAGATCAGGCCTGGCGTGGAAAACAAGGGGCAATGGGAAGAAATATGGGAGAGGGCTCTGCAGATGAGGAATAGTTGCTTCTGCCTTGGCTGGCGCCAGGCAGCATAAACCAAGAGGAACGTGTGGGAGTGATGTCCACCTTTGCCACTTCTGGGGTGGACAGAGGCCTGTATATTGAGCCCTTCCGCCCACCGGACATTATAGTTTTTATTATTTAATTGCAAAAACACATTGGTCTGAGAGCCCAAATCACAGCTGCGCTGAGGTCTTGATCTTTATACTGGTATTTAAACCTTCATCCCTGGCTACAATACAATCTAAGATCCATCCCCCTGGGACCTTCCTCTACCCCATTCCCATTGCTCAGAATGTGGCAAGAAATTCAGAGCTCCTGCTTTGCCTGAGAAGTAGCTTCCATCCATTGTCTTCTCAGGTGTCGCCAAAGTGGATAGGTAGCAAAAATCATTAGAAAACCAAAATACTGACACTTTGAGGAAAAACTTCTTTCAGGGGTGTGTGAGTACTATTGGGACCAGATTACATATCTTGATCTAGTAGTACACATGGTCTTGATTTTCATGCTGACTCCTTCTCACCAAAGCTCTACAGAAATAATTAAGAAACTGCTATCAGTTGTCTCTAAGTGGAAGGAGGTTCTTCATATGACAGGAGAAAGTTTTGGCACTGAGTGGAGCTGAAGTCTGATCTATCCCCTCCAGGTAAATGTAAATTATTTTTTATGCATCTTTCATTAACTTATTTAGTGAAGGCAAATTAGACCACAATCAAATGTTGTGGTCATCCTGCCTTCTTCCCTGCCACCCTCACAGATGGGACCATCTGTATAGTTTGCACCCTGGAAGAACCATGTCTTAGCAGATTATGTCTTTCTCCATGATCTGGCTTTGAAATGCAGCATTTCAGCCTCTGTCAGCAACATCTAGACTTCATCCCTCCTTGGCTGTGCTCATGCCACTGCTTCTTGCAGTAAGGTAATCAGAGCATAAGCTTTTTTCCAGACTTCCTGCTTAACCTCAAGCAGACCTGTGTAGCTTTAAGTAGCATATTAGAGTAATGAGAGGCCATGATTATTTCTAAGAGTATGCCCTCCTTCCCATTAGTAACCCCCCATGATAAGCAGCTCTATCTTTTCTACTGCCACCAGTCACTAGCAGGCCATTGGGGCTGCACAGGACGACAGAGCAGCCTGTCATAAAGAAAGTGAGGAGAGCATAAACTGCAAGAGAGGGTGGGGGAAGGAATAGGCATTGACAGTCAAAATGCGAAAAAGATGAAATGCAATTTTTCTTCAAATGCCTGGAGACAAGGCAGATCTCCCAGCTTCCTTCCCCTCCCTTGCCCTCCTGCCTGAAAAGAGAAGAGGTAGTTAACATAGGAAAGCCCCTCAAATAAGCCCTGACAGCCACATATTCAGAAACTGATGGCATTTCCCTAAACACTGTTTGTAAAATGGTAATTATCCAGCAGGCAGTGACAGCTGGCACTTAGCACTGAGAGAGAACATGAGCGGACAAGAAGAAAGGGATCCTGCTGTAATTCAACAAAGGGTAAAGAAATATATAAAACATAATCAGAAAAATACAAAAATTGCTGACCGTGCTAATAGGTCACCTCAGCTTCTTGGTTTATCTTAAAATGATTGAGTTTGAATACAGATCCATACTGACATCCTTCAAATCATTCCACTGGCAACAGCACCTCTGAGGGGAGCAGCAGTGGGAGCAGCAGCAAACCCAAGGGGTTGAGCAGCTGGTGGTGAGCAAAAGGGTGCAACACTGGTGGCCAGTTTTATCACCAAGTGCCTGGAGCACCTGTTTTCCAACTTGGGTCACAAGATCAGCCTTTGGGAATGAAAGCTTCTGGGTAGACATTTTCTCCCTAGTTCAGACCAACTCAGCTATGCCACATGGCAAAATGGAGTCCTTCACTGGAAGTATCTAGACTGGGCAAAGCACCAGGCAATGTGCTTGACTTGGACAGGGACATGTCTAGGCAGATCTACTCCTTTGCTGTTAAACAAAGTATCCACTTCTAGGATTCTTTTTCAGGGAATGGAGGAGCCTGTGACTTCAGATATCAGGTCTGACATATCTCCTGTATGGCCTTGGGTAGGGCTCTCCTTTCTTTGCCTTGATTCTTTGCTTACAAAATGGGTTGTATGCTGTTGCTATGCTGTATGTTCAAACCAAGGCCTTTTTCCAACTATGTCCTAGCCAAAATTTAGGCGGGCAGGACTTGAGCCCTTAAACATGATCAGTAATACACATGAAGATATCTTCCCTCATATGAGAGTCCCACTCTCACAACAGTCACAGAGAATAACTGAAGAAGAATGAAAATAAACTCATTAATGAGCAGGGTGGTATCTTTGACCTTGGGGGTTTCCAAACTCACATTCTGAAGCCATTTTATTTGCTTTTGCATTACTTTAATTAGGATGTTACCTCCCCTCCAGTCTGCAGTTGAGAATGCTCTGACCCCTCCAAAAGGCTTCATGCCTTACTTTTGCCCAGATCCTTCCTGGAAAGGTTACTGCCAGGGTCCAGCAGCCTGTACCTTTGATCACAACCCATAATAGGCCCCTGAGTCACTGAGTGAGCAATGGGCTAGCAGTCCTAACAAATGATGCTCAAGTGAGTATTGTCAGACAAGGACACTTAATGGAGTACTGGAATACAGGAAGGAGCTCTGCCTCTCTCCTTTTACCAGGAATCAGCCTGGCACATAGATAGTCCATGCCTGGGATAACACAGAAATGGCACCCAAATTTCATGTCATCCTTTGCCATTCTTCTTTGCCATTGCTTCTCCTTTACCAAAAGACTCTACCCTTGAGAAATTGTCCTAACTGACCATACAATTTTAGGAACTGAAGGCAAAAGCTTCTGAATTTCTAAGCACACCTTCCTCGTCTACCCTGTCTCAATTCTGTTTTACTAGGTGTTGCTATTACTTGGTCCATCACAGTAAATGACCTCTAAGCTTCTTTTTATTCCATATTCTCCTTGGTGCCAAGTTCGTATGTTAATAATTTTCTCAGCACACATGCACAGCTAAAATAAAATAGATTTTCTCTGCTGCAGACAGATACACCTCTTCACAGTAATTCATTATGCTACTATCTCCAAAGCTGTTTCTTTGAGAAATATGCGTAGAGACTTGTATTAACAGTGTGGAGTTTTCATGATGATAACTGATGATTTGTTTGACTAGGCCTCTTATGTATCAATCTATTTTGTAGTTTGCCTGTGATTTATTCTTGATTGTCTTTGTAAAGTTCCAATATTACTTTCAGTAATCAATCTGCTTTCTCCAAACTACTGTTAAATTTTTTGAATTGAGTGAGAGTTTGAGTAAAGAATTTATCCCATAAAACTACTGATCTGAAAGTTATCAATATATTTCTAAATGTCCAAGTAAATTGAAAAGTGAGATTTTTACCATCAGTTGACATTTAAATATATGCATGTTTTCAAGTACAAAATAATTACTTTAAACAGTAATAGAGCATTTCTCATAAGATATATTAAAGAAACACCAAAAATGAAATTGCTAATGTTGCAATTTAATTATAAACCCTTCTATATGCCAGCACATCTTCACTATTACTTTTGTTGCCAGTCTTGATCTGTAGCATGCTGTCTAATGCAATTTACTATGTTTTATTTTTTTGTACAAATTACTTTCATAGCTTCTATTTATCTGCTATATATGGGAAAGCATGGACACACAAAAGATGATACATAGCAGTGATTAAGGTGGAAGAAAAAAATATGAGAGCAACATTGCATTCTGGTGAAACCCCTATGGATCCACACACTGAAAGGGGGGAACACATACTTGCAAGAGACCAGCAGCAAGAGCAATTGTTCAGCTGTAATTTTGGAAAGCAATTGTAGTATAGCCATTATAAGGCAGGTCCAAATGGTTTTGGAGTAAACATGAATATTCGGTATCAATATTAATGAATTTACCACAGACTCCTTTGTTCCCATGCAAGGTTTCACATACAATCTAGCTTGGCTATCCCCTGACTTAAGCACACTGAAATTTAACGGTTTCTTAATACAACATTTACCTTCACTGTTATTAAAGATTAAAAAGAAAGAGCTAAGGACTTCTCCCTGAGGGAAGCAGTGAGACATTTCACCCATAATTTCCCCATTTCTGACTCAAAACTTATGAGTGAAGCAAAGAAAATATTTTAGAAAGACATCTGATGATGATTTGAAAACTGCAAGTGATATAGAGCTAGCCATATTCTTGGGTAATCTAATGTATTATATGAAATGAATACAGGCAATAAAGAGATTCCTGTACACACGTACACACACTCATACACGCAAAATAAAAGCACCTTAATGATGCTCTCTGTCACAGTAACAGCTAGTACCAGTCACTGGGTTTTGGTGACTGTCCAAGCATATTCACTGCTGATGGAGGAAATCTTTCCCGGTTTTGCCCTCTAAAACACACCTGGCACTCAACACAAGCACTTAACCCATATTAATTTCATAAAGCACTCCTAATGCTGCTGCAAGTTCAGGAAGATAAAGCATATCACCATCAGCAAGGTGTCTGTGTGTTGTTGCTGTGATGGTTTGTTCAGCTCTTACATGGGGCTTGCAGAGAAGTGGTGCAAGGTAAGTCACAAGGAGGGGTGCAGGCCAACTCAAGCTTGTCCTGTGCACAGCCCTAGATTATCAGATGTGAAGCAGATCTGTGAACCACACAGCAGAGTTAATGCTCCACCTCTTGTCAGGCATCATATACCTGTGGAACCAGTGTATTTCCAAAACCACAGGCCTCTTTCAAACTCAGACTGGGAGATTTCTAGCAGTTCTGTTTCTGAAAGGAAAATCCTCCTCCTACCTGCCCTTCTCCACCCATAGTTCTCACTGGAGGACAGGCAGGAGGAGAAAAGTGCAGGAAGCGTGAAGAGGAGCATTGTGTGCAAGTGCTCAGGCACAGGTGCAACAGCATGAAAGCACACACAAGTGTATGTGAAATGAAGACAAAAAAAGCAAGAGGTCACACTGAAAAAAAGGATCAGCAATCAGGAAGTAAATATAGAAATGTAAAGGAAATGGATCAAGAGGGAGTAAATTGGCAAGAAAGAAAGACAAAGCCTTTAGAGGACTGACAGTACAGACCAGGAGACATCCAAGCTCCAGACACACGTGGGAAGATTAGGAATCGAGCACAAACACACATACAGAGTAGCACACACTGAAATAAGCACAAGTAACAAATCACAGACTCATTTTAGGTGATAAAAGATCTCTGGTGCATTATCTAGGCCATTGCTGCACATTGTGGCAGATCTGATTACACTTAAACCATCTCTGACAGATGGGTGACTCATCCCTGCCTCGGATATCTCCAGTGCTGGTGGCTCTATAGCATGTCTTGGCAGCCTGCTCTGTCACCAAACTGTTCCTAGAGTTATAAAGTTTTCCCTGATATTTTTTTACTAACTGTTCCCTGTTGCACCTCAGGACCATTATGTCTTAGGCTTGTTTGTACCAACCACTGAGAAAAATGGATCCCCATCCTCTCAGTAGCATTTCTCTATGGATTTGCAGGAGTGATTACATCTCCCTTCACACAACTTTCCTCCTCAATAAATATATACCAGCCTCCTTAATCTTCTCATTTATGCTACACTTTCCAAACCTATCATTTTTGTCACTCTTCCTGGGGCTTCCTTCAACCCATTGTGGCTTTGGGGCTGAGTAGAGACAGCATTAATTCAGCTTCCTGCCTCTTACCTGTGCCATGTCCAGTCATGAAAGGTTGAGGACTGGCTTTATTTTCTTTCCTGAATACCATTTGCTTGCCTGAATACCTCTGGCTTTATCCTCCTGAAAGATTCTGTTATGTGTAGAGACAGACAAACACACACATGTGAGCACAGACCTGCACAGCTATTTTATATGTTTTTTGTATATTTTTTATTTTATAGATTATATAGATTATATAGATACAAGATCCCTGCCTAGTAGAGGTTCCATCATTAAAAGCTGGCATAGAAGATAAGCTGGGCCAGCCGTGATGAAGAGAATGAGGAAGCTGAAGCAGAGAATGAGGAAGATGATGATTTAACATTGCACACCGGAAGAAACTCCATTTGATGGTATCCTGATGGTGGACTGAACACTGACTATTATTCAAAACTGTGCAGACCATATCCATTTCATAGTGCTCAATTGTCTTCCGGACCCCTGCACACTCCGTCCATCATTCTTCTCTCCTCCTTTAAAGCCTTCACTTACACAACTGGTTAGTCTAGTACTCAACAGGTCTGCTCCCCTATTGTTAAAGTGATGTGCATGAATAGTTTCTACACAATGCAAAAATGCCTTTGACACTATGATTTTAGCTGCAAATGGAAAACCTACATGAGGAAAAAAAATCAAGAAAGGAAAGACTGAGTAGGTCATTTGAGATATTATGCAGCTGCCTCCAATTGCTCACATCAGTTTCTGAAAAGCCTCTTGGGGATTGAATTAGAAGATGGACCTTTATAATCTGGAGAGAACATCCATTTGAGCACCCAAGAATGCCACAGTATTTCCTTTATGGATTTCACAGAGAGAGCAAGTCCCAAGTAAAATGCATAACAAACACAACACACCAGGCCTTGGTGAAAAGAAATTATGACAGTAAAGTGACAATCATTTCAAAGAGTCCCTGATTTCCATCTACAATCAGCTGCTCACAAAAGCATGCCATTTCTATACCTAACAGCCTCACCTGAAGGTTGGTACTGTGACATCCTGTACCAAGGCCCCACTGGCCACTTGTTTGCCCCGTCATACTTCAGAACTAAGAGGGGGTGATGAACAGATAAGACTTTGGCTCTCAGGATTGTGAGACAGAGGCCAGGCTCTGAGAAAGTCACCTGTAACCAGTTACAGCTACAGTCTTATTGCCAATGACAGCAAGTTATAGATGTGTCTGTGTGGCAGACTAATGGTCAATAATATTTCATATCAATACCCTACAGCAACATCAAGCCAAGCATGGTGTTTATTAAGTCTCACGGAATTTCCTGTCCGTTCTAGAATCTGTAAGGTTTTACCCAATTGCACCAGTCTTAAAAGAAAATCTGAAAACTCAGTTAAGAAATGGAGAAGCATCTCATTCCTCACAATGAAAACAATATGAGATGTAAAATGTCACTACTTTGATGTGCTGGCAAACTTCCTGGAATCAGTCAACCAAAGATAACTATGTTTATAAATATTTGGGATATGAAGATACTGTATATAGATTGCATTTTTATTATTGTTATAAAAGTGTTTGGGCTTTTTTTTTAAGGGAAAGAAATAGCTCTGCAGTATATTCTAAATAAATACATTAAAGTGTTTTGTGCTGTGCATAGCATGTTTTAATAAGGAAGAATCTGAATTCTACTTTCTCTCTACTCCTTGATCAGAGCAAAATGGCTATTCCCTTCTCAACTTCTCCCAGCAAGAGGTGCTAGGAGGCTGGTGGAACAGCACTGGAGTTGCCAGCAATGGCACTATGAAGATCCCTTTACCTTAAGGCTTTGTGCTGCCGACCCATAACCCCTCTATCTAAGAATCTCCCATGTAAAATAAATAGCAATAACAAAATCCCTTGGAGAATTCATGGAGTCCCTTCAAATGATACAGCCAGGATTGAGTGAGAGAAATAGCTGGGGATAACTAGAGCTTGTTTTTGTTGCTCCTGGCAGATTTAATTCAGGGCAAGGCCCAGGACTTGCTGCCCCTGGAACTCCACAACCCAGATAATTGCTTTTCTGTTCTTTTTACAACTCACATTTCGTTCTTAAGACAGGGAAATCACTGAAATGCAATAGAAATTGTTCTCACAGCTGTGTGAATTCTGTTGCTGCCCAACTGGCCTCCACACTATGCCAATCTGGGACTTTTCACACCCAGCTCGGCCAATCCCATTGCAGCATTCCCTGCTTTTCCTGGCCTCAGGCAAGCTCATCTGCACAGGTCTGCTTGGAGATGAACCTCAGCTGCACCCTACAACCATACTCCATCCAAAGTCTCACCCCTCTGCAGTCCCACAAATGCACCTTGTTCCTGAGTAAAAGCCCCTCCTGCTATTCCCATTCCTGTGCAAATCCATTCCTGTTTAATTGCTGGCTCTCCCATCTTGCAGCTTTATTGACACCTACATTTTCATTTGTCATCTTTTCTTGATTCCCAGCTTTTTTCCCATTATTCCCTGTAACAACAGACAGCATGCCACAACCAATTTCACTTCCACTCAGCTTTCTAAACCTCGTCTAAAGAAGTAGTATCATCCCACTAGAAAACCGACCTGAAATCTATTGAGCTGACTGTCAACTGGCTCCATGAAACACAGGTAAACAATTAAGGCACAGTGTATGCAATAATCAGCCTGCAGAGCATTAAGTCCCTGTCATTTGAGTCCTGGATTAATGGTGGCAATTGGTGTCAGCCCTGGCTTGCACACCAACTCATTCTCACCCACCAGAAGGGTCTCTCCAAGCACAGGGAGGCACTCTCTTGCCTCTCTTATCATGGCTTTTCACTTTCTGCTTCCTCAACAAATAACCATTCACCCCACAGCCCAGGACTGCAGGGTCTGACTCATCCCAGTCAGTTACCAGCTTGTGGCAAATACCAGTGAATGTCAGCATTTAACACCATTCAATGCAGATGTAAGACTCGTTGGATATTGCACTAGACAGTCAAACCCCCTCCCAAAGTAAGGGCAGAGAGTCTACACAGAAACAGCTGGAGGGAGACCGTGCATCATTTCTCTGTTATTAAATACAACTTGTGTTGCATTCTTTAAGAGGATGAAGGAAAGTTGTGCTCACATCTATCTAAATGCTTATTTGTTTTTGGGGGAATCAGGATTGCCAGCACTCAAGATCAATCAACCCTCAACAGGGTTCAAGGTTTGGAGAATCATGCCTCGTTTGCTTTCCCATTGTAAATGTTAACTAAACATAGCTCTGGGGAGAGGCACCAGTTCAATAGCTTTGGAGATTACCCTGCCAAATTATTTTTTCAGTCTCAGCGCTCTAAACTCAGAGCAATTCCAACTACCATCAGCAGAGCTACTCCAGAATTGCAGTCAAGGTGGATTTTGGTACTGCAACTCTGTTCTCACCCACAGCAAGATTACCTAGTTTAACCCCACAGCAGTGCTCCCAGTGAGCTCAGCCAGACCCACTTTTAATCCCACAGCAGATACAGCGCTGGCAGCAACAATGTTTGATTTATCAAAGTGGCAGCCATAATATGTCCCCTGCACCACCAACGTGCCTCATACTTTACCACAATTCCTGCTGGAAAGACCAACCCTGCTTCATAGCTTGCATAAAATAAAGTCACAATTAGCACCAAGGAGATGGACTTATGCCTAGTCATGCCCATTTGAAACAATAAATTTCAATTGAAGGATAATTGCAGCAAAATCAAGTGCTCTAAATTAAAATAAGAATAGCAGAAAGAACTGGAGTACATGGATGTGGCCATGGGTGACCCTATGGAGTTGTCAACAGCTATACACTATGCTGAAAAGGACTATGGCATTCCCTGCCTCTCACAGTTCACTTCAAAGTTGCCTGAACCTATGTGGGAAGTTCCTAAACTTCAGTTCTTGCTAGGTTTTGACGGTCTCTGCTCAAGGCATCAGGATACCGGAAGAGCTCCAAGGTAGACCAGGTTTTCTCTAGACTTCTCTGTGTCACAGCTGAGAGTCCACAAGTCCAAAGGAACACATTGCCCTCATCTCCCAATTTTCCTTTTCATTGGAAATGCCAATATTTAACCAGATCAGAGTCATCTACAGAGAGAAAATCTACTTTGGGAATCTGTTTCGAAATGAAGGAGTGAACTAGTTCACTGAACAGTTAATTCTCTTTCTCCATCACTGTTGACTTTCTGCACTGCACATGTGATGATTTATGATGTTGACATCATCATGAAGCTCTCTCACTACTTCACAAAAAGCCTTAAATAGAGAGTGTTTTTGCTCATTAGTGTTGGGTAAGATTCAGTATTAAAGCAGCATGTGTTTGGAGGGGCTGCAGTCCATAAAAACCTCCAAACCTTTGGAGATGCAGCCATCATTTAGGATGAAGGATGGGTGTGTTTTGCCACCTGTGATGTGAAGAGTATAGTGTTTCTAGACCACGGTGGCCTAAAAGATCACCATAGTGAAGAGTGGGACTTAAAAATTTCTACTAGAAGCAGATGACCATCACAACTCTCTTTGGTCTCCAATCTTGTGTCCATAAGTTCCCAAAACCAGAGACTTTTAATCACCATTGAACCTTTCCTCAGCCCCTTTTTTGTGTATATAGAGTTGCCTGGAGGAGGGAGGGAGGGAGGGAATCAGTTTTCTCCATGTGGAGCTCTCATGTGAGCACATGCAGGACATTACTGTCACTCTTGAGCACCTCATTATGCAAAATATATTGACAAAAATGAACAAGAGCAGAGCAACAAAACAGTCAGATAATTAGAGCAGTAGAGAATGAAGGGTCAAAAATGCCTGTTGTGGCTGTGAATAGGAGACAGGATATCAATATGAATAAAACAAAGGAAAAAAAGCAAACGCAGACCAAACCT
This sequence comes from Rhabdornis inornatus, assembly GCA_013397075.1. Lineage (NCBI taxonomy): Eukaryota > Metazoa > Chordata > Aves > Passeriformes > Rhabdornithidae > Rhabdornis > Rhabdornis inornatus. The sequence continues at coordinate 868,470 of VWZS01006627.1, forward strand.
GAGACAAACTTCCTGATGGCAAGGTATGGCAGTAGTTTGTGGAACGTCTCCTAAAGAATGCTACTGGATCCTTCCTGCTAGAAAACATACCAGGAAACCCAACTCAGTGCCCAAGAGGCAGGCCTGCTCTGCAGAAGGGACCAGCTACAGTTAGCACTCCTTGCACTTTCAAATGGATGTTTCCATCCGTGTTGCGTGTTGCATGTTGCGTGTCCCGAGCTCACAGGCAGCCTGCTACTGTGCAGATGTTAAGCAGATGTCATCTCCCTCCCTCCAGTGGTTAAAGTGATTTCAGGATGAGATGGTAACTAGTCCCTGAAAGGCTTTGTGCAGAATACACACAGAAGGGTGCAGTGTGTTGCACTCTGGTGCAACTGAGGGCCGGGGCTCATTCATGTAAAACGTTACACTATGGTGATGACACAGGCTGATTTCTCAATGCATTTATTCACACTCACTCACTGAGTCGCTGCTGAGGAAGCTTGAACAGAGGCTCCACTGAGCAGCACTGTCTGTGCCCAACTGTATTGGCCATGGCATTCATCCAGTCCCTTATCCTGTCTGGGACAGCAGTCAGCCCCAGATGCTTTAGGGAAGGTAAAAGTCCACCCCGTGGACAAATGTGGAATAGCTTATCCCTCTGTGCCAGACTTTGTCCTGGGTTTTGAGACCTAGAGAAGCCTTAAACCTTACTGACTGCATGTGGCTGTCTCTCCTTCCCAGAATGTATTTTGCTTGATTAGGACAACTCTGAATACTCTCAATGGATACAAGATCTTTTTTATTTCTGAATCCTGCTGAAAGATGGCTATTGATGATGTTACAAGACAATGATTTCTCCAGCCAACCTGTCTGTTACAGGGAAAAAAATACTCCCACTTTTTCATCTTGTAGTGCCATCAAACATCTTGTTCATTCGTCTGAGAACTGAAGCACTCTCCTAGGAACATACAGACTTTTACATATTTCTCCTTTTCAGCAACACACAAGCTCTGTGGGTCCCAGACTTTCAAAGAACTTTCTCTCTGTGTGAGAACTCTCCCAGGCACATCATTATTCCCATCGCTCCGCTCTCAGACATCTCTCTTTTGAGACATTGTGGCCAGTCCTGCATGCATTTTTGCAAGTGAGGTGCCAGCACTGGCACTTTGGGACCGATCCATCCACCACCATATTAACATGCTGAAAAGCTGTCCCTACAGTCCCTGCTTCTTTCTGCTTTGAGAAGTAACACAGCAGTGCTCTGGCACTCTCGATCTTTCCTGTGGCCTTCTCAGCTTTTGTGGGTTTTTTTGAGGCCTTCGCTTCATATGCCCCACACTCGGTGCTAATGTGGTGCGCATTCAAGAAGTGCATAAACAAAGGATATAATTACTGTGCCTCTGTTTTGGGAATGGATATATAAGTGAGTGGCCTTTTCAGGGCATTCCTGTAGAAAAAAAATTGTGTTTTGTCTTCACTAAAACCATCTATTAGTCTTTTCCATTATAATCAATAAATCAGTTCCCTTTTTATATGGTGATGTTGGCTCAGCTGTGATTTTCTGATGACAAAATTCATTACTCAATTGTCTCATTGCTTCCTTTCTAAGTTCAAAAACATCCATTAGCACCACTATGTGAAGCCCCATTAATCTGCTTTCATTATAATAATGTTCTTATTCTTTCTTAGCATCTTTATTGCATCCCACTCATCCTTGTTGTCTCATAGGAGCTTTTAATTAATGCACTAAGAACTGATATAAAGAACCAGCTTTTTTTTGTTGTTTTGTTTTGGGGTTTTTTTGTTTGTTTTTTTTTCCCCTAGATCTAGCATTTTTGGTTACTGGACAGAAATTAACTGCATTTACTCAGGTGATCCTATTACAGAATGGAGAGAGCTGGTGCATGATGTAGTCTGGATGCCTCAGAGCTGACTCGATTTTGCAGGGAAAAGTACAGTCAAAATAACTTTTTACTGGCTCCAAGTACTCATTTGCTCTCATTCTACTACTGTCTCCTGAAAAACCTTTTTCAAAATGGGAAGGATCTATCACACCAATGCAATACTGTGTCCAGACTTTGATTTGTTTCATAATGCAAATCAACAAATGTACCCCGCAGCAAAAGAAACTGCTGGTGGGCTTCAAACTGAGGTGAGAATGATTCCTCAGTTACTGAAGGTATCAAAAGTGATGCTTTACTCCCCTCTTTTGCCCACAAACCTGAACCCTGCCTTGTCACTTATACCCATTCCATGAGAAAAGAAAATATGGTGCAGAATCACACAGGTTTAGTATCCCTGTTCTATTTCCCACCCTCTTAGTTTCTTCCCACCTGCAAGACTTAACAAACAAACACTTGGTCTTTCTACAGCAGACACATACAATGACTCATAGACAGGCTGTGGTAGTTGTAAGGCCCCTGGGCCTTGAGTCAAAAAATGTATTTTTTAGTCCTACATCCAACAGATCCTCTGGAGAAGCCCTTTCACTGGCCCCATTCTGTCTTTTGTTTGGGTCACCAGTGCCAGTGACAAGGGCTGTACCACAGCCCTGTCCCCTGCAGTGCCAACTGTGACGCAACCAGGTCACAACCAGGGTCTCTAGGTGTTAGGGCAGGACAGCTGAACTCAAAGGCTCTTGAAAGCAGACTTCCACTTTCAAGATTCTTGCTAAAGATTTTCCCTACAGGAAGAGGAGGCTTTGCTGCTCCATGCAGAGCACACTGTTGTCTCCTCCAGTGTTCCAAACAGCATTTGCATCTGTCCTCACAGGGCTCAGTTCAGCCTCCCCTTATTCCAAGGTGCTAAGCCCTCATGTGCAGCTCAAGCAGCTGGGAAGGAATCTCTACACACATTTCCAAAGAGGCAAAAACAGTTTTCATGGGAGCAAGGGTTTGGAACTGGTTGCTGGCAATTTGATTGTGTATATCCTACTTGAGAATTCCTTTCTGTGAAGGAAGATGGCATGCATTTGGGTGAGGGATTAAAACCAGATGAGTACTATATGCCCTGTCCTTCCAGCACGTGTTAGACAAGAAACAACAAATGAGGAATATTAAATTCCCTTCCTTTGCTCCTCACAAAGGGTCAAACAAAATTGGTGAACAATGGTTTTCTGGACCTCTCTAATGAAATCACCCCTGCACCTTAAACATTGTTAGTCAATGGAAAATTGGCATGTTTACTTCCTTCTAGGAGACCAAATGTAGAACTGCCTAGAAAAACAGGCAAACAAAGGGATACGTTGTCAGCTGATATCTCTGACAAGTCAGAGGGAAGAAAAAAAATTGTACACATATTTTAAAATTTATCATTAGCAAATAGAAAACCCAAACCCAAGAACTTCACATGATACTTCAAAAGAAGAGAAGGAAAGGGGAGGTGGAAGGGGAGAACAAAAAGAAAAGAAAATATGTCAAGAATTTTCTCACTACATCCAAAATGCCTCAGTAAGCCAAGATACAGAAACAAGCTAATTGCTGTCTTTCTTTTACTCTTTCTTTTACTCCAGTTCTGAACTCCACACACAACATTTTTTGTGATTATTAATAAAGCAACACTTTCATCTCTGTCTTATTAACAGTTCTGGGGGTAGGAGAACAGTATCTGACAGATACCATATGGGATAGGGTAGAAACAGGAGGGAATGAAGGAAAGGAAAACAGAAGCAAGGAGGTGACTTAGAAATCCCTCTATAATTCCTAGGATGTATGTCAAAAGTACTGGAGTTTTTTATATAATTGGAGCAATTTCTGTTCTTCTATGCTCTTCAATATTTATTTCCAGGGTTCTGAAGCTTAGGGTGGCAGGGAACAGGACACGTCCTCTGAATGAATAAAGGATCTCTGTGTCCATGAAAAGGCAAGTCCAACCCTTGAGAAGTTAGGGAAGCTGTGGGACAGACATGAAAAGCATGGGCAGAACTCTGTCAAAGCCAGGAATGCAGTCAGAGCTGCCAGAGATTATAAGGGGAGCCTGAGCTGGGAGCAGGATGGGGCACTGGTAGACCTGATGTGGAGAGACCTGGTCTGGATGCCAATCAAAACAGAGATCCTCTGATTTGTAGGGGCTTCATATGGCTCCCAACCATCAACTCCAGCCTTTGCTTTCAGGCCCTTGTTTCCACAAACATCTCAATGCTGGAGTTACAAAAACAACAGAAATTCTTACAGTGCAGCCCCCGTCCTCTTTGGGGGACTGAATATTCTCCCAGTTTCGAAGAGCAGCCTAGAAAAGCTGCTTATTTGAATAAGCCAGTGCAGATGCCAGGAACCAGGAGGCTCAGAGGGAGAGCACCAGCTGACTGCCTGAATTCTGCCTGTACTGCACATTCAAGCACCTGCCTAACTCTTCACAAACATAAAATCACTCTCTCTCTTTTCACAGTGCCATTGTCTGTCTTGCATACAGACTTTGCATCCTGTCTTACCAGCACTGAAGACCAAGCTAAGCAGGAGATAACAGACCCTTGGGTGCAGACTCCTAAACCTGTCTGACAGCTACTGCTCATAGAAAAACAAACCCTGCTTCTCATTATCCATGAGACACTGGCCAAAGATTATGGTAGAGGGAAACACAGAATCTGTAAAGAATTTTTACCCGTGATTGCAATGTCAATATTCAAACTCCCTCTAGGCTATAAATCCTCTTGAGCAAATGGAGATGCACAAAATATTGTATCATCTATTTCCCCAGACAACAGGGAACTTCTGCATGCGCTGCTCAGCGGACCAGAGCTCTGTACCTAAAAGTCACTATTTGTTCAAATCAAACCCTCATCTGCTGGGGTTTCATCATTACACTTACCCAGAGGCAACAGCAGGTAATGCTCTGCAATTTAGTACATCTTCCAAGAAATTCTTCATTACAGAGCAGAGCTTAATAACTACTCTTTTGCATAGAATGAAAAAAAACCCTCACATCTAAATAAAACCTGCCCTTCCAATGGAGCGCTGTGGGCTTTTAAGACATGTTTTGTAGTATGCATAAGGATCTTTGGATTAATTGTTCCCTTTTTTCTCCACAGAAATTATAGATATTGCATGACGTAAAGAGACCGGTCTTGACAATGCAGCTAGTCCCATCAAATCCATTGCAATTACTGAGATTCAACTCTGCTCCTGGAATTTTGCTTTGTAGCTGCAGGAAAGCCACAAGGAGAACCTATCCCAGGGCAGATACCTGGTAGGATGCTCACTAATGCACTATATGTCCTCTCTTCCTTGTCCTGCCAGAATGATGTTGGCTGGATTTGGGAAAGGCTAGTAAGTGCAAAAAAGAGAGTTGTCAGAGTATTTCATTGCCATGCCAATGTAGTGCTACGGGATAGTTCATAAGAAGCCATCCAGGAGGCTGCCATAATTTAAACAACCCTGGTCATCCTGAGAGAGGATGCTCAGAGGACTCCTTAGAAGCACTACTCCAAAAACCTGGGTTGGTTTAAAGCACCTTCTTCCTCCAGCTAGATCAGTTTGTAGCTAATGTCCCAAAACCAACAGCAAAGATAGGTGGGGAATCTACAAGTCCTGATGCTGTTTTCCTTTGTAGCAAGCTGTGTAAGCAAATAAAATAAAAACCCCACACTCCAAGCATCAGTTGCAATTACCCCTCTACCCACCCATACTCATGAGCCTTGTCACATGGACTCTTCAGTATTGAAGATGAACACTAGAGTTTTTCAAAAGATATGAAAAAATCTGGGCTGCTCTGCTGCCACCACCACCACTGGTACAGCAAATACTCAAAGGAATCTGTGTAAAAGAAAACCTGAAAAGCTTCCTGAAAAATGACAGTTTATATTCTCTTTTGGTTAGGAGGGGCTAATAGGTGGCAGAACACCTCTTTCCAGAGTGCAGAGCAATCACTGCTCTTACATAAAATGAGTTAATGATTCTGCTGATTTACAACCTGTTTTCCACTAATATATCCAGCAGTGAATTCTCAAGAGTCTTTCACCATATGCAGATCTGGAATACAGGACAGTGATAAAGCTATGTTTAGCTAGAAGATGAGAAAACAAATGATAGGTAGGAGCCAAAATTTCAAATCTAGGTTAATTTGTTAATGCCTTGTAATGTTTAAAAAAACAAAACAAAACAAAAAACCAAACAAACTAACAAAGGACACTTTAAACTATATGAAAAAAAAAATCCCACTTGTCTTCAAAGTAAACCCAATAGGGATAAAGTGAACCCAATAGGGATCTAGACACATCAATTTTGCTAATGGAACCTGGTTGCAGCCTTAATTATTATTATCTCTTTGTGATAGATTAGCCATTTACCCAGATTATATAGACATAGTGAGATTAGATTAGATAGCCCAGGCTCCATATGCTTTTTCTATCTCCCTGTGCAATATAGCAGTTGACTACCTGAATCCCTGCTTGTGTTCCTGGTAATGAGATATCTTACTGCATTTACTTTAAACTCTGTTTTCAATAAAAATTGATCAAGTTTCAGAAAGAAGAGGTAGTGAAAGAGGCATTTAGATTTGAGGGTTACCCTAATTTCAAAAGCCTAATAGTGATGGGATGTAGGGCCATGCAGCACTCTTCAAGGTCAGCTGTTATCTTCACAGAAAGTGAGCAGAGGTGAAAAGAAAAATCCACGAATGCAAAAGAGACATTGCACGTCTCCTACTAAGGTGCAGGCTCCTACAAGGAAATGGGGACACTTTAGTTAGAAAGCTGTATAGGATACAATTTCTTTGTAAGAACAAGTCCTAGGATTGAAAGAGGAAGCTTGGATAAATCTTGTGGGATTCTGAATGTATTTAACAGGGTGCAGCCAAGTTTTCCTAACTGAAAGAGCAAGGAAGAAAATCTCAGTCTTTATTGGACTTGTAAGGTTACTTCAACTCCCCAGTAGGCTTTACCATGGTGGGATGAGATAATAAAAAAAAGAAGAAAAGTTTTGTTCCTTTTTAAATGGAAATGTTGCACAGACTTGGAATGGATATGATCTGCTTTGCAGTCAGAATGTCCAGCACTTTTTTTTTGACAAATAAATGTTTAATCTGCTGTCCAAAAATATTAGAGCTTTCAAGATAATTTTAAAAGATAGGCATTTTGCTCGAGAGCTTCTGTCCTACAGTATCCCTTCCTACAGTGTCCATTCCATATCAAACTGCAAACATGGATATAGCCTTGAGCAGAGAAACCTACAATCTGAATGCTCTCTATTGGAAAGGTTGTAAGGCAATTCGGCATCAAAGGCTGGGAAGAAATATAAATCCCTTCATGGCATTTGTAGGGTCTTGATTCTGCCCTGAGACTCCTTCCACAAAAAAAAACAGAAGTAGTAAATAGTTAGGACAGCACATTATCTCCTCATTCCAAGAACACCTGACTTAACAGTAAGAGCAGCTTCACTCCAAATTCTTTTGTTCATTTTGCTTATGAAAGCCACAAGAATCTGGCCATGTAGAGCAGCTTTTATAGATGAAAATGCCATTACATGCTTTATCCAGAAGTTTTTCAAGTTTTTCTATTGAAAATTATGGTTAATAAGTTTCTTCAAATGCATCCTGCTAGCTCTCATGGATTCTCCTGTTTGCCCCTTATGCACCCTATATTTTGCTTAAAGAAACCAAATTCTGTTCCCCAAGTACTTCTCAGATAGAAAAAACTTAAGCAGGTTTTTCTCATGGGAAATTTTGTTAAAAATTTGGAGAGATGATTAAAAATGGTATTTATTCAGCACAGGCCATCAGGATGTTCTGAAAAACCTAAGTATTAAGGACAGCTGGAGAAAGGTTAGAAAAGCAAGCTACATTGATATTGATTGCTCTCTGGCTCTTTCTTCTAGGAGTCCCACGCTTGATGTTACACTGCAGTCTGTATTTGAGTTGGCTTGTTCCCTTCCTCTGTCCAGCCTCATTCCACCGCTTGCATGTACACCTGTCAGCTTAATTCCTTCAAAGATTCAAAGATGGAAAAGACCGACGTCGTTCCTTCTCCCTGCCTTGTATTAATGAAAAATTGCACAGGAAGACAGAGTAATGCATAGAGGGAACTCACTTACCCCCCTTTCCAAATGGCTCCAGAGTGTGGAGCTGGGGCTGCCACCCACTCGATTAAAGTGCTTCCTGCTTTTGAGACTGCCTTTTTTTTCTTTTTTTTTTTTTTCTTTTTTAATTTCCTAAGAGGTTGGGTGGAGCTCTGCCTTCTTCGGGGCTTGACTGTTTGTATTTTTCTGTTCTGAACGCTGTGTGAATCACACTTTGATTTACAGTCTGTCCCAGGAGAGCCAGGAGACCCTAATGAAAGAGCAGGCTGCAAGGGTAATTAATACCTACCAGCCATTCAACTGCACCATTACTGAGTAATATGTGCCTCTGTGTGTGCGTGAGCACTGGCAGCTGGAGATGCACAGGCAGAGATGATGATATCCACTCCTACGGCTTTGAGCACCCTGTTAGCCACAGCCACAGCTACTGACAGCCTAAGAAAGGAGACACACCCAAACGAAATTTCCATCATAGGGAGCAAAGCTGCAAGGGACCCAGGGTCATGGTGAGATGAGGTAACTGCAGGAAGCCAGGGAATGGGCTGCCACTGAGGGATACAGGAGGGAGGCTGGTGCGGAGCATTGATTGGGGATGCTGCGATGGAGAGAAGTCGGGAGGGTGATGGATCACTCTTGCTTAAAACAAACAAAATCCAGGCAGCTTGCCAGGAACGGCTTAGGCCAGTTTCATTAAAACTCTTCATTCATCATGCTGAAACGAGGTGATATTTGTTATTGCAGCCGTGGTGCGCTGATGCAGGAGCTATTACGAGAGTGGGTGGCAATACAAAGAGGGGGCAGTGGGAGTAGATGGGAGGGTAATGAAGGATGGAGGCGACTGGGAGGCGACTGGGAGGCGACAGGGCTCAAGTATCACTTACCATCCACTGAAGGGACAAAAATCACCCTCTATCTCCTGCATGGATCTGGGCTGATAAGGCTTCACCTCCATCCAGACAAATTTCCAGGATGGGAGAAGATTCCCCGTTTCCAGGTATATTTATTCCCATCATTAGACCAAATAATGGCACCACAACGTGCTGGAGTTTGCTGCAGTGTCAGACTCAGCTGTGGTCATGAATCCACTTAATGTCACCTCAGGAAATCCTAACAGCATGATGCTCAAATAAAAGCACTACACCTGCCTGGAGAGGGATCTCTTACACCTTTTCCATCTCTGCAATCCGCATTAGATTCTGCTTTCGCTGCCCATGCATCCAGGGAAAGCAGAAACCTGCAGAGGCGGAAACTGCCTTGCTACATGGCTGACTCCCTCACCTTTGAGTTTACTCTTACTTTCCCTTTCATTGCATATCCCAGGCAGCTCTGAGGATTCCGCACTGTCAACACAAAGCACACCACCATCCCTCAGCACGAGCTAGGGAGTGCATGGTGCTACCTGCAATTGGCGTGAGTGACCTTAATTCCATCACCAAATCCCCTCCAAAGACGTAATCTTCCTGTCCACCTGCATTCAAACAAACCCCTCTCTGAACTTTTTCATCAGGTTCCCAGGCAGTGACCCACACACTCTGCAGTTGCATGGCTGGCATTAAGGCCAGCCTTTGATTTTAAAGCCTTGTGACTGCAATTCCTCTAGAGAAATCAGACTCCACATAAGTGTACCTATTAAATTATATCCATGCTGGCACATGCACAGGAACTGCAGCTGTGTAATGTCTGTGTGCTGGTATATGTGGTGGGGGAAGAGAAGGAGAGAGCTCGGTTTGTTGTGATGTGTTTTACTGAGCAGCAAGAATCCCTGCTTGTACACTGATAATAGAAATCCAGGAATATAACCATTGAAGGACTGAGACAAAGGAAAAAAAAGGAAAAAAATGTGTGTGACAGGGAACATTTACATTTATTTACTTATTTTTTACTTATTTTCATACACACACAACAAAAGAGGCCTTGGGTTGTACACATCCATGTGTCTAAGCCGTGTCACCAGCTTGAAATCTCACTGGCTTGTTTCACTGGCTTGAACTTGCAGGCCTTGAATTACCCAGTCTGAGCTCTTGCTTGGAGTAAGAGCTGGTATTTATTTCCATAGTACGTTACCCTTTCAAGAGAAATGCTTTGTATGTCTGAGTGACTTCATAACGAACCACAAAAGCAAGAAAGCTGTCTCTGGGGAGACATCTGAAACACTGAAATAGGTGCCCACAGGGCCCTCAGAGGAAACCTTAGCACCCCTCTCTGCCATGGTGCTGGAGACAGGCTGGTAATGGTGCATGTGCATTGTGGTGCTCGCCCTCCTCATGCTCCAGCTATAGAAACAGGTATGGTCTCATTGTGAGAGCAAGAGACAAGGCTACACAAGTTATACCTGCAATATCCCCAGTCCATCCCATTCACAGCTAAGGGGTGGTTTTGCTATGTTCTTTGGTGCCACAAAGTACAGGCTGCAAACCAGCACACAGGCTGTGTTTGAAAGGATCTGCTGCAGGAACAGCAGCTGCATAACAGTAATCAGCACTGGCCCAAGATTTTTGAAAGGAACATTTCCTGGGAGAAAATTCAAGTTGAACTGAAACGGCATATTTTTCAAGAAATTTCAATTACACTGAAATATCCAAGGAAAAATTTCATGATTATCTCATTCGGATAAGGCTGAAAAAAGAGTTGATATTGCATTATATGAATGTAACACAAACAGGAAGCTAAATGCCTTGGTAAATTTGAAGTAAAACAGTTTTTGACTCTTTATGGATGTTTCCAATATTATAACTTTCCCCTTCATTTTTCCTCAGATCTTGTGACAAAAATTTTCAAATCTTAGATTTTCCAAAGATGAAAAACTGGTTTTCGATCACTTAGAATTTCCCCAGGAATAAATTTTTTGGCATTTTTTTCCCTGGCTTCCTGCAGTTACCTCATCTCACCATGACCCTGGCCCCCTTGCAGCTTTGCTCTCCATTTCGCCTAGTGAACAGAGAAATTAGTGTCTTCTCTCCCTAGAAACACAGCACAAATAATCTCTCAGTGGAGACAACCCCAAATCTGGGCACAGCTGTGTCTGATCCAGCAGCTTTATGAGCCAATGGCCCAGCAGCTCCCAACATTCACATTGTCCATGTCTTTACACATACATGTCTGTTCTTAGGTAGCAGACCTATTTAGGCCATGGACAGCTTAGACTTGCCTGCATAGACTAAAAATGGTATCCCTGCACCAGACTGCTGTGACTCAGTGTCAGAGGCAGGGACCGGATTTAAGTCTTACACCCCAACATCCCACTTTCCTGTTCTTCCAGACATACAATACTCATTTGGTTCCAAAGTGCAGGGCTGGTTTTCCAATGTATGCCTTGCCTTAGCTGATTAATAACTCCCCCACCAGAAACTTTCTCCTAATGCCTGACCTAACTTCCTCTGTTGGCTTGTAAGAATAATTGGTCTCTCCTCTTTGCAATATATTCCTTCATATATCAGCAGACAGGCCTCACATCTCCCTTCTGCTTTTCCTTCTCCAGACTTCAACGGCCTTACACCAGGGGTGAGGGTGTAATTTGGCCCATTCACATACAGCTCTTTCAGCCTTCCCCTCAGAGGGCTTCCAGCATGAGGAATTAGTCTGGTTTTCTCTGCTTTGATGGTATACGGGGGTGTTCTTGTTTCTCCAATGTGCATGACACAGGTGTGCCTCAGGAAACTGGATTTGAAGAGAATCATATTTGCCCATTTACATTGATTGTGTGACTGAAAGGTTCGAACAAAGCCTATTCTAAAATCAAATTTTTCTGATTTAAAGGGGCCCTTCTGCATTCCAGTAATGAGAATAAAATACTGCATTTCACCAAAATCCTATTACACTGTCGTGAATACCTCATTACACTGTCAAGAACCAGGTGGTGGTGCTCTATGGTGTCCTCCTTGTTGATGGGCAGTCATCCTGCTTAAAGGTTCAGTTTGAACAAGGTCTCAGAAAGCCTTTATCTTTTCCTGTGGTGCACCGAAGTCCAGTGGTTCCTCCTGAGCTGCAGCCACCTCCGTGATCCCTGTCAGTGCAGATCTCCCTTCACACTGCACCAAGTGGGCAAATGAAGATCTTCATTATCTTTCAAGAGGTTCCCATCAACCTACAGGATGAGGCTCAGAAGAGAGAAGTGACATCTGTGGCTGCTTTCCTGCAGATGCCACTGTGCATATTTAGGAACTAGGGCTGCAGCATTCCCTCTCAAGCACCAGATCTTTGGGTCATCTTGGTCCAATGTGTCATTTGGATCCATTTCCTCCATCTGGTAATTTTTACCAGCAGCCCCAGGAAGCTGAGGAATTCTCATTTAATGAACACACAGGGATATACCAGTCCTATCAGGTATGCATATTCTTCCCTCCTTTCCATATTCCTGAAAGGTCCCAAATCAAGGCTCAGACATTTCAGCTTAGCCAAAGAGGGAAGGGAGAAAAGCAGAAATAAAATCTGAATCAAAACTTCAGAAAAGTTGAGGAGGATGAAAACTCTTGGGTCCAGATCCAGGAATAAATTTTACAGCTGGCACCTGTTTGCCTTCCTTACAAATGAAATGCAAAGCTCTGATTGCACCACAAGTTTCAAGGCATTTAAAAGCTAACTGTGGATCAAACTTTTTCCGATTAAGCCATGTTCCACCCAGTCAAATTAGCTCCTGCTTTCTCCAGATGGTATTTCCCTTCACTTTTCTAAACTAAAATAAGTGTGTAAAGGAATCCTTCTGGATTATCTTCCCACCTTTCATTTCAAAGATATTGCTATTTCTTCCACTCCTCTCAGAAGAAATCAGGAAGGTAGGACCCTGCAGCAGTACCTCCTTCACTTAGAAACACCAACTAAAGCCCCAGAAATTACACCTGACCATAGCAATACACTTTTTAACTAGGAGAGTGATCAAACACTGGAACAGGTTGCCTGGACAAGTTGTGAAGTCTCCATCTGTGGAAATACTCAAAAGCCAACTGGACATGGTCCTGGGCAGCCTGGTCTAGCTGGCCCTGTTTGTGCAACAGGCTCAAAATAAATGGTCTCAAGATGTCCCTTCCAAACCAAACAGTTCTGTAATTCATTCAACCTCTCAGGGCTTTGCTTTGCTGAAATTGGGGGATATGCAGCGGTTTTCACAAAACGTTATGGAATACAGAAAGTCTTTACTAAGAAAGGACCCACCCTTCAAAATTCATTTTAAAAGAAAAAGTAGAAAAAAAAAACCCACTAAATGGATACACTTGAAAGTGTGAGAGCTGCACAAGTATGCTAATGCAAGGAAATTGTAGAACTACATGGCACATATTCCTTAAATAACAAGATATATTGTGTCACTCACTCCATAACTTCAGCAGCATACAGATGACTGAAGAAAGATTTCTCAGCTCCATGACTTATCTGTGCCTTTTCAAACCTTAATATTCTCCTAGTGTAGTTTGCTCTTTCTTTCCTTCTTCCTTTTTTCTTTCTCACTTTGTTTCTCACTCTAATAACTTATTTCCTTCTTTTTTTTCTCCTCCTTTCTTCCTTTCACTTACTCACTTCCTTCTTTTTCTTTTTAAAAAACCAATAAAATCCAACTAAAATGCTGATAAAAAGAATAAATTGACATTTTTAGAGCCTATAGTTGAGATTTACAAGGCTGTCTGAGGGTTTTACATGTACAGCTCCTATTTATTTACTTGGTTATTCCAACGAAAAACCCTCTGACTCTATGGACAGAATTTGGAGTGGATTTCCTTCTCCCTACCCACATCAAAGACTTCTGGTCTTCTTTGGGAGAGTGACGCTCCAACCTGCCTTTATTGATATTTTCTTGTGCATTGCAAATGTGATCTTTTCTGTGGTGAGACATGACTGTGCTAAGACCACACCTAGTTTGCAAAATGGAGAGGTGGATGATATTAACAGAGCCCTTTTGATATCTAACTAATAATCAGCAATTATCCCAGAAGGTAGTGCCAACTACCCCCACACCAATAAATACCTCCTCTCCCTTGCTACTCACAGGCACAGATTTCCAAGTTTCCCCTGACTGAAAAGCTGTGCTTTCTGCTGAGGTGTGCCACCCTGACACACCAAGCATCCTGGGCCACACTCACAGACCTCCTGTAGGGCTTCCACAAATCTTTCAGCAGTGACCAATAAAGGAAGGGCAGAACAACCTATAGCTGCCATTTCTGACAGGTAACCAGAAACCTGAGAGCTGCTCTATAGACAACTGGACTTTTTTGGGGACTGACAGACACTGCCAGACCCCACCCTTATCTGGCAGTCATGGTTGATTTGTTCTGCCCACTGCCATTGCATGGGGTTCCCCCTGCTCTGTGGCCAAATCCTGAAGGCTCGGAGGGGTTGACAGACTAATTGCCAAGTTCATGTGTAGTGGGTCTCCTCTGGAATTGGCTGCAACCAGATGGGAAGACACAAGAGATGCAGCAAATGGCGTGCTGGTAACAGATAACCTGGGTCTGACAGCTGGGCTGGCATCGCCTGCCCTCAGAGAGGAAGGAGATGAGCACGTTATCTTCCAGCTGCACATGCCCAGCAGCCACTCACAGTGTTCCAAGGGGCGATTTAGATATGTGCATGCACACACACAGTAGTTCCCATCTTCTCAGTATTTTATAACATGAATTTATCTGCTCCCCAGAGGAGAAATAAAATGGGAGCTCACTGTCCTGCCACACATTGCTCAAAGAAGACATCCCACCCGTGGTTAAGGTGCTTCACAAGGCTATTCTCACATGGTTGTTCTTCAGCTGGGAGAGCAAATGCATTTTTTCAGGGGTCTTTCCCAAAAATCCAATGTAAGAAAAGAGAGAGGGGATTCTTCTTGGATATAAGACCCCTTTCAATCTATCCTGGGTGCAAATACATGCTTGTATCTCTTGAAGTTTTTAATAGTTTTCAAATGCCTGATAGGACAATATTGGCTACTTTGAGCATGAAGCATCATCGCAAAATTCATAGACTCTTCTCTCACCTCCAGCACAGATATGCCACCCTCTAGGGCCCAGCACACCTCACACTTTCACTGACCCATGCTCTGTAGATCCAACATAGAGTGCTAAAACCTTTATTTCTTCCCCTCCTCCCCTCCCTCCCTTCCTCCATTTGTCCCTCCCTTTTACATATCATCCTCAACTGGACAGACACTCAACCTCAAAAGGCACTAAAGCACTGAACATTTTGCTCAAACGCAGAGCCCTCACTCTACACTCTCCCCTTCCCCAAAGTCTCACCTAAAATAAAGTAGGAGATATTCCAGGTCCTCACTTCCCACTTTCTGCCCTCATTACTTCACAGCTTGCAAGGATATAGTTTCTAATATTATGTACAACATCAGCTTTAAACTAAAAAGGCAGCAAGAAGCATCACGCATTGCTGGCTTTTAGAAAGAACTTATCTGCAAAAAAAATAATGTGCCTGTGTGCCCAATTGGGGTCTTTTGTTTCACTGCTGATTATTTAATTTCAAGTGCCCTTAGTGTCTCAGGCATTTACCACAAATGAATGAAGATGCAGCTCGTGTGTGTCAGGAATATACAAGCTCAATTCAACAGAACACAATGAGTGAAGGCCATGAAGAAGCAGGAGGATAAGCAGAGACAGGAGTGGGTGATTAAAGACAGATCATTATTACTCAGCAAGGCCTGGACATATAATAATGGCTTCTGTTCAGTCTGTTTTGGAGGAGCTTTATTACCTCATTCTCTCCCCATAGGCAAAAGAATGAGTTCACCCCGTTGATCTGACTGAGATTAGGCAAGTGGTTTCCTGAACAAGCTTGGGGATGGTGCAGCAGGCAGTGAAGAGGGGACCCACGGACAATGAAAAGGTTAAGGAGAACATCCATGCTGTCACACAGTTCCTTGAGGCATCCAAGGACCAAACTCAATTGCTCTTGACTCTGCATAGCATTCAGGGGCAGAGAGAGGAAAAGTCAAAGCACAGACAGTCTAAGCCCAGACCCCACTGCCTGCTGCAAACAGGGTGCTGCAGAGAGGAGCAGGCAGGGCAAAGGTTGTGGGACTTGCAAACTGAGAGTGAAAAGCTGCAGCTGGAGTTGCTGAATTTTATTTGGTCTGGCTGCCAAAATCCATTCATGGCAATGGAAACAGTTCCCTTTCTATAGGTGCTGAGGGTGTCCTCCATCAGTCCTGAAGCTCAGTCTGAATTTCCTTTATGACCTGATCTTGCACAAGGCTCCAGATGAGTCAGGTGTGCCCAACTCATCCCTTGTGGAGTGGCACAGCCCATGCTTTCTGAATAACCCGTGGTCTGCAACCACAGGTACTTGCTTGACAAACAAGTTTCCTACTCAGCCATGTTTACTTCTGAATCTCTGAGGCTATTTTGCCATGAATGCTACAGCTTCCAACAGTACATTTTGGTCTTTATCAGATAAAAAAGAAAGGAGAAAAAAGGAATAATTTTCAAACCATTTTTGTCTAAATTTGACTGCCAGTCACAATTCTCAACTCAAAAAGCTCTTTGGCACAGCACAAGAAAAGCTATAAGCTGCAGAGCTCATTATTTAGTTTTCTCAATCTCAAGACGTACTATTTAACTTCTTGGCAATAATGTCAGGGACATAATCAAATAGAAATGCAGAGAAACAAAAGTACCCAAAATTTCAGAACAGCTCAAAATGGTTTTCAGTGCTTTCTTTATAGAAAGTGGAGGGGAAAAAAAAAAGTAAAGGAGGCATAACATTATCAGTGTAGAGATGACACAGCAGGCACACACTTAGGGAGGCAAATCTAGATCTATCTTCCAGCAGGAAGACTTTATCTACTGGAACCAACTGAAAACTCCCCCAACTGCTGCCTGTCCCCTCCATGATTCAACAATATTCACCCACTCACCTCCTTGCCAGGTTAAAAACTACATTTCTCAAAGAGAAATTTATAGTGACCAATCTCATTTACATGCCCCACTACTCATCTTCCCCAGGGTATGATAAATTTCTTTTCACAGGTGTCCATGAGGCTGACTCACCCAGAATGCACGTCCCCACGGGTGAGATATCCTGAACATAAACCACCCATTCCCAGCACACTCCCTGGTTGTGTTTGCCATCTGAATCCTGCTTCTATTTCGCCTCCATTCTCTCCAGAATTCGCTTGTTGTCACTGAAAGATCATCAGGGTAGGAATGTTGCTCTGTTTTATAGAGGTAAAATGCCCATAAGGAATAACAAGAAGAAGGAGAATCAATGTTTATAGTTTACAAGGTACCTTGAAATACTGAGATTAAAGGTCCTTTTTGCTGTTGTTCTAAAGTATGCTCTTAAACAAATAACCTACTGTTCTCAGCTACCAGGATGCATCCCTTTTCCTACATTATTATTATTACTCTAAAAATGTTAAATGGCCCTTCATTTTTGTAATATATGATATAATGTAACTCGTGTAAAGTTGTAAATCAATGTGGAATAAGCAATGTTTGTATGAATAAAATAATAAAGAAAACTCAGAAACCAAAAAGAGAACCACGGACAAAAAGGACACACATTGTTTCATCACATCATTGTAACAGCCAACAGAAGCAGGACAGCCCAGATTAACAAGTGAATAGACGTGGCCAATGGAGACGGCCCTTTCAGAAACCGTCCAGGGAACACCAAAACGATGAGTGCCCGACAAACACCCACGGCTGAGATAAACCAGAGCCATCGGGAAAAATACATACCAATACCAGTTTCCCGTAAACGAAGACCTGCCTTCATCAGAATTCATCGTCTCCCAGAATATGGTTTTGTCCAACCCAACGCAGAGAAAGAAAACCACATGAAAATGCGAAACGACAAAAGGAGACAAAGACCTCTGCTCTGGGCTAGGAAAAACTGTATATAAACTGGACAGACCAAAGCGATTGTATGAACATTGGGGGATCCGGAGCAATAGAGTTTGGATCATAGCGTGTTCACCCGACGCCGATCGATCCCGGGCTCGGTGTCGTCCTTTGCGATTGTGGCTATCGTGGACTGTATCCCAGTCATGAAATAAATTATCGCTTATTTTTGATTATACTCAATTCGGCTGAATCTCTTTATTATCTGAAACATTTTCTTCAAGGATCAAGAGTTTATGACAAATACCAATTTGTTCCTGATGCTGAGGAGCAAGCCGATGAAACCAAGTACATACAAGTCCATGTCTATGACATCAAAATAGATGCCCCGATCCCATCCATCCACACTGCCTTCACTCTGAAATGCACTTTATCACTGCACTCACTGCACAAGGAGCATGCATACAAGGTGAGGTGGAAAAGACTTTGAAAGTGCAAACAAGACTGATTGGAGAAGGGGTGAGAGAATCTGCTGCAAGGGTGAAAAATTATAGAGCAAATGATGCCAACTAGCAAAGATTTCTCGGACAGGCAGCATTTCTGCATTCTCCGAGTCATGCTGAAGGGGGGAGGGGGGACATTTCCCTGGCTGATGCTTAGTAGCTCAGAGGTTATATATTTACAACATTTTTTATATTCTCAGACCTATAAGTTCATAAAATACGCTCTGTATGGTACAGCATTACAGTTAGATGTCTTGGGGTTTAGAGAGAGATGTTTAGGAATAAAAACACCTCCCCACACACTCTGAGCATGTCCAAAGCAACCTGTCTACTCAACAAGAAAAGCTCTGCAAAATGCAGCACAGTCATTTGGTATCAGAAGGGTCAAAGAGTTGTCAGAAGACCACATATAACTTTAATACAACAATATTAACAGTCACCAGCTTTTTGTGAAGGTTTTAACAACTACGGGGCTACAGGGCTGTGCCTGTCCCAGCACAACCTGTAAGGCTCATGTTGATTTTTTTCCAGTTCACGACTCCTTACATATTTGGTCCCCATACTATACATTAGTGTGGCATAGAGATCACTGCAAAGATGAAATTGTATTATAAAACTCAAACCATCTAAAACCTTCCTGGGATTACTTTTGGATACTAAATGGAGTCTGGATTCATGAGGCTGTCTTTTGAATGAGAAATCAAAGAAACAAAGAGAAATTACATCTTTCTCACTGGTGCTGATGGGATGGCAGAAGAGGATTTATTTGAACACTAGGCAAAAATTCTTAGCAAAATCTTAAGAGAGTTGAGAAACATGTTCTTTATGACCTGAAAGTTTTAGAAGTCTGGTCTAATAGATTGCTCCCCAGACAGCAGACCAGTCCAGCTCAATCCCTGTGAACAAAAAGTAAAAACAAATCCCAAGCCTAAAAAGCAGAAACCAATCTACAGAGCTTTCCAGAGCATCCATGGAAGTCAAGGCCAGCACTCCAATTCAAGCCTTTTGCCTGTGTTGGGGGTTAGGTTTCTTTTCTTTTGTTCCTTCTTACCTCTAGAATTTTTCCCATGAGTTGCTGGGAAACACTGATTGCTGGTACTTATGGGTACTTGAGAAGACAAAGGGTTTGCTAGGCCCAGCTAAAAACGAGGGCAGGGGACAGTTACTAGGTCTCTCGCTCTGCGGCTTCAGGGACGCGCTTGGAAGCTGCTGTCTGCTGTCGCTCGGGAAAAGGAACTCGCCATAACCCAACCCGGAGCTGCTTCTTCTGTGGGGTGAGCCTCTGCTCATGGGAGCAGCCACTGGCCTGGGACCTTCGTAACACTTACCTCACTAAAGGAAGGGCCTATCTCCATCTGCTCGGGTACCCAGGAATCCTGAGCCCGCCTCTCCCTGCCCTGCTCAGAGCCGACTGCCGCTGCCCCAACCGCGCCGCTCCTTCGGCACAGCTCTGGGTTTCTCTACGCTGTAGCTCCGCACCTCCTGCCCTGCTGAGACGTCCCGCAGTTCCAACTACTGCCATGGAGTTTCTGATACATCTCGCGCACTAGACTGAGACCTTTTGCTCATTCTTCCAGNCTGAGCCCTTTTGCTCATTCTTCCAGTTCCAGCTTAGTGCTTTTTTCAGAGTCCTGCAGGGGCACCGGAATCGACTGCCCCAGGGCTTTGTGAAGCAAAGCCTCTTCTCCCTCTTCCCAGTCTAGGCCGAGAGCACTGTCATGGGATCCTTGGTTCTGTTTGTTATTAATTCCATAGCTGTTCTTTTGTTTGCCTTGTTCTACATACTAGTAAAGAACTGTTATTCCTATCCCCATATCTTTGCCTGAGAGCCCCTTAATTTCAAAATTATACTAATTTGGAGGGAGGGGGTTTACATTCTCCAATCCAAGGGAGATTGCAAGATGCCATAAAAGCAGGACAGGAAAAGGGAAGTGACTGTGTTGCTCGTTAGTTCACAGCCTGTAGGCACAGAACTTACCCAGGGAGCTGCTGCCTGCCAGGGACTGCAGGATGGCCCAGGCACTCATGCAGCATGCTGCCCCTCAGCATAGGAGACCAGCCATAGGGGGGAAAGACCAGGAGGTCATCAGGAGGAACTACAGGAAACTGGAAAATGCAACAGGACGGCAGCAGTCCTTTCTCCCTAGCAGCACAACAATCACCCACGCTTATGAAATAACTCATGTCTGAAGGGGACAATCAGCAGCTGAAGCAAAATTGTCACCTGATGATGCGCAAAAGGGTATGGTTTCGGGCCTCAGACCTGCTAGGGGTGTGTGTTGTGCCAGGTTTGTGGGGTACCAGCCTCTAAAACTCAGGGAGGACTGTAGCAGGGAGCAGGAGCCTTAAACGGGGAGCTGCCTTGGCCCCAAGCCTATAAGCAAACTTCCTGAAGGGTATGGTGGCAGAGAATGCTGCAGGTGGAGAGGGTGCTTAAAACCCTCCACTATACCTGCCTTGTCCTCCAGGAACTGGCACAAGCCTCTGAATGAGGATGGGGGGACTGTGGCTGTGCCAGGTCTCAGGGCACAGCTCCCAGGGCCGGTGCAGGTCAGCCGGGCAGGCAGCAGCAGGTTCCCTCTGCCTGGCCCAGGGGAGACGATAGGGTTCTGCTGATCCCAGCCCTCACACCAGCAACGCAAATGCCATGGGAAGCGATGCTGCGCATCCCCATTTGTCACCAGGGCCAGCATTAACAGAATGTTTAAAAGTCATGATGTCATCGCTATTAATCAGGGCCCCGCTGGGCCATGCTCCAGTGCTGCATATTAATCACCAGCAGCCCCAGGACTTGCTTATCTGGAGAGGCTAAGTTTAGATCCATAAAACATGATTTATTTTTAAAAGTAGCATTATTAAAGATGAGCTACAGCCTTGTTCACACTCCCACTGGAGTCTCCCTCAGGAAAAGGTTGGTATTTTGAAGTTGGTATGGACACAGTCATTATTTTGAGCTTGAGAAAGCTGTCAGATGTGGTACTGGCCTTTGAATGTCTTGGACTTCTCCCCTACAAAGAGGAACCACCCAGTGTCCCTAGTTGAGCCACTCACAGGGAATCAACTTGCAGAAAAAAATCCCATTAGAGTCACTTTGGACTACATATGGGACAGAGCCAATGCCTCAGCAAGCAGAGCTGCTGCGGAAAGACTGGTTAGATGCAGACCTGGGTGTCCCAACAGTGGTAACAAATAGCACTGTCCCACACCACATGCCTGGTTATGGCCTTTGCCAATGGGTGAGCCCGGTGAATATTCGCCCATAACCAACATCTAGCATATTAAATTTTTTTGTGTGTTCTTCAAAGTGCTCCTGTTGGATCAACACTATGATTGATCCACACAAATTAGTTCATAAAAGCCTGCCTGCACTCAAATTTATATGAATTTAACTCTAGTGACTTTAACAATCACTTCATCTCTGGTTCAATGAACACAATGGAGCTGTACAGGTTGAATAAAATAATTTTCTAAAATGGTCTACTAAATTTGATTTGATTCCTTGCTCAACTGCTCATAATTTGGATTAAAGAGGTTCTGGTGCCAGTTTGGTGTGCACAGGTGACATCAACATGAAGTTCCCCAACCCAAATCAAGAGACTCTGCCAACCTGTTCCAGCAGTCAACTAACTATTCCTAAGCCAACCCAGTTAAAACCAGTACAAATCCTAAGTGTGGGGCTAAACCAAAAGATCTGGCAGGCAGAACAGGAGGGTGGAAAGTGTCACTGGGACAAGGCAAAGGACATTCATTCCATCAGCAAGGGAAGACTTCCTCCTTTTACCACAGGGTAATACCACAGGGCTGCAGGAGCTGACTTGGAGCTGTGTCATCATCATACTGCCTGGTCTCAGTGGGCTAGCTGTCATCAAGGGAAAAGGTCCAAGAGCAGCCCTACTCTTGGTGACAACTGCCTGAACCCTGATGTCCCACGGGCACTGTTCTGCTCTCACCACCATGGAGGGTGAGTGCTGAGTCATTTGACAGCTTCACTGCTCCCAAGCAAGCAACAGGTTCACAACGTGCCTCCTCAGCCACACCATCACCCCAGCCAGGGCTGCACAGTGAGGCTCATTCAAATGATCACAGAATTCACAGAATTGACTAGGTTGGAAGAGACCTTCAAAATCATTGAGTCCAAACCATGCCCTAACACCTCAACTAGACCATGGCACCAAGTGCCATATCCAGTCTTTTTTTTAAACACATCCAGGGATGGTGACTTCACCACCTGCCCGGGCAGACCATTCCAGTACTTTATCACTCTTTCCATGATAAAAAACTTTTTCCTAATATCCAACCTAATTTTCCCTTGATGAAGCTTGAGACTGTGTCTTCTTGTTCTGTTAGTGGCTGCCTGGAGAAAGAGACCAATCCTCACCTGACTACAACCACCTTTCAGGAATTTGTAGAAAGTGATAAGGTTACCTCTGAGTCTCCTTTTCTCCAGCCTAAACAACCTCAGCTCCCTCAGCCATTCCTTACAGGGCTTGTGTTCCAAGTCCCTCACCAGCCTTGTTGCCTCCTCTGGACATTCTCAAGTATCTCAACGTCCTTCCTAAACTGAGGGGCCCAGAACTGGACACAGCACTCAAGATGCGGCCTCACCAGTGCCAAGTACAGGGGAAGAATGACCTCCCTGCTCCTGCTGGCCACACTATTCCTGATACAGGCCAGGATGCCGTTGGCCTTCTTGGCCACCAGAGCACACTGCTGGTTCATGTTCAGTCAGCTGTCGACCAGTATTCCCAGGTCCCTTCCTGCCTGGGCACTGTCCAGCCACACTGTCCCCAGTTTGTAATGTTGCAGGGGGTTATTGTGGCCAAAATGCAGGACCCAGGACTTGGACTTATTAAACTTCATCCTACTGGACTCTGCCCATCCATCCAACCATTCCAGGTCTCTCTGCAGAACCATCCTACTCTCCAACAGAAAGACTCAATCCCCTCATCCATGTCATCAATAAAAATATTGAACAGGACAGGCCCCAGCAGAGACCCCTGAGGGACACAACTGGTGACTGGCCACCAGCTGGATGCAGCACTGTTCACCACCACTCTCTGGGCCCGGCCATCCAGCCAGTTCCTAACCCAGCAAGGAGTGCTCCTTTCCAAGCTGTGGGCTGCCAGCTTTTCCAGGAGTTTGCTGTGGGAGACAGTGTCAAAGGCCTTGCTGAAGTCCAGGCACACAACACCCACAGCCTTTCCCACACCCACCAGGTGGGTCACCAGGTTATAAAAGGAGATCAGGTTGGTCAAATACAACCTACCCTTCCTAAACCCATGCTGGCTGGGTCTGATACCCTGGCCATCCTATAAGTGCTGTGTGCTGACACTCCGTATAAATTGTTCCTTTACCTAACTCCATTACCTTACCAGGTACTGAGGTCAGGCTGACTGGTCTACACTTACCAGGATCCTCCTTCCCACCCATTTTATAAATGGGTGTCACATTGGCCAGCTTCCAGCCATCTGGAACCTCCCCAGTGAGCCAGGACTGTTGGTAAATGATGGGGAGTGGCTTCGCAAGCTCATCTGCCAGATCCCTCATCACCCTGGGATGAATTCCATCTGGTCCCATTGATTCGTGAACATCCAAGTGGCTCAGCAGTTCTCTGACTGCCTCCTCTTGGCTTACAGGGGACCCATTCTGCTCCCTGACACCATCAAACAACCCAAGAGGACAGTTGTCCTGAAGGCAAGTTGTTTTCCCACTAAAGACTGAGGCAAAGAAGGTGTTAAGCACTTCTGCCTTCACATCTGCAGTTATTAAGTTCCCTCCCCCATCCAATAAAGAACAAAGGTTGGTCTTACCCTTCCATTTACCATTAGTACATTTGTAGAAATATTTTTTATTATCCTTTACAGAAGCCACCATTTTAAGTTCAAACTGAGCCTTGGCCTCCCTAATTTTTTTCCTAGATAGGCTGCACTAGCAGCCCCTTAAATACTTCCTGAGAGACCTGACCCTCCTTCCAAAGATGACATGTCCTCTTTTTATTCCTAAGTTCTTCCAAAACCTCCTTGACCATCCAGGCTGGATGTTTGCCTCATCAACTCATCTTTTGGCACACAGGGACAGTCTGTTCCTGTGCCCTCAAGATCTCTGTTTTGAAGCACACCCACCTTTGCTGAACTCCTTTGTTTTTAAGGGCTGCTTCCCAAGGAAGTCTGTGAGTAAGTCTCCTAAATAGGCCAAAGTCTGCCCTCCAGAAGTCCAATGTAAACGTCTTATTGATGTTCCTCCCGATTTCACCAAATATTGAAAACTCTATAATTTCATGATCACTATGCCCCAAGGGGCCTTCAACCACCACATCTCCCACCAGCCCATCTTTATTTGCAAACAACAGATCTAACATAGTCCCTCCATGGGTTTACCCACCAGCTGCGACAAAAAGTTGTTCTCCATACACTCTAAAAATTTCCTGGACTGCCTTTTTTCTGCATACTAAGTTCCCAGCAGATGTCTGGCAGGTTGAAGTCATCTTCAAGAACAAGGGCTGATGATTCTGAAACGTTATCTAGCTGCTTATAGAATAAGTTGTCCATCTCTTCTTCCTGGATGATAACAGACTCCCAGTAGGATGTCAGCCTTATTAGTCTTCCCTTTAATTCTTATCCATAGGCATTCAGCTTCACTGTCATTAGTTTCAATACCTATGGCGTCAAAAGCCTCCCTAATATAAAGGGCCACCCCTCTACCTCTTCTCCCTTTCCTGTCTCTTCTGAAGAGCTTGTAGCCATCCAGTGCAGTGTTCCAACTATGTGAGTCATCCCACCATGTTTCTGTGATGGCGACTACATCACAGCTTTGCTGTTGCACCATGGCCTCCAGCTCCTCTTGTTTGTTACCCATGCTGCGTGCATTGGTATACATGCACCTCAACTGGGCTACTGATTTCTCCTCTAACTCAGGCTTACCACCCTTGGGCCTGCTTTCAGACAGTCCAGATGCATCCTCTTCCCCCTTCAGACCTAGTTTAAAGCCCTCTCAATGAGTTCAGCCAGTTCAGGGGCTAAAAACCTCCTGCCCTTAACAGAGAGATGGATCCCATCTGGTTCCAGCAGGGCAGGTGCTGTAAAAGTTGCCCCATGATCAAAGAATCCAAAATTTTGCCGATGACACCAACCCTGAGCCACTTGTTAATGATGTGAGTTCTCCTATTCATTTTACCATTTATCTCAGCCTCCAAAGGGACTGAAGAAAAGACTACCTGTGCGCCTATCAACCACTTGACCCAGTGCCCTAAGGCCCCTTTTAATTGCCTTGACACGCCTCTTTTCAAGCTCATCACTGCCAGCCTGGAGTATCAGTAGTGGGAAATAATCAGAGGGCTGAATCAGCCCAGGAAGTCTTTCCGCGATATTTTGTACCTGGGCCCCAGGGTGGCAGCCGACCTCCCTGTGGGATGGTTCTGGTTGACATATGGGGCCCTCTGTTCCCCTTAGAAGGGAGTCACCCACCACAACTACCCTTCTTTTCTTTTTGATGCTAGAGGTGGTGATCCGTCTGACAAATGAATCGTAATTGGGAGGCTCACTGGGCGGATCATTTTCTTCTAAATCATCTGGCTCACTCTCTAGATCCAGGGTCTCATATCTTTTCTGGAGTGCATCTGGCTAGGGGATGGGAGTCGGGAGGAATTTTTATTATTAACTCTCGGACCCAGGGACCCATTTCCACTCCCCTTCATATACCAGGTGTCCTATAGCCTGACAGTGGGAGGCATAGGACTCCTCTGACTCTTGGTGGGCCTCCCTCAAAGACTGAAGGGCTGAACTCCATCAATCTATTTCCCTTTTACTTTCCCTGATACTCCTTAGTCTTTCAACTTCCTCCCTAAGCTGGGCCACCAGTGAAAGGAGATCATTCACCTGTTCACACTGCAGGCAGGTTTTCTCCACAATGCCCCCTGAAACCAGTGATAAGCTCAAACACTTCAGATAAGGAATGGGTCTGTACAGAAGCATTCTTTTTGGAGGGTTCCATTTGGTCACATACACTTATACTAACCACAGTTTCCGATTGTGTAAGAACCATTATTAACAGAAACCCCAAAACCAGCCAGCCAACAGAAACAGTGCAAACAACACACAGCAAACCTTACTAGCAAGAAAACCTGCAACCCTGCCTGCTTTCCTTGCCTGTGCAAACTGCCGCACAAACTGCCGTGCCATGTCCCCAGAAACGTGCCACACCGCTGTTTGCCCACTCCTGTTCTCCACGCTCCGGATCATGGTGTTCCCCAGAGGCCTCTTATAATCACCCACTCAAAAAGAAGGAAGCCCCACCCCATTCCTGCATGACTCACAAGGGGCCTCTTAATCCTATGCAGAGAGAGAGATGTAACATGGCAGTCAGTCATATTGACAAGTCTTGGGATCCCCCCTGACAACAGCAGGGGATGCAGCAGACCACAACGGTCATCAAAGTGATTAAATATGAAACTGCTTGCTTATTCAATGTCATCTCAAAGGAGCCAAACTTTGGCCTGCCAGTCTATAGTCAGTGGAAAAAGAACCTCTCATGGCTAAGCTGCTCTTTCAACTTCTACCTTTCCTTTTGAGTCAGGCTTTTGATGAATGTGGACTCACACACAGCTCTTTCCCCTTGCCTGCCTCTGAATTCCCCAAGTCTGGAGACTTTGACTCCCCACCATGCATTTCAGAACAGGCCCTCTGAAACGCAAGAGCCAGAGACTCACATGATGCTACTGCAGAGAGCTCCTGCAGCCATGTGTGCTGATAGCAGGGCCAGGGAAAGTGATAAAGACTCATGGAGCATCCTAAATGAGAAGGTTAAGTTGCAGTCACCTATTACCTGTATCTAATGTAATGAATCTAGACGCTAGAGAAAACAAACACAATTACCATGGTATTTACCAGCACATCCCTCTGGGAGGCAAGACTATAACATCTCAGAATATCTGGAGCTCAGCTCACCTTGGAGGGCTTGCCCTGACTGATACAGCTGTGATTTTCTTCAATCCTTACAAAGTTCAAACTAGGGCAGTGGGGACATTAAATTTAAATAGGTGTGCTGAGCTTTTTGGGTTTTGCCTTTTTTCTTTTGGGTTCATTATTTTTTGTGATATACAGCAAAAGATGGAGAACGCAGGGGGAAATCTGCAAGGAAACAAAGTCCAAACCATCAATATTTTGATGTACCTTCAGGTGGAAGTGGGATTGAACGTTCACCCGAGACAGGCTGGCCCTGGCAGAGTGACACAAACAGAAGCAATAAGCAGCTCCAGAGATGTTTCTCAGGCAAAAGAAACAGGACCAGCACTTTCCTCACCAAGCTTGATTAGAGACCTCTCAAATGGGGCAAACATAGGGCTTTGATTCAGCTTTCCCACCAGAAATCACCAAATCAACATCAATGCTCACATCACTTTCCACACGTTACTAGCACTTATGCCTTCTCTGGGGACAGATGCATGAGAGAGTTATCCCAAAAGGAGGCACTCTTTCCACCATCCACTCCTGCACATCTCTTTCCCATTCAAATTCCCTGAGAAGCATGCTATTTAAATCCGTATTTTATTGTAGTTGGCTTGTCATGTTCCTCTGCTCATTGGGCTGGCAGCACAAGCTCAGCAGCATTTGCACTTCAGCATGAGAATTTTTGCTGTGAGGTATGACTGCCATCCACTTGCCTGGATATGTTGTTCCTAAAAATAGCCTTATCCTTGTTTTTTCTCTCTCTAAAATAACAGGTAGTCTCTCTACTTTCTGAACCTTGATCACCAAATTCCTTTCTCATATCCTCACAACCACTCCCTCAGTCTCTTCCTCTCTACTGAAATTATTGCTCCTAAAACTTCCTTGCCAAGCCGGCAGCCCACCTCAGACTTTCCAATGAGTGGCTTCAGGTCCCTGAAGGTCAGAGGGTGAGCAGCATTTACCCCACTACCATATTTGGTTTCCTGTGATGAACAGCTTAACCACAGACTTTCACTGACACTGAATGGTCACAGCTGGCTGGGGAATCAGATGAGGACATGTAAGGTGGGTGCCATGATGCCCTAGCAGTATTCCCTACTCCTGACTAGAATGGGCCTACTAGGGAAAATCCCACCTCTGACAGAGCCAAATAACTTATTTTGTCTGGAGCAGACTCATCCTGTGACTCCAAGGGATAGGAAACAATTACAACAGCTGTATCCCTCCTCATATTCAGGGATCTCAGCATAAGACATAGACAACCTGGGGCTGTTTGTGTGTCTATCAGCAGAGAAGCCATGATAAGCAATAAATGCAGAACTGCAGCAGTGTGGACGTCACCTTCCTGTCCTCCTCATCTCATCTATGTCCCACACCCACAGTGCCTCAGACACATCTACCACATAAAAAAGGTAGAAGCAGATGAGAGGCTCAGCATGGGGGAGAAGCTTTCTGAGTTCAAGAGGCTGCCTGTGGCTGTGCCCTACTGCCAGCTCCCTCCATGTCTTGGACAATCCAAGCAAAACAGAAAGATTGCATGAACTCATACTGCCATAAGGGGGAATTGGGACTTCATTATCTTGTGGAATTGATGATGAAACACAGCATCTCTGCACATCCCAAGGCTCCTGAGCAGAGTACAAACCAAAGCCTTGCTAAATGTTTATTATTAAGGTACAAAAATCCGTTGTGTGCCTTTGTAACTCCTTTTCTCGATTGATGAGAAGAAGGCCTCAAGGGAAAAGAAAACATTTTCCAGGGAAGAAGCTTTTGACATCAGAAGGCAGGAAACCAAAGAGTGCTCCTTGTGCCTCTGCCTTGAAGGCTGGGTGCCGCATTTTGCTTTGCAAGTCTGGTGAAAGGAGCGCAGTGCCCAGCTTGCCCCAGGTGGGAAGAGAGAAAACAGGCTCTTTACTGAATGTTGGGCACTGTTTCTTATCACCTGACATCCAGAACTGTAATTTCTAAAGCTGGGCAAAGCAACTACCAAACAATCTCTTTCTGATTTGGTAATGGTTTAAATACTTAATGCAAGCGCAAATTGGCGACAACTAGTGTAAGTAAACTGAAAATCCTGCTTGTGTAAACTCTTCAAGAACAACTTCTAGTGGTCCCAAAAGCAGCTTCAGTTTACATATGCCCTTCTTTCTTTCCTTTCTCTAATGAAATTTAACTTTTCTCAAAATCAAAAACATCAGGCCAAACTTGTCAGTGCTGTACCAGAAAGTTTGACTATCTGACCATGTCACCATGCTTAGTCAGTCTCCTGCTGGCATCCACCACGGCTCCAATGCTTCCATAGCTCCAGCACGGCATATCTGCACATCCTGCTGAATGGGCACAGAGCAATGCAGAAGTGCCAGCAAAGTGCTACAATGTGGGAAGGGATCTGAATGTATAATGTATTGCACTGTGTTTGATGCATTCTCCTTCTCAGACGGATGTAATTGTTTCTCTAGCTCAGCTTTAGGATGTGGATTCACAGACAAGCACTGTCTGTCTGTGCCACCACACAGGGTGCCCTCAAATTGTAATTAAGATTAAACCACAAAGAAGTGCACTTCTATGCTGCAACGCTTTCCAGGTAAAAATACTCTTCAGTTCTATGACTATCAAATCAGGGTTGTTATGAAATGTGAGACTGAATGATGGGAAAAGTGTATATCTGCAATTGCTTACTTGCTGAGAAACAAATCAGGAGAGCATGGCTGTGACAGATCCAGCAGAAGGACCAGGTCAGATGGGACCACAAGAGCTAGAAGGATTTTTTCCGTACTGTCACCTCACTCCACAGGTGAAAGAAGTAAAATCTTTACTTGGAATATTTTCCTTTGGTTTCTGGTTACATTTCTTTAGAAAGCAGATCTAAAGAAAGCACAGGAGAGACTGTTCTTTGTGGCTACGAGGTTAATAAGAGTGGAACACAGCATCAGCAGGAGCTGCAGGAAGAATAATTCCTTTTAAAGCTGGAGATATAAAGCCCATAGGTGGTAAGTGTGACATTTCCACATGGAGGAGTCCAGCTTAATTACCTCCAATTCAAAGGTAGGAAGTTATACATTAAGACAGCAAAAAGAAAGTAGTAGGAGAGGACAGACTTTGGCCGCTTATGAAGACTTAACATCATTAACTCTCGCTTCCAAGAATGTTCCTGTATTTTCACTGGCCAAACACCAATACAGCTAATTGCATTTGTGTTACCAGCAGTTCAGTGAGAAATTGCCTCTTTCTTATTGCCTGCACTGTGGTATACTACAGAAACACACAGCAATACCAAGCAGAGTAGTTCTACCTCATTTGGAGGTAGAACAATTGCTGTGTGCTTTAAGCTTGGCTCAGGAAGGCAGGGAGACAACACCAAGGGGCCAGAGCTGCTGTTATTCAGATGGCAGCCAGTTCTGGCATGGTGACTGGGACAGCACCCACAGGTGCTAAATGCCTGAAAGCTATTTGGCCAAGCCTGCATGGCTGGGCAGTGCTGGTAATCATTATATCTGGCCAACTGAATATGAGTCACCTATTCACCTACTCAGTATTTATATATGCTACCAACAGACATACGGTTTACAGCAAACTAGGGAAGAGATACTGCTGCACACTCATTTCTTCATCTTTCCCAGCATTTGCTGATGTATTCTCAGTTGAGACTAACACAGGCCAAACTTCCTTTCCAATATACCGCTAAAAAGGCTATATTCTGACAGCTGTTGTTATTGCCTTAATCTCTTCTCTGTTGCTCATTCCTAAAATGAGGAACTGGTGGCCAACTCTGAATTACCAAGCTCCCAAAGTCAGACATGCTGAGAGGACCAAGACTGGTTTGCCAGATACATTTTCTTGTGCTATGAAGTCAGTGTGAGAGCTTCCCATCACCCCACCCTCTTGTCTCAGTGCTATTTGCATCTGTTCAGTTGCACCAGTACAGGTGACTTTGAGGACACACAAAATAAAATAGGTACAATCAATTTAAAAAGCTGTAAAAAAATAGCATAATTTCCCAAAACAGACTGATGGGAGCCCCTTCCTCAAGCACTGCTGCTCACACAGCAAAAAGGAGAGTACCATCAAAAAAGCTCTTTCCCTTGGGTCTACTTCCAACTAGACGAGAGTGGGGAAACATTGCCCAGCCTGGGCTTAGTCCATAAACTACTTTTTTCTATTATAGGTAGAAAGAGAGAAAGCAGAGGGACAGAATCAACATTCACATGTGGATGCCAGAGAAAGCAAAACATTACATTAGGAATGTAATGTCTCCTAATGCTTTCTTTGCAGGGCACTTGGATGCTCTGAGATGAGCACAAACAGGTCTAACCCTCCTGTTCTTCCTGCACTTCTGCTGCTGGACACAAGGAACCTGCAGGAAGAAACACTGCATACCCAGGATGTTCACTATATATAGCTCCTCAGCTGCAACAAGACAAACAGCCACCACCTGCAAACTGCTAAGAGTCAGATCTGATCAAACCTGTTTCCTTAGCCCTGCAACATTACAGTAAAGGCTGTTTCTGCCTGTCTGTTCTGAGTGCCTCCCTCCATCACCAATTCCCAGCTGCTGCAAGAGCCAGGCCAGGGGATCCCCTTGATGCTCCTATGTCACTGTATTTGCTGGCTGGTAAAACCACTTGTAACCAATGTGACCAGAAGATCTCATGGACAAAGAAGCTGACATCTCTGAGGCAACTGAGAATGGACATCTCTGATTTCTGAACACCCTTCCTCACCTCAGTCTTCATGCATTGATTAAAGATGATTAAAGTGGCAGATCCTGGAAGGGCAGAAAACTTCAAGACTTGCCATTGTATTACAGAAGGGCTGGAGTCTCTTCCGAGCTGAGGTTGTAATCAGTTTCCACTCTCAGCTCTGACTTAACTCTTCATATGCATTCCTCTAACTTCAGGTCATAATTGCAATGTTTTATACTGAAGGTAAATGATTTTTTTCCTCTCTTCCCTCCTTCTCATTGCAATTTGAAGAATTTGGACCTGTAATTCAAAGAGGTAGGCAATGCCAGATTGAACCTTTGCGAGACTAAATGTTTCCTTAGCTTCTTTCACTTGAGAAAACACAGCAAAACACCCCCCCCCCGAAAAAAAACAACAGCCCCAACAACAACACCATCAAGACAGGGTTTTCTTCAATCTCTTTAAGTTACTCAAAATTCAGATCTCTTTGAAAACATGCACATAGGCAGCAGTTGCAGAAAACAAGGTGCAAGTCACATATACAGTTAGGTGTAACAAACTAAGCATGTATGTAGTTGGCATTCTGCTAGCCACTGCTAGTTGGAAAGCCTTTCAAAAGCTGAAATCACTTGATTAAGGAGCTTTTCTAGTTCTAGACAAAATGAAAATCTCCTAAAACACAGAAGACACTATTCCATTGAAAAAATGGAAAATCATCAAAATGCTCTCCACTTACTGTGGAAGTAGCAAATTGCTGCATAGAGAAAACATAAAAACTATCCCGTGCTGTACTAAAGCAGATTAGACTTTCCATTACTATTGCTCTGTTTTTTATTTCTAGAGGTTAAAATTTTGGCCCCAATTATATGCAGCACTTAGTATTTTTGCTATTTGCATAAACCTTGTGTTTGCACTAGATTCAATATAAAATACAGTCCAGGCAGTCAGTTTGCTCCTACAGAAGTGCCTCCACAAAAGTAAAAATTATCCATCTCTCCAAGCTGTAAGTCTTTTTTTATACTGATTGCTGTTTTCAAATTTCTGCAGGTGGCTAATTAATAAATTGTTTTTAAAAATCATTGAAAGGACAGAAATTTTGCATTTGCTGTAGCAAAGAGCATCACGAGGCAAAGAGCTGCTTATCTCCATCTGTCACTGACAACAGGGGGACAAACAGGATCCTTAAGCTGGTCACAAATTAGCCTGTGCAGAATACCAGCAGAAATATGACTGCCACATAAAGAAATTAAATCTTGCACAGGATTCATTAACTTGTATTTAATGATTACCATGACTTGCATCTGTAAACAGTTATGCACATGTGTAGCTTGAGTCACACTTAGTTCTTCTGATGCCAGTAAGGATTCAAACTCCATATAACTCACATATGCATATGGACACAGAAACCTCTGAATGCTGCACTTCCCTTCTAGACATAATAAATATGTAAGGGAAAAGGGAAGTCACTGTATCTTGTTGTATGAGGTCTGACAAAGTAAAAACTGACTTACTAAACACACTGGTGCATCTGCCAAAACACCCTAGTTCTGCCCAGCTGGTGGGCAACAATCGCCCATTTCAGCAAGAGGCACTTCTAACAACCACAACCAGGCATTCAAAAGAATCACTGCTTGCAGGAAAACAAATTCATCGAAGGCATGACGTTTTGACATCCTTCCCACCTCCAGACAATTTAATCTGGCAGTAAGTAATGTACTGGTCTGGTTTGATGAAATGGACACCCTGACCCTTTCTTACACTTGCAGATTGATTGATTGTTTGTACCTGAACAATTACACCTTAGCAAAGAGGCAAAAAAAATAAAACAAACCTTTTTGCCACAATATGTAATTTCTGCTAGCAACATTTCACAGCTGTAACTTCCTTGTTTACTCAAAGGAACTTACGTTTTGCTTTGTTAAATGCCTTACTCTTCCATCCTCATTTCCATACTCTACTGTAGGTAAAACCTATTTCCTTTGAGTTCCTTAATTGAAATACATCTAATTCCACTGGCATTTTCCAAGATTTGTTTACAGCAGAACTAGCCACTTAAAAAGCAGCAATGTTTTTTAAAGGAACATATCCCCTAATTCATATTGCAAACAACTACTCAGATTATCATCAGGAGGAGTATTCTTAAATACATCTCTCTTTTTCCCTCCCCCGATAGCTTTTTGTACTCCTTTCAGCCTGGACAATGAAAATCAATGCGGCAGCTTTCCTTTTTCTCTCCAGTGAATTTAAGTATCAGGTGACAAGGATAAGAAAACCCTTTGCTCTGGAACTCTTACCAAAAATGAACTTCTTAATGGAAATTACTTACTCTTGGCCTGTGTAGGGGAGAAAAACCAACAATCACCACCTTTTCTCTTTTTTTCTTTTTTCCCCCCTTTTTAAACAAAGCAAAAATTCATCAGCCAAATAGGAATTGACAGCATTCCTTTAAAAAGCAAAATAAACCTCACCCCAGCTGGGCACTCACCAGGCTGCTGTATTTATTTGTGTCTCACGTGCTGGGCCCATGTGCAATTCAGCTTCCCTTGATGTGAGCAGGCTTGCTGTGCTCTGCCTTCCCAAGTCCCCCTGGCACACTTAAGCTTTTCCTCTGGCTCCCGCTCTGTGTCACCCCTGCGCCCCAGTGGAGCACAGCTGATCCAAGCCCCTAGGAGCAGCCCAGACTCCAGTGCTGGCTCCAGCCCCAAACTCAGACAAAGCTCAAGCCTATCCTTGTCCCAGACCTCCAGAGCTGCAAGTAGAGGCTGGAAATTGATACTCACCCTTCCATAAACGTATCCCAGAGAAAACTCACAGGTCCTACTGATGTTTCCCCAATCGATCGTTCTTTACTTTAGCCGGCATAAGAAGCTGAAAAATCTATAAGAATACTAAAAAGCACTTTCAATTGTATTCTGACTCTTTTCTCTCAGCATTTGGTGATATTTTTTGAGGTGAGCCTGCTATGCAGCTAAGCATCCTAACACATACAGAAGAAACACAATTGTTTTTTTTTTGAGCAATTAAAATTCCTCCCACTACTTGGTTTCACAATTGAAACTGACCCCTCCACTGTTAAAACATGCATTCTTGCTCCTCCTTGTGACCAGGATTCTTCTGATTTTTCATGTTTTGTAAAGGCTCTGGCTCAGGAGTAAGGATGACAGCCATCACACTGACCTAAAATGCCCTGCCTCTGCCCTAATACAGAGAGACTTGAAATTCTCACAGGTAGCTTCTATAGCTCTGCACTTTGCAGCTTGGAATTTTAAGATGAATAGTCACAAATTTCAATGTGACTCCAGAAGATGAATTTTAATCATTGAGGGTCTGCTCCTTGGGAAGCTGAAGTATCCAGGGATGGGACAGACACGAGCCTTTTAGGATGTGCAGCATGACTTGGTATTAATACCTGACATGTTTGTTTTACTGGTGGAAGTTATTTCTCTTTTCCTCTTCCTTCTCTGCAGAAAACATTCCTCAGCCATGTGTGTAGCTGTCCATCTGCCCTCCTCTTCCCCTCAATCACGGGTTATTCCCATTTTAAGTCAACAGCCCAAAACTTAATGAACTTCCCTTATTACACCAATCATTTGTAACACCACAATTTATGACTGCTTCTTCAAATTAGCACAGAACATTTCCATTTGCCTTCTTACTACAGAAAACTTGTTTTAACAAAATCCAAAATTAACAATCGCCTACAAGTTAAAGACATGTTTCTGAAACAGAAAATGAAGCAATGGGTTTCCTTGGTTTGTCTAAATCAACACAGAGCTTTTCTGACAGACTTAATTCTTATCATCATCAGAAAAAAAGTCATCACCAGTAAATTGTTCCTACCGAAAGCACTGTCATGAACAAAGGCTGATACAATTTAAAGGGAAGAGAGAGAACTTGTGGAAGAGGTTTTTTTTGTTTCTCAGGGTTCAGTTCAGCTCCTCCTGAAGAGGGTTTTGGTTTGCTTGTTGCATTATTATATGTATGCAGGTCATCTGAGTGTTGCCAGGGGTTGGGAATTCCTGCTAAAAATTCTTTTTGACAATTGATTTGTAGTTTCAGTACTTGCAAACTGCTAAACAAATTAAGAATAGAAAGAGAAAAAAGAAATAAGTCTTCAGCAGTCATCTGACGTCCTGTTTTAAGCCTGTTTCTGATGACATGCCCTCTGACATTTTTTTATAATGTCAGTGACTTTTAAAATTAGAGTTCAATCAACTAATTTTCAGTGCTCTTGTGCATTAGATTCAACACGATGAGTCTACTAGAATATTTTTAATCTGTGATTTGTTTTTCCATGTTTGGTTTTTTTGTTCTTGTGCTATAAAGTGGCAAAGTGAATTAAAGGACATTTTTCCATCTAAAAATTCTACCTTCAGGTAGCTATAGGCAGCAATCCAGTGAATCCTGTCCATTTCTTAGTAGGTAAAAACCTCTTTGTCAAAGCTTCACATGGTCTGTCTTTTGGGGACGGTTTTATTCCTTTGTTTATCTATCTCATAAGGCAAACATCTGTTCAAAATCAGGTAAACTCCACTTGAAACTTTAACTACAGAAGAGCTACATTCATTTCAGAATAACTTCACTTAGTAAAATTCATTCACCAGAGTCCTTGCAAAAATTATTCACCATAGGCAGAATACCACAAGCAGAAAACTACAAACCACAAATTTATTTTACATAAGTAAACACTAATTAAAATTTGCATTGTAACACAGCTTTAAGATTAAAATGTAAAAAGAGTTTCCATATAAAACAACATGGAAGCAAAACCAGGCATTGGTTATTGGTTTTGTGCTTTTATAATTTACTACTTTTGCACAGTTGCGTCAATGGAAAAACAATCAAAAGAAAAATGTGAAAGGGAAGACACTTGAGAAGCCACTTCTGTTCAAGAGGATATCTTAATGTGGACTTGAATCAACTGTAGGAGTGACCAGATTTGACACGGTAACACAATCAGGATCTTCCTGGTAATGATAGGTAAATCAAAGCAGAGCTGCAAGAAGTGGCTGTTTGACTTCAATGAGCATTAAATGAGAAAAAAATAAACGCGAAGCATCCATGAAGTTCATGCAATGTGAGGCAAGCCCAAAGGAATTCAAAAGCCCAAGTAAACAAAACTGCTAACCAGTGACCCAGTGGGAGAAGGGCACTTTTGTGGCAGCTCTGATGCTTTGACTCTGCAGCTCAGCCACTGCTTACAAGCTTTGCTGTTCGACCTATATCAACTCAGGGACAGACAAGAAGGAGAAGGAACAAGCGAGAGGGAAACACCATCACCAAGCGAAAAGCTCTGGAGCAGAAAGAGCTGCAGTCCCAAAGACAGAATCTCTTTGGTGATACAAGTTTGCTTATTATCTGGAACCAAGGTGAACTGAGACTGTGAAAGCAGAAGGCAGCTTTGGTGAGAGTGAATGAGCAATGAGAGTTCAGAACCCATACAAAGAGTAAGAAATAAAACAAGAACAAAAAAGAAGGAACTTTAATGAAGCAGAGAATACACACTGAAAATAGGTAGGTTGGCTCCAATTGAAGTGATTCTAAAGGAAACAAGGAAAGCTGACAATTTCTCAAAGAAACAGCACTGAGATACCCAGTGTCCTATCGCAGCACATAGGAAGGCAACAGGACATGATTAAATTATGAGCACTTCCTTTGATCTTATATGAAGGAAGCACAGACCCCAGGTCCAGCTGCTGGGTGGGGCGAGGGTATAAATGATGCACAGATTCAATCAAAAAGCAGCAAGCATCCCCTTAATTCACTAGTGAAGAGGAGAACAAAAAGAAAGTGTTAATGAAAAGGGACAGATGACAGTCTAAAGGCTGAATAATTTCTGGAGGACAGTTCATTAAGTAGGTCAAGTGCAAGCATCTAACACTATGTTATTAATACCAATGGCATGAAAGCCAAGAGAAAAACCCAGAGGAATGTGTATTCAAGCTGGCTGGTCTGGCCAACTTCTTCCTTTGAATACGTAAGAGAAGCAGCTGAAGCAATTCCCGTTCACGGAGAACATGAATCATAGAGAACAGAAAAGACTTTAGAAGTCTGGAAAGAAGAAACATGGTGCCTAGCTTTAAAAACTCATGCTAGAGAATTACAGACCACTCAGTTTAACTTCCATCCCAAGAGAAAATATTGAAACAAATAATCAAACTGTATGTAGAAAGCTAAAAGGATAAGTACGAAGAGATGAGTAACAGACCCTGTTGAATTGTCAGAAAGAAATTGTGTCAAGCCAATTTAATTTCTTTGTGTGACAGGTAATGGGCCTTGGGCAAAGGTGACAAGCAGTAGATGCCATATTTCTTGACTTTTAGTTGGATTTGTGGCTGGTGCCTGTGATACCCTCTTCAGCAATCTCAGACTACATGGACTAGTAACTACTCAAAGGTAGGAATAAAATCAGTGTCATAGCCTGACTCAGAGGACTGCTCTCAGTGGTTTCTCTCAACCAGGGAAACTGCGCCAAGTGAGATGCTCAGGGGTCTCTCCCAGGATAAATATGCTGAACATATTATCCTCTCCCTGAACAATGGTATGGACTAGAGATGTGGTTCATAAATTACATAGGTGATACCTATGTGCTGAAATACACATAAATTACATAGGTGATACCTATGTGCTGTTTCACCTAAGTGCTGAAAGCTAACGTAAGAATTGAAATGCATCTTTACAATGGGGATAAGAACTCTTAAATACTGAATGAATACAACAAAGATCAATTAAAGCCTTTAACAGGGAGATACAGCCACACAGACAGAAGATAAGGGAACAATTAAATAGTCAAAAGTTCTTCAAAAAGAAAATAATCTGAAGTGGAGAGAATGCAGTGATTTGCCAGCTGGACTTATCTGAGCAGTATTATAACACTGAGAAAAAGACAAATATAATGTAGACATAGGGATCTGGACACATGATATGGTCTTTCCACTCTGCCAAGCACTGAGTGGCTTCTGCTGGAATACTGTGTCCTGTTTTGGGCATGATACTTTAAGAAAGATTGGGGCCTAAGAAAAGAGCCTACAGGAGAGCAAACAAGAATAAATATGCTTCTAGAAAACACCTCTTTCAGGGTAAATTGAAAGTCAGCAGAAGACTGGGGGAGATATGACAAGAATCTTCATGTGTATAAGATTGTTTAAAAAGGGGGGAAATCATTTGTTCTCCATGTCCACTGCAGACAGAGCAAGGAGTAACTGACTTAAATTTCAGAAAGAAGGATGCATGCTACCTAGCAAGCAGAAAGAAAGCTCTATTGGTAAGCTTGGGGAAGTACTAGAACGTCTGCTTGGGAAGGGCATAGTCATTCTGGTACTGGACAGCTTTCAAATAAATCATACGTCAGGAATAACAGATGTACAGGTGACTGCATCAAGGTAGAGAGATTGGCTTGTGATGTTTTCAAGGATCCTTTGAGTTCTATTTTAAGACTCTTTGAAACTGATCACTTTGAATGCTGGCATCAACCTTGCTTTCCCCTAAAAATGATGTTTGAGAGATGCAATCAGAAAAATAAATGCTTCAAGTCTACTTCCTAAAACATGTTTTCTATGTCACTGCTCTACAGGATGAAATCACCAGCCCTCTGCCTTCTGAGCTTCAGTGAGAGACTCTATCATAGCAAGGGTTACATTGGCATCAACTCAAAGATAGTATTTATTACAGAAAACTAAAACCATTATTGTAACTCAAAGCCTGTTAACATGTGCTCTTATAAAGTCCCAAGCATCTGGGCAACATTTTCCTAGAGAGAAGGCATAAGCTGGTTTAGGTAAAACAAGAGACAGTGTGTGGGACTTAGATTGAATGTGATATCTAATATTTCCATAGTGCAGACTGTCTTCAAATGTGTTGGTGGGTAAAGAAACATGCTGAGATCTTAAGGAAATACTTTTAAGCACAGTCTTGAAGTAATTGAATTAAATCACTCCTCCACACACCAAGTTTTTACAGAGAGAGCTAACAATAAATACACAAATATCTATATAAGGGCTTCATTAAGATCACTTACATTTAGAGTTATATTTTTTTTCACTCATCTCCAAATGCCACTGATTTTCTACGGCAAGCCTCTCCAACTTCATGACAACCAGGAGAGCAGATTCTGCTAAGGCAGTTTTTTTGGGAGGCTGAATGGTAAAAATACCTTACAGAACTACATACTGGCAGAAAAATTACCTTGATGGTAGCAGGAACTGTCCCTGTGACCACAGTGTAACCTGGAAGCTACCAATAGAACAGCCCTGAGCTCAAAGACAGAGACATGGACTCCATATTTAGGGATGGGGAACTGAAACAAAGGCCCAGATTCCAAAAGCTTTTGTGGGCTCTTTAGGACATACCTGCCTTTGTGGATCTGGCTTCATATGATTTAAGTGCAGTTACATGAGAAGACAGAGGATAGCTGGACCCACTGTCACCCAAGATATCAAAGAAAAGACAGTTTCAATTAGCCCTGACACAGAAACAGTGATTGCCCAGTTACTTCATCCATACATATTTGAGAAATGTAGCAAAAAGGACAGAAGTCCAGTGATGGCCTCCCCTTCTAAAAGAGGAAAGACTATGAGTTACCAGATATCAGGGAAGCCCCAACGGTTGATGTCATTACAACTGTCCCAGCCAAATGTATCAATGGACCACACAACAAATGAGAGTGCATCTCATTTGCTGCTCTAGGAATTATGCAGGATTTTAGCATGGTTAAAAGCAGTTTTAGGCAATCATCACTGCCATATTTGAAAAGACCCTGATTTCCAAAGGAAACAAAACCACTGCCAAGTAGTCTGAAAGCATGATAAGAGCCATAGGTGAGATCCATCCTTCACATCCTGGATGTGAAGCTATGCCCTGTTCCTCCCCTCAGCCCACTCTAAGGGGCAAGGAAAGCAAGTGTCTTGGATTTGTGTGACCAGGTTTTGGTAGCAGAGCGGGGGCTACAGGGGTGGCTTCTGTGAGAAACTGCCAGAAGCTTCCCCCATGTCCAGCAGAGCCACTGCCAGCTGGCTCCAAGATGGACCCGCTGCTGGCCAAGGCTAAGCCAATCAGAGATGCTGGTAATGCCACTGTGACAACATTTTAAGAAGGAAAAAACAGTTATTGTGCAGCTGTAATTGAAGCCAGAGGAGAAAGGACTGGGTCTTCTTCCTGAGCAGCAGCAGGAACATGTGATGAACTGACCACAGCCCCATTCCCTGTGCCACTTGAGGGGAGGAAGTAGAGCTTTGAAATGAGAGAGGGTTGGGGAACACGTGTTTTTAAGATTTATTTTATTTCTCATTATCCTGCTCCCATTTTGACTGCTAATAAATTCATTTAATATCCCCAATTTGAGTCTGTTTTGCTCATGATGATATTTGATGAGTGGTCTCTCCTGGTGTGTACCTCAAGCCATGAGCCCTTTGTTGGATTTTGTCTCCCTGTCTACTTGTGCAGGGGAGGGATAGAGTGGCTTTGGTGGGCATCCAGCCAGGGTTAGACCTCTACAGCAAGGCAGGTAGGGAGAGGTATCCCCCCACTTTCCCCCACATGATGAACTGCCCCCCACACCATGAACTGCAAGGGCGAGGGATGAGGCTGCTGGCTTGTGGGCATGGCTGGTAGCTGAGGGGGTGATTCAGTGGGAGGTGTTCTAAGCCTGTAGGGAGCAAAGCCCTGATCTGCCCTGTCCTGTGCAACACTCCTGCATTTCCTGAGAGCCCCTGTAGAAGGGGGAACACCAGAAATGGTATGCCCAACTCCTTCCTATGAGCATGAGCATCTCTGAGGGCTGCTCACACCTACTTGGAAGCCTTTCTGAGTACCCAAAGAGGCCACTGTTCCCTGCCACTTCTCTCTGGAAGTCCAGTGTGTTTCCAGGATGTCGCTATACCACTGTTCTAGGATCATTTGATTAGGATGGACACAGAGGGCTTCAAGGTTTCACGAAGAACAGTCCACAGTGATCTTCAGTACCTACAGTGTGGTTTGTGGCAAACAGCTGTAGCACATGGTGTGTGCAACAACCACACTGCAGCACTGGAAATCAGGCCACAGAACAAACAGGGAGTCAGAGACTCGCAGAACCCTGCAGATGAAAAGGGGTCTCTCATGGTTTCTAGCCCAGAAAACCTCTCAAGGTTTTTGAGTCCCTGCTCAAGGCATGGCCAGATAAGATCGGTATTGACCCAGACTTGCCTCAGAAAGCCAAGATGGTTTTTGGTGTTAATCCTCTGCATCAGTGCATCTCTTCTGTGCTCAGACTGCTTATTTTTCTTCTTGCTTGCAATGTGAGTGCTATTCTACCGATTGCTAGCTGGCTTGCATCAGCGCTTCTCTATTCTAAAATCTGTGAGAGAAGGAAGAAGGTCCCATGACTTGCCTGGGATCCCTGTAGCAGTTTCATTTCCTTGCTCTGCCAGAGATTTCCTGCAGTCACAGACACCTCCCATGGATACCCACTGTACAGAGCAGGATTCATCTAGTCTAATATCCTACCTTCAAGGTGGACTTCTATCATAAACTCCCTTTACAGGCTACAGAGAAAGATCATAGGTCCAGACAACACTGCATCCCGTCTTAAACCAGGTATTTCATTTGGGTGGTTTAACCCATCTTTAGTCTCCCCCTTTCTGAGCCTCCCACAAGGAAGGAAAAGGTAATTCCTAGTATTTCACAGGGGTATTAAATAGAGTAAGTATTTTCATGCCTGCAAATACTAACCATAACCAAGAACATGGAAGAACCAGACACAAAAACTTCTGTGAGAACTTTTGCTCTTTCTTATTCATCCTGATCACCAGAGCTGGACAAATTATTTACAGCAAAAATTTGGCAATGTTTCTTCATGAAATTTTGGCTCACAGACATTCTTTATTGATTTGTTCCTTATGCAAACATACTCAAAACAAAATTGATGAGA
Source organism: Rhabdornis inornatus (assembly GCA_013397075.1). Lineage (NCBI taxonomy): Eukaryota > Metazoa > Chordata > Aves > Passeriformes > Rhabdornithidae > Rhabdornis > Rhabdornis inornatus. The sequence goes on from VWZS01006627.1 coordinate 911,261, forward strand.
ACATATTTCAGCCCATGGACTAAACATAAAAATTTCCCCATTGCTAGAGCAAATTAAAAATTTCAGATGTGAAATGAAATGTATTTATTTTTGGCTAGGAAAGGGACAAAATGACAGCATCCTCACACATTTCTATTTGAATAAGTTGAAACACAACGTCCTACCATAACTCTTCCAAGAATTCATATGCTCTTCAAAAGCTGGCTAGTAAATCATTTGGTATGACAAAACAAAGTAAAATAATACTGATAATTCTCCTTGGTTGGATGAGTTCAGGCTGACAGGACTTTTATAAGCACATACATTTTTTCATTGCTTATTTCTGTGATTCCATAATTGTAGACAAAATTCATCCAAGAAACACTTCTGAAAGAAAAATAAGCAGAGTACTGAAAATGAAACTTGCCAATATGCAGGGAGAGAGCCATGAAACCCCACACTAGAGTGAGAAGACCTCTAAAATGCTACAAGCCCAGGGTGCTCGGGTGGGTTAGGAGAGCCAGGGATAACCCAAGGCAGCAATGGCAGCCTGTCAGGTTTATAAATTAGATTAGAGGCAGCATGATAAAGCCTGTACAAAGAAACACCTCCCTGCCTGCTGTAGCAAGTAAACCTCATTACTCAGGTTTACTACTCAGGTTTAATCTCAGGGTCCTGTAGAAGGTGCAGAAGTAAAGCAGCTCTGAGCATCATCCTGATGGGAGAGCTTGGTGCAAGGTCTGCAACCACCCTCTTGCACTGCTGTTCCTGGTGAAACAAACATTAGCAAATACTTTTTTTATGGAATTCATTTACCACAGCACATCCTGAAGATAGGCTGCTGGGGAACAGAGTTATGACATCCAGAAACTGACAACAAGAGCAATAAAACCTGACATTTATCATGAAAGCCAAGCTATACTACTATGCGTAATTAACAGAGAGAGTAATTATTCACCTTGAGAAAGACTTTGATGGATGCACAGGATGGACTGTGATAATGGTATGTATATTAAAATTCCAAGCATGCCCAGTATCACCCAGATGTCTCCAGGATCCCAAGTATAATCTTATGCAAAAGAGCATAATCTTCCTTTTCATGACAACAGTGTTGCTCTCCCTCAGTGCCCACTGAACCCTGACACAAGTTAGAGATGGTAATGTTTATTTCCCCCAAATTCTCTGAATTATCAAGAAATCTGAACAAAAAAGAGAGCATCAGGAAGAGTTTGAACAGTTGCCCAATCCCAATAAGCTGCAAAGGAGGCTCTTATAAAGCTGCAGTACCATACACATGGTGGACTTGGTGGTGTTTGTTGGCGTGCACTGCTTTTGCATAGGAGGAGAAGCAGCCGGAGAGGATTTGGCTCAGGCTCTGAAAATCAGAGAGAGAAGCTGCTTCTATACAAAATGTGATAATTTAAAAACATTGCAACTATAGGTAATTGATCTAGCTGATGCACTGGGGGCTGGATAGAAATTTAAGCTCAGTCACATGAATTTGAAGAGCTCCACAAGCCTTAAATGAAAGAGAAATTTGTAGCCTTGGGACAAAATGACTGAAGCCTTATTTAAAACCTATTGAAGGCAACTAGGATGATTCTACAGGCTTTTGGGGGCATTGGATCAGACCCCAGATGGATGTAAACCTCTGAAGAAGAGAGTATATAATCTTCACGCAGGAAGAGAGACACTTTAAAAGGCAGTGGAATGCACAGCTGGGCTCTGTAGGCCTCAGTGATGAATGAATGTCCATACGGCATCATTTCAGAAAGCTGGAAATTAAGGGAATCCGAAAAAGAATTCAGAAAGGAAATAAAAGTTACTCTGATAATCACAACCCCCTAGCCACAAACATATAAATATATAAATGCAAAGACAAAAAAAAAATCAGAGTTGCAGCAGATACATTAAAACCAGAAGAGTCTGCACATTTAGAGAAGAGAGAGACAATGGCATATATATTTCTTATACACAGAGTGCAAAATAAATGGCTCAGACAGGCAAGCATAGCTAAACATTAATGGCATGGTTGTATTATTTTAAATTGGGTGACTGCAATGTGTTCCAGGGAAAATACTGGGACTTGAAAATGACACAGTCCAAGTTAGTAAAAAGTGATGTGTGCTATAAGGACTACAGAATCCTAAACAGACTATACAATCCTCACATCTCCAAACACCACTTTGATAAATTAATCACTCCCATGTGATGCTCATCCAGAAAAAGGCACTGTTCACCCTGATGAGCAGGAAAACTGAATTTAATCATAGGAAAAAAAAGCAAGCATTTATTGGTACAGAAGAAAAATTTATAGTTTGAAAGAATTACATGGTTGTAACTGAGAAGTCAAATATGCTATGGATGTGTATCGATTCACATAACCGAAATGAAGCCATAAAGTCTATATAGCATAAGATCAAAAATCACTAAAGAAAGGACAGCTAAGATTTTAGTAGAAAAATAAAAATATTCTAAAGAATTAATGTAACACAGTCATTTTTTGAAGGAAAAAGTTAGCTTGGGCTCTAAGCTAGTGATTTTTAATACACCATTTGGATACTATACAGAGAATTTAAGCAAAGGCCATTTGGTAAAAGTTCTGATCCCAAGGTATTACAAAGAGTAATTGCACAGATCTTTGAGGGATTATGAGATGTCATACTTTTAATGGATGATGTTTTAATTTGGATACAGGGAAGTTAATGCAAAGAAAGACTTTGGCAAGTATTGCAGGGAGCCAGAAAGAGATACCAATCCACTAAGTAAAATATCTGGGGTCTAAAACATTGTGGCCAGAGTTTGGACAAAGATGACTTAATTGGGGCTCCAGGTAAAACAAATGCAACAGCAGGATATCCACCTTACAATGTAAATTAGATCTACAGAGATTAATTAATGTGTTAAATTGCATTCCATTATTCATTCCAATTCTAACTAGGGTCAATATGTCCTTAAGGAATTATTGGAAAATTAAGCTACCTGGTATTGGGGAGATTAATATGGTTAATACAAACATGGAAATAAACAGTTAGTGACTAATCCACCAGTTTAAAAGTATCATAATGATATTTTCTGAAAAGCTGTAATACGTGCTCATCTTACCTGTTTAGACTGAGATTTCTAATCAGAACAGACAGAAACTATTGCCAGGTTGACAAAGAAGTGCTAGTAATTTTATTTGCTCCTGTAAACTTGCTTCAATCTAGATAAATATGAAAGATATGGAGAAAAGAGACTACAAAGCACTTCAAAGTGGTTGTAAAAAATCTTTTGCCTAATTTTCATAGATACTAAGCATTAACTTGAGTTGGAAATGCAGACAGTAAGCACCTTGCAAAATCAGTACATTTGTCTTTGGCATCATCAACTTCATAGATAAAGCTGATGATCTTTTACCAGGGAAAAAGAATTCAAAGACACAAATTGCTGTTTGATGCTCAGTATCTAATGCACAATGTTCCTAGCTTCAACTGAAAGTTGAAGGTTTAAAAATTTATTTTATTTTATTTTCATTTGGACTGTAATTGGATTAAGAAGTGCACAGCAAACATTGCTGTCATGGCAATGAAAAGTGGATAGCACTAACACACCAAACTGTGTTTTCTGATACACTCTAAACACATACAGTAAAGATTGTATCAGCAAAAACTGAAATGTGGCTGTGGTATAGAATGCTTTGCAGTGCTGAAGCAGTCTGGAAAAGAAAAGGAGAAGAGACAGAAATTTTAATTGCAAAGAGAAGAAATTCAGCAAGTAGCACGTAATGACTTGTATTGGAATGCGATGAAATTGATGTTAACAACCCTGCTTTTATAGGAAATATCACATGACCTCTAATGGCAAAAAATTCATCTGCACTGTATTTTTATATCCATCCAAAGGATTACTCCTCCATCAGCACTGGGATGCGCAAGCTGCAGCAAGCCACCCGATCAATCTTTACACACAGAATTTGCCTTCATGGAGTTCCCACCTGGAAGTTCTCAAGCTTCTCATTTTTGGGCAGTTAACCCCACCTTACACTCTTTGTGTTGGAGAGATCTATCATGATCCCCCTACTAGGGGATATGGCTTTGTGTCATAACACATTGTGCCTTTAGAGGTGGGTGAAGGGAAGCAGTAACCAAGGTTCCAAGTTAGCAGTGTTCACAAGAAACATGAATTTAGCAACTTTCAACAAATGCCATATCACAAAAGACAGAAGCATGATATCTGTTTGTCAGACTCACAGGATTGTGATAACAAATCAAGATGCAGTGTATAAAGTAGTCTCTGTGTGAAGCCCAGCACTAGAATGACAGAGGATCTAGCAGGATGAGATAAAATTTGCAGGCCTGTAGGAAATGTAGAAGGACATAAAAGGTACCAGTCATTAGATCTGAAATACTCTGCGAAAGCTGGTAAAGGGAGCTGCGAGCTGGGAAAGCTGGGGATGAAGGGTGCTGGGCAGGAGACCCTGGCAGAGCTTTTCATCATGTGCTTGTTTCTAATCAGCTCTGTTCATCCTCTAGTTTCATAGCCTGTGCATTTTGGGGGCTTCTAGAAGAGCAGACAGGAGTCCTACAGCCCAAACTACTCTGCTTTGATATCTGTGGGGCCTTTATGGAAGTCCCTTTAAGAAATCATCTACAGGATTAATGCACAAAGCCTTCTGAGTCACTTGGTGTGGCTGAGTGGCACCGAGGAGCAGCAAGCCCTGTGCCAGGGATAGAGGTGTGCAGATCCTGTGGCAAAAGCCAACAGCCCTCCACCTCTTCCTGTGACACTGCCTTTTTTATATTTTGCGTCTCCCACCCACTCATTCCCAGCTACTGAGTCACAGGTTCCTGAGGCTTATCCTGATCCTCATGGAAAAGGTATTTCAAGTGCGTGCAGGTTCAAACCCTCTGCTTTGCAGCCTCCTCGCAGTTTTGTTTGCCTTTCTGCACCCACCTCTCCATCGTTTCTCTTTCCTTCCCCTTCCCCATTATTGTGGTAAGAGAAGGAAAGGAAACACTTCAGAAATGAAAGATTAGTTTGCTGTATCATAAAGATGAGCTTTGTAATCACTTTCCTTTAAGCAAAGAATTAAAAGATAATAAAAGCCCTAATTAAGGACCTCGTTAGCTTAACTAGATTTTCATATGCAAAGTGATGTTCACCACGTGCTGCTGCCGTCTGAAAATGCTGCCTGGCACTACATGGGAAGCACCTGTGCTGACTCCCCAACTGTATTTCCCTTCTTCATTTCAGTTACCTTTCCATCTTTCCCCCTCCTTTCCCCTCTGTGCCAGGGTTCAGCAGGCTCAAGCTGATATGGGGCTGCCTTGTGCTGGGCATACGCAAGACAGACTTGGCATTACCTTGTGAACCACATGACAGAATGAGAGAGAGATGAGACCAAAGGGCAGGGAAAGATGGGAGAGAGCAGATAGGACTGATGAGGGCTGAGCACACACAGACCCAAGAGGAAGGCAGAGGGAGTATGTAGGAATCCCTCAGGCCAGACTGTTTTGATGACAAGTGGAGATTATCCAGGCGGAGGATCCATCTGAGTCAAGCTGAGCACAGGAATGCTTTCCATGAGTCTGGATGCCACAGGGCAGAGCTGGAGGGAGGAGATGCTGGAGGGGGCTGGCCCTCATCTTGGCCCCTCTACAGAACCTAGCTATGATTTAGGCAAAGACTTGTATTAAGGGTTTGGCTTCATCCTTGACTGGAAACAAAAATTGAATCCTCAGAGATACTGTCCAAGGGGCCCTCCAGGGCTCCATTTTCAATCCCGCATGGCCCCCAGTACAGTCTGGGAGGTGGACAGGTAGCTGTTTAGGGATGTGCAATTAGGAAATCATTATACCACAGTAATGTGAGCAGATGAATGAACAAAATGACTGCTCGCTGCTGTGTGAGAAATCAGCCTGGCCTGGCTGAGCAGAGAGCACTCAGCTCTCTGCAGTACAACCAGCAGGCACTGCCCAGCAGAGGCCATGGCAAAGCCAGGAGCCGGAGTCCACCGGGCTGGAACAATCTGACAAATTCCTACAGCTGGGAGCTCAGCACGAGATGGGATTCAGGATTTTCATCCTCGTTAAAACTGTAATTGGAGCCTCATTCTACTTCATTTAGAGCCTGCTGTGAACGTGAGCAAAAGCTGCAGGGTGCTAAGCAGGGAGGTCACCCTGGGGCGGTAGCAAGCAGCTGGCCAGGAGCAGTTGGGAGGCTGGAGAGAGCACACCAAGGCAGAGGCCAGGCTGGCCTATGTGCATCTCCTGTAGGTATGGAAAGGCCCCTGTTGTGAGATGGGGATGTCACAACACAGCTTTCATCTGTTTGTTTTGTTGGTTTTTTGTTGTTGTTTTTTTTTATTATTTAGAGAATAAGAAAGCAGACATGGCATTTATGACTAGAGATGGCTTTGAAATGGAACCTCAGGGCTCAGCCTTCAGCTGGGCACTTCAACCTGAAACCTAGTGGACTTCAGATCCTCATCTGCACCACCAGTGACACAATCTAATAGCCCCTATGTCTGCTCTCAGACCAGGGCAAGACTTAAGGAAACCTGATACAACATTATCAGGCTGGAGACTGCGTTGATCCGTTTATTAGCTGAGAATTTTCTTTGTTTAAAAGAATTGATTCTTGCCTTTTCTCCACACAACATGAGACTGGCTCAATACAGGGTATTTATTTAGTTTGCAAACAGAGATGAAGAGCTGTAAACCAAATCCGGTTGGTTGCATCCAGCACTCACACCAACTCCTGCTGGGGCCCATCTCCAATCATTACATGTATTCATGCAGTAGAGGAAATGGCTGATGTGCCTTAAATATAGTTTAAATATAATCAGCAATAGTCAAATTACTTCTGCTACATTATCAATTGCGAGAAGGGCAATTCATTAGTGAGAGTCAGACAAACTACCTTAATTTGGCCTTCTACCACTTTCCACCTCATGGACCAACAAGTGTATCATAACTATTAGAACAACTTCAGTGAATAGTACAATTACTCATGTCAAATGAAAATATAATGCAGTTAATGTGCATGCTGGCTCCCCGCTGCTACTGCTGATGATTATTGCTATTAGAGCATGACCAAACAGTCATTCAAATATAAACAGCAGATTTGTTTGGATTGTGTTCGTGGCACGTTTTACTCGCTTTCAGTGAACACTAACACAAGTGGCTTTGGTTTGCAAGACTGTCCCCAGGGAGAGAAACAAAGTCAGGAGCACCGTGGTGCTGACTTCGTGTATCAGCTAAACTACCTGCACTGGAAGATTTTGCATGGCTCTCTGGAAAACTTGACAGCCAACTCATCAAAGAGAAAAAGCAAAGCTAGGCAAGTCTGAGTGCTGGTCGCGTAAAATGAGTACACAGTACCTGAACGAAAAATCATGGCAAGACCACTGGACAGGCAGCTCTCACATTCCTGCCAGTCATTCAGTAAATGCTCAGGAATGGCAGTTACATAAAAATGGGGTAGCCAACTCTTTGGCCAGAGTTTCTGGTCCAAAGCCTGCTGAAGGAAAAGGTGCCATTCACTTAAATGGTTTGTGTGTCATAGAGTAACACGTAGGACTAAATTCACTAAAAGCTCTTCTTGCTGTGAAAAAACTGCTTGATTAAGAAGATTAATTATTATTATTGCTCACATTTTTGTGTCACCCTTTAGTGGAATTCCTTATCTCTAAATCGGTTTCCAAGATGGGTGCTCTTGCTCTCTCCATCTTGTCTGAGCTGCTTACTTGTCTTGTAAAGTCAAGAGCTAATCCCGATGGCCACTGATGTGATTATGTTGTGCAGCTAACTGCAGAACTTCTCCTTTGCAAAAGGACAGAGGTGGAAGGTGGCAATCCCAGGATGCCAGGGATCCAACTAATTACCTAACTGCATCAAGGCCATGATTCTCACCAGATGCTTTGATTACAGCTCCCATTTACCTCTCCTCCAGAAGCACATATTCAGGAATATGCACACTGAGGAATGACTAAAAGTCTTGCACAGCACAGGACTGACCTTGAGGCCAGGCCAGAGACACCCAGCTTGCATTAATTTTTACAGGTTTCTGAGGTGTCAGCCTCCTCTGAGAAACACAGTGCTCTGGGGGGGAGTTGCTGCTTGGTGCAGAGAAGACAGAAAAGGGCCAGAATAAGGAAAAATTAGTAAGAATGCAGGAAATGCCATCAACACATGTTCTTCAAAAGCTATTTTAGTGGCAAGTTAGATACGGGATAGCAAAATCTCTGGTCTATAAAAGACAGACCACAGAAGACTTCTGGTTTGGATGTGAATATGGAGCTTTGAGGAGTTACTCACAAGTTGATTTCTAATACCAGTTTGAAGGAAAAGTTACTGTCTGTAACATGCTAAGAGTTAAAGATGTTTGGGGTGCTTCCCCCTGCTTATTCTTTGCATGTTTCTTCACAAAGAAAAAGACAGGTTTCTTCGGGCTAGAGCTTAGATGTTGGAGAAGAAGTGTGACATAGAAACACAAAATCATGAGCATCATACGTTGTGTGAATAAGAAAGATCTTTCACTAGGTCTTCCAGTGAGAGCAATGAAGTAAACAGGTGATGATCAAATGCAAAATAGAGTAGGTAGAGCAGAGTTCAGCTGTGGAACTCATTGCCACAGGACATTGCAGAACCTCAAAAAGCTGTGAGGCAAATCCACAAAGAACTACTGAGAACAAAGTGAACACTACTGGCTCAGGAGGTCCCTGGGCTGCAAATCACTGGAGGCTCAGTGAGGGTAACAGAGTGGCATCATTAGTTACATCATATACTTACAGCACTTGTACATTTTCCTCTTAGCATCTACTATAGGTCACTGCTGGAGACATATGGGAGAAAGGCAGCTAGACAGATTCTTGGTTCTGCCTGGTATGGCAGTTCTTACGTTACTGACTAATTGGGTGAGCTGTATGGCTCAGATCCTTAAGCAGGAAGTTAGGCATATCTGTGCTTAGAGAGCTATGAAATTATGTGTTTTGCTTCTCTTTCTCTCTTTCTTTTTATTTTTTTTCCATTGCATTTCCTATTCCATGGGCCCAAAGACCATCCCAAAGAACGAGCAGGAGCTCCTGGTGAAGTCTGAGAAAAAGCAGTTTCACATCTACACATGATCAGGATAAGGTGTGATAAGGGGACATCATTATCACCCACTCATGTCTATGCCCACTCATTGATTGCCAGCAGAAGAGGGTGTGTGAGCAGCAATCCTGTTCTACATAAATTCAGGAGCTGAAAGTGCCAGCACAGCATGGCAAGGTACTCTGAGGATGATCTTCCTATATGTCAATGTGAGTATAAGATAGTATAGACATGCACAGCAAGCGTGAGATAAAAAATATGGAGGTGCACAGTTATCTACAAAAGGAGGAGGGGAGAGAGAGGAGTATGTTCGCAAATATTTTTTTACAGTGCACGTATTTTAGTGTTTATCAGAATCTACTCATCCATGCACTCTACAGGAAAGTGCAGCCTGAAAGGCTGAAATCAGGTGTGTGTGAGAGTATCTTCCAGGACTGTGCAAAAGTATACGCATACCAAAATACCAAATAAGCAAGCAGCAGAGAACAGCAGAAGGGTAAATTTCATAGAGGTGGGGAGCAAGGTCACTCCCTGGGCGGAGCAGAGGAATATCTAGGAAGCAATCCTCAAGGAGACTTTTCCTATACAGGCAGAGTGAAATTAATTGCAATCGTATTGTTTCTGTGAGCAAAGTGAGGTATTCCAGGCACACAGAAGAGGAAGGCATCTGTCCCACTCAGAAAGCAAAGAGTTGAGCAGCTGAAAATACTTGTGTCAAATCCCCACTTCGGCATCTCTTCCCACTCCAGCCCTTGTCCTCCCTCCCCTCTCTTTCTCATTCATTTCTCATTCTGTAGCTCTTCAGCACTAGGCCCTTCTCCTGATTAACATTTCAAACCCATTGGTAGTTTATGCTGGCTTAGACAAACTAATCATCATTAGCACTCCAAAACCTGTCCAGCTTTCCCTCCCAGAGTCACAGGTGCCACCCTCAGCTGCTTGGAGAAAAAGGAAAAAATACACCAGCCACAACATGCTCTTCGTAAGGCCATCAGGAGGTGCCAGCTCGCAGCCCTGGCAGGCAGGGAGATCACAGTTCCCAGGCTCTGGGCTCCAATGGACCCAGGCTGCAGATAAAGCACTGGGCCATCTAGGAGGCAGGCAGAGGGGTGCAGGCATCTTCTCCTCTCTAGGTCTTACAGCAATGTGCTCTTGCACACTTGAACCCACGCTGGAAGCACTTCTCACTTCCCAGGGAAGAGCAGAGCCCATGTGCTAGATATGGCTGTTTTCTTCCAGCCTGGCCAAGCTAGAGAGATGCTCATAGCTGGGGTTTGAGTGGGATTTGCTGGGCCTGCTGTGGATACAATCATACAATCTGCCTACAGAAGGCTAGGCTTTTCCCAGTGACCCATTGACCTGTATCTCTTCTGTTTATAGAATACAAAAAGGCAGAAAGTAAATACATAACCCAAGGGGACCAGGAATGATGCAAGAGCAGGTGTCTGGTGAGCTGCCCATGTCTGGCCTAAGCTTCAGCCAAGAGATACAAAGGCCACAGATAAATGTAGACTAAGAGGAGGAAAAGAGCAATGGGCTGGAAGATGCTCTCTGTGACACTTGCATACAAATCTATTACTGAACTCCAAGGAAGGCTTGGGTACGCTTCTTTACCTTTCTCCTGGAGGCACCTAAATCTTCCCCATCAGGCAGGGTCATTCCACACAACACCCGTTTTCAGAGAACGACATTGTGCCCTCTGCAGTGGGGACCAGGTGGCAGTAACACTGCTCTGGGGATGAGGGCTCTGACAGTGCCCGTAAGATTTCTACCTCACCTCAGCTAATGCCATCTGGGCCCTGGAGAGAGTTCAGGACTGCTCCAGAGACAAAACTCTCCTAACAGCAGCTGAAAAGAAGCAGGTTTGCCCAGAAGACCTGTTTTTCAGCTGTGATTGAACCATATGGGTCAACATAACTCTGAAGCACACATCCTCTTAGGTTTGCCTTGGATTCAAAATTTCATTTTGGTCAGACTGACATTTAAATAACGACCGGGCAATCCCTGGGAAATTCCACGCGACTGGAATCATTGTACCTTGAGTAGCTCTCTGGGCTCTCATATTAAATGTTTGTTTAGTACACATCCATGAGGAGGCTCTGAAATGCCACTAAGTCTGTGTGCATTGGAGTCATGGAAAAGCCACCATCTCTCATATAGCTGCTTAGTAGCACACACAGAGCCTGCACAGGGAGAGAAGGGGTTATTTATAAGGCAACTATAACCTTCCTACTAAAGCCCATAACTAATGCTGAACAGCAATATAATGGAAGAAGAAGCTGCCATGTGCCGCTGGAACCAAGGCCTGAGGAATGCAATTCCTCAAGCAAAAACCATCCAGGCAGACTGGTCGGGAGATAACACACGTCTGCAAAGCTGCGCAACTCCCCATTCTCTGTGGCACACGACATAGTGAGCATCCCTAAGGCACATTTCCTTCTCCCCCACCTGCTCTCCTGACATCCTCTCTGCCTAACACTCACTTCAGTGAATGCTAGAATGAGGCTTATCTCAGAATTTTGCATGGCCAGTATCTGACAGCAACAGCAAACTTTGCTGGCATGTGAGGTACAAGGAGCTAGGGAGGGTAGGAGATCAGTACCATCACAGATACTACATCAGAGACTCCACACTCTTCTGCTATCTACCAGGAGACTGGGCCTGCAGGTGCATCCTGCATTCGTGTTCCTGTGAGGCAAGGCAAATACACAGGCACTGACAACATTTAAGACAGCAGCAGATTTTCCCAAGTGGATCCGTAGGCAAAAATATGTTCCCATCTTCCAAGGCCTGTTCAGACGTTGACAGTCACTCCTCAGCTATGTGATGCCCCTGTTCCTGTAAATATCCATTCCCCCCACACCCCCACCAGCTTCCCTGCCTCAGACCACTATCTTCTGACCTGAAAGTAAAACACTCCTGTTTATGGCACAATCGTGTGACTTTAAAGCAGAGCCCAGATGCTTCTGTCATAATTCCTAGCCTCCCTGCCTGTAAACAGCAAGAGGCTGGGGAGAGGCTGCCAATGGCTGTGACAGCATCTGTACAGCCACACGCACCCGGCTCGGCAGTGCAGCGTCGGCCAGAGGCTGCAGCTCCGGTCTGTTGCAGGATGTTGTCGGAAGGGGGCAAAATCCATCTGCAATCAGCGCTTGTTCCCTGCCTTTGCTGCGCTTGCTTTCTCTGTCACCCTTGCACCCCTGCAGCCCTGAGCCCTTTGGCACACTCTGGCCAGGTGGGCTGTCCCCACGGAGGGGATACTGTCCCGGCTGCCAGGACAGTCTGCAGCCTGGCCTGGCGTGCTCCGCGAGCCCCAAACAGCCCAAGGCAGGACCAGTTCTCCCCATCCCACCTGCCTCCACGGACAAGAGGGCCGCTGGATGGGGGTTAGCAAGTGTGTGCTGTGGGCAAGGCCAGACTTGAGCCTGACCACTCTGTGTACTTACTGCTGAGATGGCTGTTGGTGCTGAGAGCAGCAGAAAAGCTGATAGGAGTTGCAAGGAGGGTCCCCAGGAATGGGTGAGAAAAATGGGGCAACAGGGATGAAAAAGTCCCTTTTGTGGAATGGGGTCAGACTCTCCTTCACCTTGTACATTTCTGTAGTTCCAGAGATCACAGATAGAAAACATGTCAGAGGTGGGATGGCAGAGTCCTACTGACTCCGGTGCCAGACACTGGGCACACAGAGCCCACCCATCCACAAGATTTGGGGCAGGAAACCACAAAAGGGGTTTGGAACCCGGGGAGTACTGAAGGCTCCCAAACAACAGCTTTAAATCCTTCTCCACACTACTTTTGTAGTCAGTTTTCATTTTCAGAAAAGCCAGGGATACAGTCATGTCTCAGGGTACTGTGACTTTCAAGAGCCTGAGTTAGTAATCTAGGGATGCTTGTGGGGTGACTTCTACCAATTAAAAGCCTGGAAAAACAAGAATATGGAAGGAATAGGAAAGCAGAAAATTCCTCTCAAATGCTAAAAAACACACCACCACCACCACCACCACCCTTTTTTTATTTTCCTGTGAGTAAGCAACATTTTTTCTCCTAGCTCCTCAGCTGGCCTGGTGAATTCTATTTCTGTATACATCAGTGAGTCCCTTCTCCTTACATCATCTGACATGCCTACAGCCAACTCCTATGAATTTCCTGCAAGTCTTACTATAGCTGGCAGCTGCCCTTGAAGCCCCTCAGATAGCAGACTTGCAAAGTTCACTGTGAAAGAGCTTTCACTTCCCTCCTCCCTGTCTTCTAAGCTTTGCATTTGAAGAGGGAAGGGGAGGAAAGGAACAGCAATGGGGACATCCCTAAGCCTCAGCCTGGCTTAACTATTACTTCTATGCCTGTGGTACAGCACAGAATGAGAGGTATTATCCTCATCTCCAGTTTCTGGGTTACAGCACAGTCCCAGTGTGACACAGGATGTTTTGGGACTGCTACCCATGCTGGCAGTGGGATCGCTCTCCTTTACCTGCCAGAAAGGTGCAGTGACCTCTGGGGAGCCCTGGCAGTAGCCACACCATTGCCTGGGAGTGAAAGTGAAGGCCTGCTTGGTATCTAACAGAGATGGCAAAGGAGGGCAGGATGAACTGATAGCTACTGTACACCAGGATCATCACATGAAATGTAGTAGATTTGCTGTGGAATCTAAAGAGGGCATGGCCTCAGCTTCAAGATTTTCAGCTTGCAACACCAATCTGACATCAGCCCTAGGGACCAGCCAGACACAAATCCATGAGGAAACCTGGCTGGGATCTCTCCTTCTTTCTCAAGTAGCTCTAAGGCTCTGATCAGTATGACAGAGGGCTTATTTTTGCCTGTCCCTTGGGACAACCCTCTCTTGAAGCTTTCAGGCTGGGCAGGAGAGAGGTTAGCAGAGATACTGCCAGGTCAAAACACCAACAGAAAGCTGGGAAGGCCTAGACATCACCAGCCATGAAGCCACCTGCTTCACAAGGCTGGGCCATGGTTGGGAATCCCTGCATTAAGGTACCTTAGCAAGCTGTATAGCAGAGCTGGAGAGAGGGAGGGAGGGAGGAGAGGGAGGCACAGAGCCGGGAATTGAGGACTTTCACACCCGGACTCTGAGGGCACCCTCCTGACATAACACCCCATATGCAGATATGTGCAGAGGAGAAGTGTGTGCAAGCTTAACAGATAGACAACCTGAGGTCTTTTTTGTTTCTTGCACATGGGATGTGCTGGAGCAGGGAGATTTTGCACACTTTGTTAAAGTAGTCTGCAGCCTATTTCTGATGATCTGAAGTTTTCCTCTCTTTAAAATATTCCTCGAGCAGACAGCAGCCCCCATGTAAAAAAACTGTTCACAGCAATTGCAGCAGTCAGAGAAGGAAAAATATTTCATACCTACAAAATGAAAAACCCTTTAGGGAAATCTGTGTTTTTCCCTGAGCACACCAAAAGAGGGAAAAAGAGGTGGTAAGCAGAAGATGGAAAAGCTTGGCAGTATTTTCTAAGCCCCACAAACCACCCTACATACTGACAATATGGGGGTAGGCACTATGTGACAAAACACCCCTGTCTGTCTGACTCTTGTTCTTACAATGTGAGAATGCTTACATTGTAAAACTTGGCAAGTATCTTGCTGGCCAAAAGATTTAAGAACAGTTTCCCAAGGAAAATTCCTTGCAAATAGTTACTTGAAACTGTGATATCACACAGTATCTGATTCCTGATGTGCCCTACTAAGTTGCTGGTCACTCTTTAGTCTTATTGTCAGCTATGCAGATGTAAGAAAAGATATAGAGATTAAACTCTTGCTTTGGGGATTTTCCCTCCCTTGTTTCCAGGAACACCCCCAATTTTTCATTTAGGCTTTAGTTAGCTATGCTGCTGAGAAATTGCAGGTCTCTCTCCTGGTGCTCTGTGGGAAACAGGAGAGAAATGGCAAAAACTTTTTTTCCATCTGTAAGCGAGCAAGGAGTCATAGAGAAATCAGAGCAACAGAGGAAGAAGAGGGTGTTTTTATCAAGTCACTTTTTTCCTTTTTTCTTATTTTTTATTTTTTAGGCAAGAATCACATTTTAAGCTGCTAGTCCCTATTCTTCTCTAAATTCTCTGAGGAGCTGGCAATGGATGGCAGGGCCTGACCTCCAAAAAGAAGTAAGAGCAATTAAGAGGATAAAAAATACAGGGTCATCCAGGAATTTTGCAGCTGTCACTGTGCAGCACATCAGGGCCCCCCCAGACCTCACAGTGGGGGTGAGGACAGGATTCTTGTTGCTCTGTTTGCAGGTCCCTTGCTGCCTGATCGGAAGGAGGTGCTCCACCAGCCACCAGCTGTAGAGGAGCTGTAAAGGAAGCTTGCCATTCCACAGCTGCATCAGGAGAGAGGGAGGGAAAGATGAAGGATGTTAGCTGACAAAAGACTGGTTAAGTTAGGATGGCTGTCTAAAACATTTGAAAGAAATTAAAGAAAGGAGAAATTAAGAAAGATGTTGAACCGTAAGCCTAATTAGTGTAGCAGTGTAGTTATAGTCATGATAGCCTAAGGATACAATTAGACATGTCTAGAGCGGGAGGCTGATCTTGTTGTTAAACCATAAAGGTAAGGGACAGGATCGTATGGGTTGCAGTCTGGTGCTGCCTCCTGGATTATTCTGATGTGTTGCAGGGACGCCTTGTGACTCCAGCAGGAAACTTCCAGTTTCCTGATACCTTGGTTTCAATGTTTCCAAGTGTTTCTAAACTAACACAAGGAATTCCCAAGACCAAAACTGAGGCATTTTTATGGTATTCAACTACTAAGGTCCCTCTTCGTACACCTTGGACTTGCAATTGGAGACCTTAGGGCAAAAGCTGCTAAGAGAAAGCAAAGCTGGTTGCCAAAAGGAGCCAGGAGCAATAAAACACCAAAAGAAGATGCCCTAAATTAGCATGACACATCCAAACCAGATATTTTTCTAGTTTCAGGTAATCACATCTCAGTTTTGTGGAAGAGATGCTAAAGGAGACACAGCCTTTCACTTTGACATTACAGAATGACATTCCTAAGCACATTGACTTTGGTCATGCTCAGTCTGGGCCTTGGTAAAACAAGCAAAGGTGTGCAGGCATCATTCCCACCTCGGCTCTGAGGCCCCAGGTGTTTATCAGTCCCTCTCTACCCAATGTTGCCACCCTCTTCACTCTGCATTCATGGGAAGGAGCTGTGACAGCAGGAACAAGAGGAGATAAATTGGAGATTGAGGCAAGCACAAGCTACATCTCTACAAACCTTAGCAGCCAGGTGCCAGTAGCTCAGCCCGCCTTGCGTGCAGCACTCACACGCATGCAGGGCCAGCCCCAGGCCAGCAGCAGCCTCACCCAGCAAGCCTCAGCAGCCTGCCTCAGCCCACACTTGGCACAGCTCTAGGAGCATCCTCCATGCCTCCACCTGTGACTGCTGTGGGAGACCAGGCTTTCTGCTCCCCAAAACACAGCAGTGAAACTTTTCTCTCATATGGAAGTGAGAACTTGTGTGATGCAAGGGGAGATGCTGACAGAGACCTGTTGCAGGAGCCCCTGGCTCAGAGATGTCTGACTCAGTGACACCTGACAGAAATGAAGTCCTATGGCTTACACAGACATGAGCCCAAGGCCTCTCAGGGATATACTCAGGTTCATTGCAGACATCATGACAGAGGATTTGCCTTGAAAGCAGACACCACCGAGCAACCCAGGCAGGTAAAAGGATGTGGATTGGCGCCATCCCTAGACACCTGAGCATGGGCAGAAATCTTGCAGAGGTCCTGGACTTTGATCCAGCCCTGAGGGGTCTCAGCAGGAGGCAATGTTTACCATACCACTTCAGTGCCAGCTCTACATTGTCCATGGCATGAAATGACTGACATGCTTGTGCAAAAAGGTAAAAAAGGACAGATTGATTTATTGATCAAGGAAAGACACAGTCTCCTTGACAGAGATGTGCTGTCAAACGATGGCAGGACATGCTGCTAAAAGCCCTCCAGATTGATTACTTTACCTGCCACCTGATCCTTCATTGCCCTGGGCTCTGGCAGGTGAAGTGCAAGGGAAGATTTACACATCACTGCAAGTCAGAACAGGAAAACACACAGGAATGAAAGCTCCAGGGGTCTGGCCAGGACACAGTGGCCCCCCTCTCCTCCACCTGCCACAGGGCTGGAAGGTCCCTCAGTCCATGGGCCAGCCAAGGTGGCAGGAAGACCTGCGAAACCTCAATGTGCAGCCAACCAAAAGCGGTACTGTGGCAGGTAACACCTGCACATCCTGAAACGCTGCCATTTCCCTTCCCCATCTGTTCCCTTCTCTAGCATTAAACCACTCCTGTCTGTATGATTATATGGCCTGTGCCTGCCCTGGAGATTGTGGAGAGTGCAGCCAGGCACTTGGCCTGGTACTGCTGTCAAACCCTGTGATGCAGGCACTCAGCCATAATGCCACAGCCCACATCCCAGCATGGACATCAAGCTGGGACACCTATGGAAAATGGCCACTTCATCAGCAGATTGGTGCCTATCCATGAGGGAGCTCTGTAACAGGGCTGCTCGTCTTTGTTGTTGCCTGTGCACTCTGGGCCATCCAGAGTGGCTCTCTCTTAGTGGGCTATTGACAATAAACCTAAGCTAAGGAGAGAAGAACATTGGAGAAAACATTTTCTTGAACTTCTAGGGCCCAATTGACTATTTCTGCACAGGCTCCCTCTCAAGATACACTTGCTTAAATGGGATCCTCCTCTACTTGACAAGAAGTATGACTGAGCCTTTCCGTCAGCTTGCTCAGGAGACAGCCTGAGCCACGTTAGGGAAGAGGAAGGGCCTTATCACAGCAGCAATTCAAGGCAGCCTGCTTGTGACATGACATGTATGCACCACTCAGCACCACATCAAACTGCAAAGTTACTGGGGTGGCCAGGTCCCAACTTCACTGCACAAACATATTGAACCAAGCATGTCACAAATTTGTAATGAGCTTGTTTAGAGAGATGTAGCATGAGGTAGGCAGTAGAGGAGAGATATAACAAAGAATATCCCTTAAATGATTCAGTGCTGGCCAATTTACCAGGCCCAGCATGTTGGGAAAATGCCACTCCAGAGCTGCTCTCATACCTGTTAAAGGGCTTGATATTCCCAATACATGGCAGCTCTATCTTAATTCTGTGGACAATCTGACCAGCTTTGGCTGTGTACCAAATCCAGATGGCTTGCCACCTCTCTTGTGGAATGTGTAAATAATACAGCAGACCAACCACAGGAAAAAGAGTGATCCCAAAAAGGCAGAGATGTGAGAAGCTAATTTGACTTTTGAACAAGCATCTAAATTAACATCCTCCCAACAGCCTCTTTTTTGGACTGCAGAAAATGCCATTAATGATTGAGGAATGCTCAACCCAGACACACTGGGAAAGGCAGGAACACAACAGGAGGTGGCGTGAGGAGCAGCTGTGTACTAGACAATGCAGGATAACATTTTGATGGACACAACTGATGTCATCTATCTTTACTTCTGTAATGCCTTTGACATGGTTCAGGCCAACATCCCTGTTGATAAATTGGAACAATATGGGTTTGATGGATGGAGTAGTAGATGGATAAGGAATAAGGATGGATGGAGTAAGTTTCACTCAATGGCTTAGTGGTCCAAATGGAGATGAGTAACAAGTGATGTTCCTCAAGGGGCCATATCAGGCCTGGTACTGTTTGACACCTTTATTAATGACATAGTAAAGTTGAGTCCACCTCAGACAGTTTATACATGACAGGAAGCTGAGGGTTGCTGTCCACAAGGACCTTGACAGGTTTGTGAAGTGGGCCAATAAGAGTCTTACAAAGTTCAACAACACCAAGTGTAAGGTCCTGCACCTGCATCAGGGTAATCCCTAATATGAATACAGATTGGAGAATGAATTGATTGAGAGCAGCCCTGTGGAATAGAACATGGGGATACTGGTGAAAAAAAATATTAGATATGAGCTAGTAATGTTCTTTCCCAGCTAAGAAACTCAATTGCATCCTGAGGTGCATCAAAAAATGCATCACCAGCAGGGCAGGGGAGATGATTTTCCCCCTCAACTCTGTTCTCATGACACTCCGACTGGAGTACTGTAGCCTCCTCTGGTGTCCTTAGCAAAGACATGAACCTGAACGACTGAGTCCAGAGGGTGGCCACAAGAAGGGCTGGAGCACCTCTCCTGTGAAGAATGGCTGAGAGACTTCGGTTTATTTAGCTTGGAAAAGCTCCAGGGATATCTTATTGTGGCCTTTCAATATATAAAGGGTGCTTATAAAAAAGGTGAAGAATAACCTTTCACCAGGGTCTGTAGTGACAGGACAAGTGGCAACAGTTTTAACCTAAATAATGATCCCATCCAACCCAAACTATTCTGTGACTCTGGAGTTCTCTAATCCCTTATGCTGGAGTTCAGTTTGGCCCTGAGATGTGAGATCATCTCTCAGCCCTGGGATTGAGCAAAGCGGTGAAAAGGAATAGTATCAATAAGACGAATCATAATTCTGTTTCTTTTTTCACTGGCACTTCTATTCAAAGAACTTGAAATCTTTTTAAAGTAGTGTGAGATTAATCTCATTCATCACCTCATCTCATTCCCTCCACATGTCACAACCCAATTTCACTGTGAGCTCATACATATGTACAGTTGAGCAACAACCAATTTTATGGAAAGAAGATGGTGATTTGAGTGTTTCTGGTTTTGGAGGGTACCTGGATATCTGGAACAGCTGCTGCATCCCAAAGCTAGGCCCCATGTTTGCAATACAGCATCTCAGCATTTCATGGCAGAAAAAGATACGATTTCCTGCCTGGGCCAAAGAAACTGGACCAACAGCTTCTTTCTCAAAAACTTTTGTAGTCAAATGTATTTTGGATTCTGCATCCCTTTGACTCTAGAGCTGGAGAAAGGGGTAACAAAAGGAAGTCAACTAGAAATCTGCCTACATTCATGAGAGCAATAGAAGGGAAAAAATATGGTAAAAATTCGCTTCAACAAAGTAATGTTTTGCCTGTGAAGGGATTTCCATTGATAATCTAGGAGATGGGAGAACAGGAACAGAGGGAGACATCTGTCATCATATTTAATGCTGCTTCTTGTTGTACAGTTTAAATAATTAAAGAAGATTCATCCAAGTAGAAAGAAAGATAGGACTAAAGAAAAAAAAAAGAAGGAAAATGGAAAAAAAAGATCCTAGGCAGTTGTGTAACTATTTTCCCCCTGGGCTTGGGAAATGTTTCCACTAAGCAATCTAAGACACTGCTTAAGATTCAACCTATTGCTTGCTAGGGAAAGAGAGGGAGGGCAGAGGGAGAATACTGCAAAAACGTTTGACTACATCTGCTACCCACTCATTATTGTAATAGAGAGAGGTAGGAATAAATCTGACTGCATGTGTGAGGGCAGCAATTGGTTGTTAGGTTTCAAAGATGCTATTACACCCTGGAGGAACAGGGACGTACACAGGTGACATTGACCAATTTCAATGGGGCGGAGGGAAATCACGCATTGGAATGAAGTTAATAAGCAATGCAGAGGGCAGGATCCATGATTGCCAACCTGATTTCTATAATTGGTGTGATTACTACTATTGTAACTTAAACACAACAGCAAATCACTTGCTTAATTGAATTTTCTTTCTGTGTGTGGCTGGGAACAGGGAGGACACAGAGGAGGATGCAAATTTCTCCTACAGCTGTGTGTGTCTTCTCAGCCATGAAACAAGCAGAGGGGTCATGGGGTTGGGGGGCAGCCCTAGGGACAGAAGGGGGAGATTAGAGGGGCCCAAGGCAAAGCAGGGCAGTTTTACATGCATGATTTTCATGGAGGAGGATGCTCTGTGTTTCTAAACAGTGCCAACACTTTCCCTGCACTGAAAGTGACCGTTTTGCACAGGACTTAGTAAATGCCTCACAGCACATCACGAGATGATAAAGCTTCTCACTCAACTCCTGGGGGGTCAGGCAAATGGCCATGCTGCATCCAGTGTTCCCACTCTCAAATGCATCCCCTTCCACCATCAGCAAAAGCCAGAAAGGATATAAGGATATATTTTAGATCAGCCTGTGGGATCTGTTTATTCTCTGCAGCACTTTTCCCCTATAAGATGTTTACAACAGCCAGGAGACTCTTCAGGAAAAAAAAAAAGACAAAAAAACCAAACCAAAACCAAACCAAATCAAACCAAACCAAGCAAACAATAAATGAAAATGAAAATGAAAATGAAAATAAAAATAAAAATAAACAAAAAAACCCCAACCAAACAAAAAACCCCAAACGAACAACAACAAAACAAAAACAACAACAACAAAAAACAAAAACAAAAACAAACAAACAAACAAACAAACAAAAACATGTATGTTTTATCTCTGTGTTGTGGCATTCCATTTCTGCTACATCTTATTTGGAGCTTCACACAGGGATGATGGAAAAACAGAGCTGCTCATGCCCCCTGTACCTGGTCTGTAGAGGACACCTACTTGCCTCCTTGACTGTTTTCAGATGATAACTCATCTGTTTTCAAATGCTATTTTGAACCTGTCATTAGAGACAGACTCATCAGCACCTTCATACTTTATCAGGCTGAAGAATAGTGGGTTTTTAACAGGACCAAGCAGTATCTTGTATTTGCAGATCTTGTGCAGGGTGTCCTGTTGAGGGACAGTGTAGATTTAAAGTGTGGATTCAAAACTTTTAGGTCACCCTGTCTCCTCTCTGAGACAGCACAAACATATCTGCTGAATTGATTAAATTCAGTGCAATTGAAGTATTCCTAATTCCCTGGATGAGAAACCCTCAGGTCTACTCCAGAAAAAAAATAATAGAAACAAACACAACAAAAATGAGCAGCAATTTTTGCTATGCCCAAGACAGCAATACCACAATAATTTCCTTAGAGTTTATCATGTATGTATTTTACAGCATGCTACACAAATTGAGAAGCATTGCTTTTTGACAGGGATCCTGAGACGTGCACAGGTGCAGAACCCAAAACTGCAGGCAGGGCTTTGAGCAACACACCATTCCTCAGACCATACCCAGACCTTGGGCATCTGTATAACTTATTAAGAGCCAAATTTGATGTACCTGTCTCATGGGAGCCTTATTCATGAGTATGTTGAGTACAGTAAGCCAAGAATGACTTGAGGCATAAACGAAACCTTGCAGAGGGTCTTCCCATGAATGTTTGGGTGGAATTTTTGGAACTTCCACAACTACAGCCCTACAAGTCATTGTTTATTTTTCTCTTTAAACTTGCCTTAATCTAGCACAGAAAACCAGCAAATGATGAGAGACACTGGGAAAATATGATCCCTGATCCCTTCAATAATATATCTTCCCTACAGCTGCACAAAAATAAAATATTAATTTATCTGATTTGAAACAGAAAGAAGGATGGAGAGGGAAAAATTGGCTGGGGCTATGCAATGTTTTCCATCATATATTTATGTTTATGTTCATACATAATGCTTCCATGTATCATCTGTTACCTTCCATTCCTATATCTTCTTGTCACTCCACATTTCCTTCCTTGAGAAAGAAGTCAACAAAAACTGTGCTGAGGCCAGGACACTAGTGCTACAAATTATTTTTCCCTGAGAGCCTTAGGTTGTATTTTCATGGACTTCATCAGAGTTTTTACCTTTTGACTGTCACATCAAGCCTTCTTCATGCCCTGAGCTTCTAAGAGGACTGAAAATGAGGATATATGAGACTTCTTTGTTACCTAGAGAAGGCATGATGAATTTTGGAAAATAAGCCACTTTCACACCATCCCAGCTCAAGGAAAAATGTTAATATGTCTTGATGGGATACTAAAGTCTTTATTATGGTATAAAAGCACTAGGAAGAGACATAAGTATGAAGCAAATCTTTCAGATCAGATTTGGGAAATGGGCCTCCAGTAATGTTAGCATTTCAGTTGGGAAATGTGCAAATACAGGCCATTTATCATCTTCAGGTTTTTCACTCTGTCCAAATAGATATCTGTCTAAAATACATGTTCTAAACCCCAGCACTCTCCACTCCACAGGAGAAAATCTGTCATTCTACAGAGTCAGCCCAGTTTATCCCCAAGGTTATGGGGAAAAATACCTATTTTTCTTTATTTATCTCAATTTTGAAATAGGAAAAGAGCCCCAAGGAAGACCTACTATTAACAAATAGGGCAACAAAAAGGTAACAAAACTAGTGCAAAAACATTTTTCTTCCCCCAGAGACTCAGCTCTCCTGTATAAAAATTATTAGCCTGCCCATCTATTCCCATCAGAGAGAATCCCACTCCAGCTACACTAGCACTCAACAAATGGCCTGTCAAACAGATGGGCTTTGCAACAAGCTCATTAGGTCTTTCTTTTTAAAGACAGCACTACTACATGGCTAAGTTTGGCTTCTGTTTCACCTAGTTTTCAGAAGGGCACATGCATGCAAATATATCTATAGTACAAAAAAACCTCAGCATTGCTAGAACATTAAGACTGAGAAGTCAAGCTTGGAAGTCAAGCCATTCCATATGTTAAAGTTGTTCCTGCACCATTGATTCTAGGCCATTGTACATACTATTTATCACACATTATATATGAAATTGTACATTTCACAGGTAAAATAAGAACAGAGAACCTATATATATTCTAGTGTGCAATGCAATCAAATTACTGTTGCAGAAAAAACCCAGGGTCTTGGAATATTCTCAATGCTATCTTAGATGTATATTCTTAATATTACATTACATGGTTACCTTATGCTTCCACCGATATCTTTGTTGTATCTATTTCTTATCTTTTCCCCATTTTATGCATAGTCTGCAAAGCCTTACACAGGCACTGAATCATACAGTAAGTTAGTGCATCAGCTAGGAACAGGCAACAGACTGCATTTAGATTCTACTTTTCTTCTTTTTAACGACAAGAAGGAGAGTCAAAACAATTTTGCTGTTTCAATAACCTGAGGCTTTCAGCAGCAGAAGAGCTTTAAAACTATACAGTGTTTACCACAATTTTCTATCCCAGTTACTGCAGCCTCTTGATTATCTACGTGTCAAGGATGATGCTTAAGCTAAGACTGAAGGTCAGGGTCTGTAGAGTGTCCAAGATCTCCAAGAGTGGAGCAGCTGGGCACTTTGGCCTTGAGAACTTGTGACTCTCATCATGCACAGCTAATTGCCCCTGAGCTTCCAGGGTACATCAGCTGCATACAGAGCAATTTAATCTCTGTAGGTAACCAGTAGATTCAGCAGTATAATTCTCCACCTGACTGCATGGCTAAAATAGCCTGGCAGTTAAAAGGTCAAGATCTTCACCTGTACATTGCTTTGGTGACCAAGTCAGCCACTTTCCACATAATGAGATGACCCTTAATACTTTTGAATAATGAAATGAAACTGTCTTAATCACAGTTTCTTAATGAAACTTGCTTAATCACAAATAAGATGTTTGAATTGGGAAGCTGTGTGAGTCAGGATTCTGACATGCTGCTGGTACTGTGTGTAATTGCAGAAGTGAGCTGTCCTATGCCATCAGGAAACAGTGATGCACTGCAAGTCATGCCTGGATCTTCTAGCAGTAAGGCTAAATGTCTCAACCAGCCTCACTTTTCTTTTACATTCAGGGAACACTGCAGAGAGAAAAAAGAAAAGAAAAACAATCTCCATGAAAGAGAGCCAGCAAGTCTCTACCTGAACTGAGATGCAAGAAAGCAAATGCCCACAACAGAGAGGGAATTTTCTGTCAGAAAAATGCAGAATGCAGAGACCAGGTGGCAAGGAAGACAGATGCTGAAAGCCAACATTAACACGTGCCTTAAGAAATGTAATGCTGATGGATGGGTAGACAGATGCTAAATATGTAATCTCCTTGCAGATGGACAGTAACATGCAACAGAAATGCTATCAAGAAGGAAATGCTGCACATTTGAGCAGATATCTGTAAGCAGAGGGAATCAGTGAACGGCTGTATCTTTGACTATTTCCATTTGTGTCATGTTTAGCCTGAAAGAGACCTGAGTTGAGTTACCCAGTCCACACTCTCTTTCAGTCATTCCTTTACCAGAGACCTTCCTGTTCATGTCTGATACTAAGTGCCAAAGAGCATGGATCTGTAGACATTTCCAGATTACCAGGGTTATTCAGGTGAAAAAAAGAACCAACCATCCATGAACCTTCTTTGTCCAAACAAGAGGCAAACCCAAACCTGATTACTTCTACCTTCCATCTACTCATTCTCCAACACTTCTTTAGTTTTAAGCCACATAGAGAAGTTGATTTCTGACTAATACTAATGGAAATCTCCCAGGAAAGTGTGTTCTCTGCTGATTTCCAGATCCAAGAAGTGTCTTGATAAGTGCTGAAAACTCCCTGATATTTGACAGTGTTTCAACCAACCTCTGAACTTTGAGGGCAGATGGCAATCACCATGGTATTCCTTCAGCCACAGAGAGCCCAGACAAACGTGTGCAAACCATCAAGACTCTCTAACATATCTTTTGAAAAGATGGCAGATGCTACCAATCCAGTACGCAGCACTTCCTCAGAGCTCTTCCTCTGACACACACAGAAACTAGATGCATGGCACAGGAAAAGCATGTGCAGCAGCCAGCCTAGCAGAAAGATAAACCAAACAGCAGCTGCAGGACCATTTGCACTTCTGTGAGTTAAAATGTGTGGCTCATTGCTATCCAGAAGCAAAAGTCATCAATGTCATTAGCAAGGACAGCTCTGCTCAGTCAGACTGTGCTCATTCCAGTGGATTTTTCAGTCTCTTTTCTTGTGCAAGTCATGTGGCCAGCAGACCCTCAACTTCCCAGTGTACATGGGAAAGCTTCTTGCCATGAAGCTTTCTCTCTACATTCTGTAGAGATGGGAGCTCAGGAGAAGGGCAGCTATGGTCAATTCCTGTCTTGAAGTTAATGACAGATATCAGCCATTGCCTGTACCAGCTGGTGAATGCCCATGTGTTAGCAGAGCTGAGTGTGCTGGAGCTGCAACCATTTTTAAGAAGAGATGGTTTCTAGACAGAGCCCCTGCAGTGGTGGTGCCAGTGTCCTGCATAATGTCCTACCGCTGCCCAGTATGGACCAAGACATCAAGTGCCACAGGCCTGGGAAAAAGCATCTTAAAACAGCAAGGGAGCTACTGTTTTGCCCATGTAACCCCACTTTCCCTAATGGGTAGTCTTCTCCAAATGATGTCCTGAGAGCAGGCAGTTAAACTATGCAGCTCATGGATGCAGAGACTACTATCAGTTGGCCCAGCACCACAATCCCAAACTGTAAGGGAAAAAGATGCAGAAGGATCTGTAAGTTTAGTTCAGATCTCTCTTTGCCTTTCTTCTCCTGGGACATCCCCTGACATGGCCTAAGAAAGAGAAGGTGGGTGGACATGATCTACTCTGGCTGTCCATCTGTCTTGGAAATGCAAGAATCCCCTTGTACCTTCTTGAAACCTTCCTGACTCAGGACTCAGGCAGAAAGAGATTGAAAAAAAAACAACCTCCTGAAGACATAAGACAATGACTGAGGAAAATACTAGTTACAGGGAAAAAAAAAAGGATAGTGGAGAAATGCAGGAGGAAACTAAGGACCAGAAAATGCAGACACTAGCTGTGTGACAAGAATATTGGCAGACAAAACAGTAAAGACAATGCTTGTTTTTCCAGGTATTTTAAAGACTGCAGACTTTAATGTGTGGGCTTAATAGGTCTCTCAAACAATCTTAAACCATTTGTTTTCCTTATTTTCCTGCCTCTTTCTCTATCCCTTTCCTCCTTCTGTAGGTTTTGGGGCCTGTTTAAATTTTATTTTTATTTCTGTTTTTTCAGTGAATCTTTTCCTTCCTCCTTCTCCCTTATACAACACTTTCCCTCTTTTTTTCCAAGCGCATGCTGCCCATTGTCTCACCCTCCCTGCCCATCAGAGGCATACTTCTGGGTAGGCAGGAGAACACGTCTGATCTGAACTTGTCAGAGGAAATTTGATAAATGTCATGAGAATGAAAGACAATAGAAATTTAAGAGGTTTCTCTTTCCCTCTTCTCAACTGTGCCTGAGGAGCCATAGCCCCCAATGCAGAGCTGACAAGCTAAACAGAGCTGAGAAACGAAATGTCACTGTTTGGATGGGAGAAACTGCAAATAACAGTGTTAGTGATTCAGAAACTCAGCAGTGCTGCTACAGAATTCTAAGAGGGACATGCTGGGTGCAGCTTTGAAGGGTACCCTCCATGAGCTACCAACCCTTATGCTGTGTTTTTAAAAAGTGACAGGCAATTGATAACCTTCATTTCACTGAGTGGGTATTTGAGTTTGCCTGCATGGGAAAGTTTTACCACTCACATGTAAGGTGACATTTTGACGAGATATCCCTGCACCCATTAACCCCACCATGTAACTCATCCTCCCTACAGAGTGGCCTCATTCACCTGAGCTCCTCCTGAGCAGCTTTCCCAACGTGCTGGGTAACCCCAATTTGTCACCGCAATGCTACTGCAACAGCCACTAAAATCCACATCTGTCATTACAGCTGCATGACCTGCCCACACGGACTAACCCTTAGGCTCTAAGGTCACTCTCAACACCAGTCCAAGAAAAGAAATCTGCCAGTGTCATGTATATGCTGTAATCCCTCTGCTGCACATTGTGTTTGTACACAACCTACCAAGCCATTCCTGGTGGAGGCAGAGGCAGCTGTATGTTGGTTTAGCTGATGTGGTGGGAGGAAATTCTCACTCTGCTAAACACCCGTTATATTCTGTTGCAGAGGAAGCTGCACTTCGGTACCTGGTACAAAGATCACGCACATCTGCTGTAAGGAACTTTGGGATCAATGAAATGAAATGAGCTACTGAAATATATCCTAATATTCCAACTAGATACATAAACCAGAAGACTGGGTGGTTTGAAATGCGGTTTATGAATATGCAACACTCAATTTAAAATAATTGTGCAGTTCAACAAATACAAAAAGGGAAAATTTGGGGACAGACTCTGTTTGGTAGTCTTGTTTAATTGGCTATAATTTCTACTTCACAGCAGTAAGGATTTTAAAATGTGTCATAACCAGAGTTGGGAAAGTTATAGAATCTGTATTACAGGAGAATTTTCCCCAGTTAAATTATGGTTGCTCTCACTATCAAAACCCACTCTCTTTTGCATTTGCTTTCTGCACTCACGTTCAGCAATTGGGGGCTGTTCCCATTAAATGCTGGCACAAAGCCATTTCCAGCTTGCCAACCCACGTAAGGGTAATGGGCAGAGAACAAAGAAGAAGCTCAAACATATGCACATGTTCTCATCGGAAGTTGTACTTTATATTGCACCAGACACTGCTGGTCACAGCAAAAACGAAAAGCACCCAAAATCTCCCACTTCAGCTCAGTTCCAAAGCAATCAGAGAAGTCAGTTGCATACACCTAACTGTGTAAAATGTTTGTGTGCATGGATGCAAATAGGCATGTACTGGCTACCTCTAAACTACCACACAGCCAAAGAGATGCAGAGATGCTCAAATTTTCTAGGAGTGATACTTGGGCACAAGCCTGAGGAGAGGAAAAAGCTTTAAACAAGTTCCAAATAGTCTTATGTTCTTCTGTGTCCTATTTTCATAAATTGATTCCTCTTCCAGAGAGAGTGAAAGCCACTGGTTTCTTCATAACACCATCTGGCTACAGGAAATATCCTCATCAAATCATGAAAACAAGGGAAGAGAGTGTGATCAACCACAGCAAAGGTAGATTCAATAGCAAACCTCTGTCAGTTGCTGCTCAACTGAATAAAAAAAAAAACATTAAAAGGAGGGGAAAAAAACAGGGGGAAAGAAAGAAGGAAAGAAGGAAAGAAGGAAGGAAAGAAGGAAAGAAGGAAAGAAGGAAAGAAGGAAAGAAGGAAAGAAAGAAGGAAAGAAAGAAGGAAAGAAAGAAGGAAAGAAGGAAGGAAAGAAGGAAAGAAAGAAGGAAAGAAGGAAAGAAAGAAGGAAAGAAGGAAAGAAAGAAAGAAAGAAAGAAAGAAAGAAAGAAAGAAAGAAAGAAAGAAAGAAAGAAAGAAAGAAAGAAAGAAAGAAAGAAAGAAAGAAAGAAAGAAAGAAAGAAAGAAAGAAAGAAAGGAAAGCAAAAATACAGAAAGAGCCGTACAAGTAAGCAAACAATCATTCCTTGAGAAAAGTCAAGGTAACTGCTCTCAGCTCAGAGACATTTGTAATAGATAATGCAAAACTGCAGTGCCAGTGTATCTCTGTGAATCACCCTTCCAGGTCTAACCACCAACTCAATGCTTTTCAAGAAAACAGACACCACCTTGTTTACAAGAAAATAGTATGAGGCAAGTGTGGGACAGAAGGTAGCAGCAAAGGGAGGAGAGGAGGTGATGATAGGCAGATTACTCACAATGCCTAAGAATTAGGCTTTCATTTGTGCTGCCTCAAAGGACTTGGACAGGTGGATGCAGTGCTCTGTTGCTGATGGAGAAGCAGCCCCTGCAGCATCTGGGGTGTTTTTACAGTATGTCGGTTTGATAAGCTGCCTTCTGCCTCATTCTTCCACTTGTTTAGCTCCCTTTTTCCTTGATGCCACAGGTGTACTAATGGCATTGGGGTTCTCCAGAGTTGGCACAAAACTAGACAGGGAGCAATGACGTTGGGGAGGAAATTCCTATGTATTACTGAGCTGTTAAGAGCATCAGCAAATATGTGCTGATAGTCTATTTTAACTTAATTTATTATTGAACATACAATAACTGTCAGAATAAATCATTTGTAAAGGCCAACAAAACTCCCCTGTATCTTAGAGAACAATGTTGCTGAAAAACACTGGCAGCCTTGTGCAATGCTGGAATTAATTTTAAGCCTCCCTCCCCAAAAATCCCAACGAAAAAGGAATCCACCCCTGCAAGTGCATCTTCTTCTGAAGACAATTTTGGGTGTCACAATCATCTATGTCCCCTAGTTTACACAGCCTGTTTCTGATCTGCCAGTTATGAAGTGCAGAAGGATTTTCAAGGGTTTCAGCTGCTCCACCACCTCGCTTTCTGCTCAACCAATCTTCTCTGCACCAACATGTCTAGCTCCTGCAACAATTCCTAATATTGAGTAGCCCCTTGATCTGGACTATGCTCCAGGCAACTTCTCACAGGGGAAGCATCAGTGCCTGTAAAGTACAGGTGGGCATTGATCCTGTTTCCCCCACACTGAGCTGCCACCAGAGTTGTGCCCATTCCCTGGGGCTTGCTGTCTGATTCTCCAGTCCTGCCAACACTTGGACAGTTCCACAGCCTTGGCCAGGCAAACCAGTGGCAGGGCACTGGGCACAGGAAAGCAGGGCAGAAACACGGGAACAAGGAAGTCACAACTGCCAGAGTGGAGGAGGAATGTTTGGACTGAAGTCAAGCAAATCAGATGATGAAAAACTTTTTCTAAGGAGGGGAAAAATCTCCCTAATATTTCATTTGCTGGGCTTTTTGGTTTGTTTTATTTTTTTATCTTGTTTTTAATCTTGTGTGTTTTCAATTTCAATCTCTCTTTCGCTCCTCTCCTTTTTCTGAACATATATATTTGCATTAGTGCCACAAGAAGCAGTAGAGATCTCTAGCAGAGTAAACTGTTCAGCACAGCAACCTGATAGCTGAGGACATCAGCAGATGGGAAATGCCACTGCTTTGAATATTCTAGCCTTAGTTCCCAAAATCTGGGCCACAGTTTTAAAAGGCAGCATACATGCAAAACTGGAATATTGCTTTATCAGTAAGAATTCTTACCTCTTATCCTGGTGCAATTTGAGACAGCAGCATTTTTGCCCATAGCTTAATGGTGGGATGTTTTATGCTAATGATTTAATTGTAAGCACAAAATTGATGACCAGGCAGGCACTGATCAGGGGGTATAAAAGTTGTAAAAAATGCGGAGTAAAGCTTGCGCCCAAATGAGAGCTTCTGCCTCCCCTACTTCTGGAAATGTATCAGTGAATAACATAATTTAATTACAGGGTAAAGGCAACAGGGCCCTCTGGTACAACACCCCCATAAAGCCAGAACTGAACATCTCATGATGCAAAATAACAAATCCTGCACTGGGATGCCAAGATCAGCACCTGCAAAGGGATGTCTGCACACCATAGTGCTACTGTTGGTCTCCAAAGGCAGCAGTAGCCGAAGGAGCCAGGCTGTGTGCATGGCAGTGTGAAAACATATGGAAAAGTGCTCTGGTTGCCCCAAATGCTTCTAAGGCCAGGCACCTAGCATCTTACATTGGAGGAGACTACAATCAATATAAAGTGTGATTCGTAGTGCACTTTTCTTTCCTTCCATTTCCTAACCACTTATCTGACTGCCCTTTGGCCAATATTCAATTAGGGGTTAATTAGTTGTTAGTGGTAACTATGTTGGGACACCAAAAAAAAAAAAAAAGAGAAAATAGCTCGCTGCTGTGCTTTCCAATAGAGGAGCAGGATGAGGGCCATGGATAGCCAGCTCTCACCTTGTCCCTTCTGCTGACTCCTCAGATCTAGTCACACCACCCGGAACTGTCCAGCTCTCCCAGTGCCCCAAATGGTCTTCTGTGTAGAAGCTTGCAAACCAGAGAGAAGATTATAAATCCCCATTGCCTTGGACTACTGAGATCCCCACTGCAGTCCTACAGCACAAGCGGAGCCACAAAAAGAGACCAAACCAGGCAGGAACTTGAGCCCAAGTACATGGCAGCTTCCTATCCGATGAGGATGCTCCTAATCCTCCTATTCCCATATCACCTGCTCAAACTCTCTCTTCTCCCATCCTCTACTCTCCAGTTTGACAGTGCAAGTAAACCCTGCAGCCACACCTGTTTATTAAGCTCCTTTCCAGTAAAATAAATTTATCTGTTTTCTTCAGCTGTGGAACAAACCCTGTCTGTGTCAGGTGGTGCCCTAATACACGTGTAACAGATACAGTGCTTCTTTATGTGTTTTTTCACATTTGTATTTCTAAAACAGGCTGGCCACCTGCAACACCTACCATTTTATCAGACACAGCGAAAAGATGTCTTACAGACACATCCTATTTTCTCTTCTGAGGACTTTGCTTTTGTTCTTTCTTGTTCTGTTGCTTTTCTTTGATTAAATAAAGGCATCCAGAATAGAAGTGCAGGTCTGCTCTTTGTGCTTGAACACAAACAGCAATGTAGCTACGGATTTTTCTAAACTCCAAATGAAAATAAACAAACATATCTTGGCACTG
The DNA here is from genome assembly GCA_013397075.1 of Rhabdornis inornatus. Classification (NCBI taxonomy): domain Eukaryota; kingdom Metazoa; phylum Chordata; class Aves; order Passeriformes; family Rhabdornithidae; genus Rhabdornis; species Rhabdornis inornatus. The sequence goes on from VWZS01006627.1 coordinate 943,494, forward strand.
TTTGGAATAGAAGCTAGTGAATAATTCACAATGAATAATTGATTTGTTAAATTTAGATTGGTAGGGGTTTTTTTTTGTTCTTTTTGTTTTTGTATTGTTTTGTTGGGGTTTTTTTGTTTTGTTTTGTTTTGTTTTTTTTTGGTTTTTGGGTTTTGGGTTTTTTTGTTCTGCTGGTGGAATGTGCACTACCAGATGGTGAGTTCAATAAATGTATTTGTTTTTCCAATTTATTTGATGGATCCCCCCCCACCCAGTCTTCCTCCCCCTCTAAGGTGAAGTCTGAAATTCCAGGCGGTTTGACTAGCGGCCAGATAAGTCACAATGTATTGTTTCAGCCTCTTCTTTAGAAAGGTGGTAAGAATGATAACAGGAGTGGAAAAATGTGTACAGGAAACAGGAATAAAAGGAGGCAGGGATGTTTGTGTCAAAGAGAAGACAAATAAGAGGAGGTGTGATAAAGTCTCTGAAATAATTAATATTACAGAGAATGGACGTGAAGAACTAGTTTTCTTTCTTTATAATGGAAGAAAAAATGAGCAGTTAATGAAGCTGAGAGGTGGTGATTACAAATTTACTAGCGTTTGTTTTTTTTTTTTTAGCAGAACACTGAACTTCAGCAAGAGAACTCATTGGCAAATTACATTAAAGCCAAGAGTGTAGCAAAGTGGAGCAAAGAATTGCATATTTATCTGGAGAACCAAAACATCAAAATATAAACTTCCAGTGCTGACGACATGGACTAATATAAACTAATCATTATTATTGATAAATATGTGATACTATCCACCCATTGCAGTGATTCCCTTACTTTTCAGTTGAAAATCTGATGCTGCTTATTCTGATAAGTCAAATCAGGGCTCAGGGGACTTCAAGACTGATCCTTTTTGACAATTTCTAAAGTTGGCCCAATAAACAAATCCTTCTACGTTTAATATTCTCCATGGAATTTCTACAATTCAGTTTCTATGAATATTTCCACAATGCTGAACTTCTGTTTCTTTTGTTCTCTCTTTTTTTTTTTTTGCCATACAATTAAATTGGCCAAATATGTGCAGAGGGGGGATGTTAAAGTGAAACTAAATGCAGCCAAAGCATAGACACTGACAAATTTGATCTGATGTTCATAAAAGTACAGTTTGCCTTATTTAACTGCAAGTCCTACATGCTGGGAGAAAGCAGTCAGCATTTTGCACAGGGTGAAATCTCACTAATTATATTGATATTCATAGTAGAAGGGTGTTCTTTGACTTCAGAAAGCACTCCTTCAGGGGAATAAAACTTAGTCTTGCAAGTGTTTATATATACAGGAGAGTCTGTGGTGCACACCTTGAACCTGCAGTAAGATGTAAGCACCTGATGATCTCAAAGTGAGAGTTGTTTAGGAGCAGTAAGTTAAAAAAAGGCAATATGCTCACTGCAAAAAAATCCCAAACCACAACAAAGCAGCAGTAGCAGAGAAAGGTACATAATAGTTTAAAGGTGTGTTTGTTCACTTATGGGCCTGAAACTGATCCATCTGAAGTTCATTGAAACTTCACTTCTACTATGAATGAACAGAGCATCATGTCTGAATGATTCCCAAAAGAAAATCCTATCCCATCATGTACCAAAAGTATCTCAAGTATCATGCTGGAATTTGGCTTAAGTCTGCAAAGAAGCAATTGAAGTGAACCATATTATTCATCTCCACGAGTTCACAAATCACTGTTTTCAATGAGCCGGTATCAAGGCCTCCATAAACCTCTGCTGTCCTTCTGCTCTGCTTCTGCTGACTCAAGCTTCTCTACCTATTCTCCTATGGGAGCTCTATTCACTCACTTTTTTTTATATTTCATTCATATTAGAACACAGGTTAATAAAATATATGTATATATATTTATTTTATTTTTTTTTTACCTCTGCAGTTTCTGTGTAAACTCAGAGTGATCTAATGGGCATGCAGTGTACAAACAGAATGGACAAGTGAGATGGGCATATTGTTATATAGGCTCTACCAATCCCACCAAACACTGTTTACTCCAAACCCAACTCCTCAATTGCCTGTAAACAAGCTTACTGTCTTCTCCCCTGAGGTCCTGCAGCATTCTGCCACTGCTGTCTTGCTTTCATCCTCATTTCCTACTCCAGTTTGTAAAAACTAACACCACAGACCTGGCTGTGTGTGAGGGCACAAAAGATGGGACCGATTTAGTGGAGATTTATTCCCTGCTGTTTAATGTGCCTTCAAGTCATACTTCAAGTGCCTCTCACGATGAGATCCTCACAATCCCAAACCTGGGCTATTCCAGTGTGGTTTTGGTCCTAGAGAGAGTGAAAAAGAGCAACAACACACATGGACCTTTTTAGGGAAAAAAGGCCAACTTTATTGAGCGGAGAGCTTGTATTTGAAGCATGTTACAAGAGACTAGAACAGGACAGTAGCTCATTGGCTAATTGGGATATACATCCAGGACACCAGGCCTCAGGATGTATCCCATGGGAAAAAAACAGGTGTTAATCTTTATTATGACTAGCACTCTGTTTTTCATCAGATTCCAAGTTGGTTTTGACCATTTATCACCTTGGGAAATTTCCTTTCTGTCTGCAGCTAACATCAGCTTATCAGCCTGCGAAGCAAGAAGGATTCAGGCTTGAGAGAAAAGATTCTCAAGCTGTAGTTTTGCAGCTCCCTACATGTCTCTGTCCACATTCCAGGGCTCTGGTTATCTCCACTCTAGGGGCACTGCATCCAGACATCTCCACACTAAAACTCAGGGGCTGCTTCCCATTGTGCTGAGCCACTCTGTGCCCCTTCTTTTCCAGAACCTGAAGACCTCTGGAAATGCACTACAGCTTCCTGCCTGTCAGAATTATTCCCAAAGAAAAGGGTTAGAGCCCCCCCCCAGAAAGCTCACTGAGGACCCTGCCTACGGCACACAGCAGAAACCAGCCCTCCTAAGCACAAGACCTGCTTGTGAGCAGATGAGCCATAGACAATCTGCGTTAAACTTTCTCCTTGGAGACATTTGAGCTCCGGCAAATGCCTGGCTCACAGATGACATGAGTTTTCTTGGCTCAGTCATCTGTAAGGGTCTTGGTACAGGGCAGACAGGGAGCACAGCCAGAGCCACGTGTCCTGAGTTTGGAAATAAGAGACTGCTCCTTCTAGCTCCAGACAGGCCAACAAAGTCCAGGCATCAAGGCCCTTGTTTTCCCAGCTCCTTCAAGCTGACACCACTCTCATGAGCTGGCAGACTACATTGCTCAGTTCCCACAAAAGTTTTACATGTCAGCTCCTAAGAAAAAGCTGCTTGTGTGTTCTGCTGTCACCCTCCAGGTCCCCAAAGCACTTTGGCTGCCTTGGACAAAAATTAAATAAATAAGAGATGCATAGAAGAGAAGCCCTTCAAAGACAGGCATGCAAGCAGCTGAGTTGTCAGGGGACTCCCTGTGCTGCTGCCCTCCCTTGCTTCCCTCTCCATGCTCTTTTATTTCCCTCAGCCAGCAAGGATGGTGTAGAGGGATGGAAGAAACCTGGCAAGGTCATTGCTGTTTGATTTTGGTGCCAGTTCCAATTACATCCTGGCTTTTATAACCAAATGAAAAACCAAAAAGGGTAAGAAAAAAATATAAAGGGTGGGAGAGAGACAGGTGAGGCAGCAGCATCCAGCTGCAGGCTGGGAAATNTACCCTGTAAATTAATTAGCCTGCTTATCATGTAGAAAGACTGCAAACAGGGCAGCCCAGATACAGGCTGAGCTGGAAAAAAACCTTCTTTCTGCTTGGATATGGGCACCAAAGATGTGGCCACAAAGCATTGACATCCAGGTGGAAGAAATGTCTTAATGTGCTGAATACTTAGGTTTCAGGTTGTCCTTGGGAGATCACACATGCATTTTCCAGAGCACCTATGCACATGAAAAGTAAGTAGCTACCTTTCTTCATCAGCTTAGACTTTTGTCCAAGCTTAGGAAATAAGGACTATAAAGGCATTCAGCTAAATGAAAAGCTGAATTCAAAGGTGCTGGAATACCTTTTTTTCTGCATTTTTCCCCCTCTCCACATGTTACATTATTAGACTTTGGGACTGGAAGCTAAAGGAAATAATTGAAAGACTCTCACATTATTCCAGAAGGGGCAGAAATGAGACACATCACAATATCCAGAATTGTGACAATAACTGACAGCATGCCTTTGAAGATACATGAAAGCTCCAGAAAGTAAATTAGCTCCTCACTCTCATTGCTGGGGATGAGATTTACCATGGGATCAGATTACCCAAATGTGCCACCTTCCTCCTTTTCCCTGATGTATCTCCTCCCAGCCATCATGACAGCTGGGTTTCTGAATCAAATGAGTATCAGATCCAACCCAAACCTCCACATCAGACCTCTCAGCCTATGTACTACAAGCTGCAACATGGAAGACGTGAAATGTCTTGAAGTCTTCTCAAGATCTTTTCAGTTTCTGGCAATGTCTGCCATGATAGTCCTAGGTATGATTAAAAAATGCAGGTACTGTTGTGAAGAGGAAGCTATGTAGTCCAGCTTGAATATTTGATTCAGACCTGTGGCTCAGTTCCTCCAGAGCTCAGGATGACTGCAAAAGTGAGAATTCTGAGGATTTCCTACCATTTGTCTGCAGCCCAGGAGATTTCATGATGACAGGCTTCTTCTCAGGGCTTTCTCAAATTTTAATTATCACAAACAATGGGTGTTTTCCAAAGTTTCTCAGATAGTACTGCCCTACCATCACCCTGCTAAGCACCACAGGATCTCTGCAGTAGTGATGTACCTCTAGCACACTGAACACTAATTGTCTCCTCTCACACCCTAATGAGAAAGAACATTCTCAAATGAGACACCTGGGGAGTTAGCCAAAATAAGTAATGTGATTTAAAAGCAAAACAAGGGGCTAAGAACAGAGTGGATGCAACTGAATACAACTCTGCTGAAGTCTAGACAGCTTTTTTAGGCATACATTCAGCTCCATACATTTTCAGGTATTCAGTATTCAAGCATTCTTCTCCCAATCTTCTCTTCTTTTTATCCATCCATATCTATGCAAATCTTATTTCTTCAATCCAGCTCACCACAATAAGTATCTCTCTCACACACATAAAGCTTAAATTTTATCAAGCATTTTATTTACTTCTGTCCCAGAGAGGAGAAAAAATGGGGACATATAGAAAAAGAGAGAGGAGTTTACAACTGACTCTTTTTTTCATAATTGGCAGGTACTAAGACATTTTCATTATTGGCACAAACAAACGAACAAACAAACAAAAAACCCATGGCAAATCAACCCAGCAGCAACAGCAGCAGCTCCAGGTGTGGACTCCAGATGACAACACTAGCTACAGGCAGTGGTGCCTCTGGACACAGCTAACAAAATGCAGCCTGCAGACTCAGCAGAAATGGAGGCAGAAACCATCATTATCCACTCAGATCCTAACAGGGGGCCAGGCTCTCACTGTGCTGTGCTGGGTATGCACATTAAGTTAAAAGAAAGACCCCAAAGAACTCATCCACAGAGTGCAAGGATGGACAAAACTGGCAGGGAGAGGAGGAGGGAAGGAGGGCAGGCAGAGTGCCTGCCAGCTGTCTCACTGTGCTTCAGTGTTTGCTCTGCTGGGAAGCAGGAGAGGGGCAGGTTGATACAGAGGACTGTGAAGGAACTGTATTGTGGCCTGAGGAAGAAGTACAGACAGCAAAAAACCTCAATTGCATTTGAAATAGTTCCCACACATTTTCTAATTCTGTATTCATAGCATGGCTGGACACTGGATCTCTCCTGCTGGTCATAGCCAGGCAGTGGCTGTGTGAACCCCCTGTTTCCTCACACAGCCTTTGCACTGCAGTGATGGATGGGATGTTACTTACCCTTCTGCACCCCACACAGTCAAAAGCTGAGCATTGGGACTGCTAGCTTACTGGGACCAGTAGTGTGGTGCCCATCCTTGCAGCTACTCAGCTCTCCTATAGGTACACTTTTTTCCCCCCAAAAGCACAATACAAACACCCTGCTTCCTTCGTTCTTCATTAAACACTGTCTGGTGTTGCCCAAGACAAGCAGTGTTTAAAAAGTGTCCAGTGGAAATCATGCCACCAGCGAGCTCAAGTTAAAATTCCCATTGGGAAGCTCAGTGACTGGTGGACTCATGCGTGTCCAGTACACCAGGGCTGATTCCCAAAACTGCAGTCATCCCCACCTACTGCAGAAGAGATACTTTGTGCTCCTAGCCCTAGCAGAAGCACCACTACTGCACTGTACAGCCAGGTTTGTTACCCAGATACTCATCCTGCAGGATGCTGCTGAGATGAACTGAGGAAGGGTTATTACCAGTGTGCTGTAGCCATAGAAAAGCAAGGTGGGAGCCACTCTGTTCTCACATTGCATCCCAGTTACTTCCCCCAGATCTTGCCATCCCACGCAGTCATTCCATTTTCCAGGAGTGCAATGCAGATGATGGTCTTTGCAGTCTGAGCTTGGGCAACAAGCCTCTTTGATCTGCTGTTCATAAGACTGATATACAACGCAGCCTCTATCCTCTTTCTTGCAACTAAAGTTTTGTATCCAACCCTGGAGTCATCCAGTGCTTTGAAAAAATAAGATGTGCTCCAAAGCTACCCCAAAGAAAGATGGCAATAGTAAGCAATTCTCAATAAAACTGAAAGTTAACACTTTTTTATCTTTGACTTGATCAAAAAACAATACATACTTAAATATTTTTCCCCTAAAACCTCTCACCAGATATGTGAAATCCTTCTGAAAGACATTTTCAGACCAAAAGAGGTTGTTTAACGTAAAAAGATGTCTCTCTCCACCACTGCACATACACACCATTTTACTGTGAACATTTGTGTTTAATGCCAAAATGTATAATTTGCTAAAGGTCAAAGAAAAGTGACAAAAAACCTCCAACTAAATGAATATTCAAAATAAGGAGATGAATATTTAGACATACATTTGCTCAGAATGTACCTCTCATTGTGTGAACATAATTCCACATCTGAGACCTGCTACATCTTCCAAAGACAAGGACAGAAAAACCAAAAGATAAATGTTTTTCCTCTTCTTGCACCACAACAGTAATGAATTAAAGGATGTTCCTGGCCCAAGACATCTGATCTCACTGAGGCCCTTTCAATGTTCCTTCTTGTCTCAGAGGACTCACTTGCAGGACTGTTGAGCATTCAGAAGAGATCAACAGGAGGTGTCTGATCTGATGACTCACTGGACTTTGTTCTTTGTGTTTCAATCCTCCAGTTTTTCAACTCCTTCCTTCTCCTTCTCAGCTTTCTGGGGAGAGTAACAAAACTGGAGGAACTGTACTTCCCTCTAGAGCTGAATTCTGACACTTCTTCCCCAAAAGATTTTCCCTTCCTTTGGATGTGGAAAGAAAGGACATTATCACGGAATATGCTTAATTGGAAGGGACTCACAAGGATCCTAAGAGTCCAACTGTGCACTGCACAGGACTACCCCCAAGAATCACACCATGTGCCTGAGAGCATTGTCCAAACACTTCTTGAACTCTGTCAGACTTGGGGCTGTGAACACTTCCCTGGGAATCTTGTTCCAGTCCATTTTCTTATGTCCTGCCACTGGTCACCTCAGAAGACAGATCAGTGTTTGTGCCTCCTTTTCCCATCACGAGGATGTCGTAGATCGCAATGAGGTCTCCCCTCAGTCTCCTCTTCTCTTCCAGGTGTTTTCCAGTACCTCCCAAAGTAATTTTCTCCATAACTTTATCAGGCACTGAAGTGAGACTAGCAGGTGTGCAGTTACTGGGATCCTTCCCTATTTTTGAAAATAGGGACAATGTTCGCCACCTTCCAGCCAGCCAGAACCTCTCTGGATTCCCAATACTGCTCAAAAATCATTGAGAGAGGCTTTGTGATGGCATCAGGAGCTTTTTGAGGATTCTTGATGAATTCCATCAAGGCCCATAGATTTTCAGAGATTCAGCTAGAGCAGCAGATCCCGCATGACTCCCTCACACTTACTTGGATCCCTTGGATCCTTACTTGGATCTCCGTTGATCCTTTTGGTGTCACTCAACCTGCAGACATGGAGTTTTAAGAGGATCTACATTATCCAACATAATGATGAAGCCATTTCCAAACTTTACACTCATTTCTTCACTGCCAACTTACACCCCTTAATGCAAATGAAGAGTGAAGGGACAAGAGGTGTACAGGTGTCTCAGCTACATCTCTGAATGTGACAGAAGCAGCACAGACCAGAGACTATAGGATTACTCTATGGTTCACAGAATCGTTAAAAGCCTTCTGGTGTTTTTATGAACTTAAAAATCTTTTGCGCTTTCTCTTAGATCAGCGATAACAGACCTACCTAACTACACTGACAAACATCAACAAGACTCTTCAGCCCTTCCATTTTTGCACTAAAGGAGAGTTCTTCTCTTTCTTCTTTCTTCTTAATTAAATGTTTGTCTTCTCTTATTACCCTGGGCTGTTGCTTTGTGTCTAAAGCAGTCCTGTTCTGGACCACAGAAACAACAAAAGAATATGTACTCCATGCCCATGCAAGGCCTCTGAACTGTCAGAGCTCTGCTAATAAAAGGTAAAAACAAAAAATGTACCAAGATCTGTCTGCTTCTACTTCAGACTTCAAGAGAGTCCAGATCATTATAAATGGGGTGGAGAAGGAAAAACAGCACAGAGCATAGCAGTATCTTATCTGTCTACTGGAGACCTCAAAGCACTTTCTAATACTAATGAATTAGTCTTTCTAGCTCCTTCTGAGATGAATCAGCACTGTTATTGCTCCAGAAGGGGTGAGGAAACTGAGGCATTTGAGAGGGATGCAATCCGTGCACAGCCTGACCATGGTACAGTGCAGAGCCTGAGCCAATGGCCTGTCCTGAGCCATAGGCCATCCCTTTCTCCTAAAATGGACTTTTTGAAATCAGAAAAAATTTACTTCCAACTAAAGCAGGCCAACACCACACACAGGCTATGAAGCAATCTACTGAGCCAATTAACCTCTGTGCATGATCAGAGCTTCCAGGAAACAGGTACATGCAGCAGAGCATTGAAGGGAAGAAAAACACAATCCTGCACAAAAGTCTTGACTGGTCCAGCTTGTCTGCAGGTGCATGGCTAAATTTTCTCTCAGTCCATTGCTCATCGAATGGAAACCACATAAAACTTACTACTTCACCTCTGGAATAATGAAAGCATTCCCTTCCACAGTTTGTTACTTCAGGGATAACAAGAGTTATTAGAGACAAGGAGATGTGAGGAATCTTTTGAGGACAAATGTTAATGAAAGGGTGACAAAGTTTGTTTTACAGCTTTTGGAGTATACTCTGTGCTAAGAATAAAAAAAATTACCCTTCCAAATGGTTGATTTGACCCTTTTCAGAGGCACGATTCTAAGAAAAAAAAAAAGGAGAAAAAAAGGCCACAAAATATATGCATCAAATGGTCTACAGCAGTAGTCCTGGTTCCGGCACATTAGACATTTGTTCTGCCACTGGACAAAGTGCAAATCTCATTCTTCTTTTTTTTTAAAAAAAAAAAAAAGATTAAAATCTCCTAAATGATTCACTATTTATACACACTCTGTGTACTGTCTTGCTGCAGCAACTGAAGAAGAGCAGTTTTAATACTGAACATAACAGTCAGGCATGTGTTTGGTGGTTATGCACAGCCAGCATCAGGGTGCTGGGGAATGTGTTCTTGGCAGTTTTGCATATGTGCAGGTTTCATTCCTAATGGGCTGTACTCCATGAACGCATATGTTCCAGGCTATGCCTGGGTGTAATCTGCTCATGCTGGCCCGACAGGGGAGCCAGAGCCGTGTGCGTGCTTGCGGCTGTGAGCATGCATGTTCTATGTGTGCACATGTGTGCATGTGTGTGCACGTGTGCTGAGCTCTGAGGTTCTGGTTCTCGCTGCGTATGGAAGACCACTGCAAGCGCCTTGATTCTGCAGGGTTTGCCAAGGTGTGCTGTCATTCTTTTCTCAGCTTATCACAGTGATAACCACCAAGACACACCTTCCAGTCCTGCCCACACTAAAGCATTCACCCTTTCTTCTGCCAGAAAGCTGCCATTTTATGCAACAGTGTCTCCTGTACCAGATAAAGATTGCCCCTACCCTGCACACACCAAGTCCAAATGCTCCTCAAAAAACACCAACCCAGGCTTAACTTCAGTTAAGTCCCTCCTCAGGCCCAGTTCCAGAAACAAACACTTTCTTGGGCATGTCCATAGACAGCAGCCCCTGCTCTTCGTGCCCTCAGTCACTTGGGTACAGTGTTCCAGTCTTGCCTGGGGGAGACAGTACAGATCAAGGGACCACAAGGTGAATAATCTACTGAAGAGTCTGCCCTGGGTCATGCTGAACAAAGATGTTGTTAGCAAGAAACTGGCACAAGCTGTTGCTAGATGGCTCTGCTTCATGGAAGGACTTGACATCTCCCATATTCCCACACGGACCATCTCCCTACCACACCTTAAGGAGAGCCACAGACTCCCTTTGTCATGACTAGAAAGATGAAGCTCCTGCCAAAGGAAGCAGCCAGGAAACCTCGCTCAGATTATCAGCTCTGGCAGAACAGTGATACAAGCAACCTAAGTTTTCATATGGTGGTATGAGATATAGCCTTGAGGCAGGCAAAATATTCAAACTGCAATATAAAACACAAAAAACTAGTTTCTGATGTGCAACTCTTGCCTTTCTTTTTTCTTTCTTTCGTACCCCCCCACTATTCCAAATCAGGTTATGACTCTAAAGTATCGTGGCAGATGTTAAACTGAGCTGGGATCAGAGGAAATATCTCCCACTACCGGTCATCCAGTAAATCCTACCAAGCCCATCTTCTATGTCAGAACAAAGAGCAAAGGTCAGCATTCAGTACAGGAAAAAAGGTGTGCTCTCCTATGCACAAAAACAGTCTCTTATAACGTACTCTGTTTAGTTTATGTGGCAAGGCTGAGAGGGAAGGGAGGCTGCAGAAGTGGCTTCTGTGAGAAGACAGCAGAATCTGCTCCCATGTTGAACTGAGCCTGGTTTAGCTGGCTCCAAAATAGCATTCCAGACCCGTCACAGTCCAAAGCTGAGTCAACCAGTGATGTAGGTAGTGCCTCTACGATAACATAATCAAGAAAGAGTGAAGAATAACTGTTCAGCATCTGCAAGGGAGGAGATAATGTAAGAAAAAAAGCCCTGCACACACCAAGGTCAGTGAAGAGGGAGGGGAGAAGGTGCTCCAAATGCAGAAGCGGATTCCTCTGCAGCCTCAGGAGGACCCACAATGCAGGAGGTAGATGTGCCTTGGAGGAAGCTGCAGCCCTTGAAAAGCCCCTGCTGGAGCAGGCTCCTAACAGGAGCTATGGCCATGGAGTGGAGCCTACACAGGAACAAGTTTCCATCTGAAGCTACAACCCATGAGACAGTCTATTTCTGAAAATTGTGCCCCATGTGAAGAGCCCACACTGAAGCAGTTCCTGAAGAACTGTCTCCTGTGGGAGGGACTGGATGCTGCAGCAAGGGAAGGGCACGTAGAGGAAGGAGCAACAGAGACAAAGTGTTATGGACAGACTGCAACATGTATTCCCTGTTCCCCATCTAGCACATGGGGGAGGAAGAAGTGTTGGCAATGAAGCTGAGCTGGGAAGAAAGGAGGGGTGGGGAAGATGTTTTTAGTTTCATTCTAATTTCCCATTATCCTATTCTGTTATTAATTGGCAACAAATTAAATTAATTTTCTCAAGTCTAGTCTGTTGTGCCAGTGACAGTAGTTGTTATCTTCCCTTGTCCTGCTGAGGAGGACTGATAGAGCACCTTTGTGGGCATGCAGCAGCCAGCCACGGTCAGCCCATCCCTACACCCAAATAAATAATGCCAAGGTAAAAAACAGAGAGAAGCATCTTTAAGCAACTGGTAATACTGCTGCAGGCACACAGAAACATTCCAGCTGTATGTAGCTGCTCTGGCCAGTCCTGAGGGCATGGGTATAGAAAGGAAAAAGAACCAGATTTCACAAAGATGAACATAATTGTTCCTGGGGACTTCAGACAGAGAAGGAGGTAGATTGCACTTCTGAAAAATCAAATTCTCATTCCTCGGACAAATGAATAATGCTTTAACCAGCAATAGTGCACTTAATAATTTGTGCTTCAACCAAAGGCTGGGATGCAAGAAGACATTTTCTTTTGCCCAGGTCACAGAGTGAGGCAGTGGCTGGCACTCCCTTTCCAGAGGCATTCCCAAGCCTAAAATGTCACCAGCAAAAAGAGTGACCCGATATCTTGGCAGCACAAACTGCCACAGGCTCATAAGCCACTTCCTTCCCTAGGACATGGTGCCATGCTCACGCTGCCTGCCGGTGTCTGCCGTCATCCCCACTCCTGCATAAGGCCCCCCTCCTCACTCTGCTACTCATTCCTTTGCTCAACGAGGCTGGCATTTAAGAAACACTTATTCCAATCCATTTCTACCCTTGTACAGCAATTGGGTGTCATTTAGTTTGATTTAGCCAATTTAGTCCTATGAATTAATTGGTTAATAAGCCATCTGTATGCATCAGGTGACAGAGTTGCGCTCCCATACACAGACAAGCTACTCACTTGTCCTTGTTTAATAACAGGCTGTAGGGAGTAGGAGCAGGAGAGGCATGAGGGGTAATGTCATTCCCATGGGGAAGTGCCAGCTGAGGAACGTGGCCATCACTGCACTTGACCTCTGAGCAGGGGAACTGCCTGTTTAGGGCAATTCAGAAATAACCTAAACTGTAGCCGGAGAGGAGTGGCAGCTACAGAACAGCCACAAGAACCATGGGTATGCTTTGCATTGTAGGTTGGGGTTTTTTAAAAGAGTCAGGAAAAGAGGTTGAGTTTGTTCTTACTAGACAGCAAGAAATTCTCAGCTGCATTCCCAAATAGCTGAACTTTGTATGTGTGTAGGACAGGAAGAGGGTGGCAAGTAGGGGAATAGGAGAGGAGTGAGGTCTAAAGCATTTGATTTAGGTACAATCTCTAATTATGAGAAAAATGTCTCATCTATTTTGATTTCTTTTTAAATGCCAGGAAAAAAGCACCCCTTGCAGGCCCCAACCATTTCAACATTATATACAACCCCCCAAGCTATTCAACAAACAACAATACAGCAAACCAAAATCAAATCCCGCAACATATCCCAACCCACACAACAGAAAAACATCAACTGTTCAGACAGAAAAACAACACTCCCTCCCCTAGCTGCCCATCCATCTCAGGCAGCCCTGAGTGCCCCAGAAAGCAGACAAGTTTCTCTGTAAACCCTGGAGACTGACAGAGGATTTTCAGACTGAGGGGGAACTGAATTACAGGACTATGGGACCCTTGGGGAAAAGCCTTGCCAGTAGCTCTCTCTGTTTTATGCTCTGGGAACTAGCCTCCATCTCAGCCACTGCAATTGCAACAACGTCATCTGTGGAGGGGGTGCCTTGCTGGTGTGGGAAGCTTCTAAGTGATTTGGTACAGTAAATGCCAGCACTTAGGCCAGAATCTACAAACCCCAAACCAAATGGCAGCACTTTGGTTTGACATGCTGGGCAACACGCTCCCATTAAAGAATTGTATCACAAGCTTGTGTACTGAGTGATTTCCAGTTGAAGGTGCAGACTGCTGTAGGATGCATGGTCCAGCTGTCCTAGAATAAACAATGGGCAGCAGAAAGAGGCCATGGCCAAGGCCACTGCAGGGAGAGAAGATGGGACTTAGGCTGTGTTGTGTGATGCAGAGCAGCAGTGCATGCACAAGGGCTCCTCCAGAGCTTGCCTGGCTCCTGGCATTTTTCATTATCTGGGAGAGAAATGAGTATGCTGCAGACTCTGAGAGAGAGACACAGAGTGAGCAGTGGGGATGTAGCTCCGAGGAGAAAGTACTTTCCCTTCCTATCCCTATGGAAAATGAAATTACAGTGGAGTTGGCTTTAAACATATCCCATTAACACAACAGGCACCACAGGAAAAGTAACATCCTGTCTGTGCTTAAATGAGGTGCTGGCAGGAGAAGCGAAGCAGGCTGAAACAGTCCCTTCCAGAAAGGAAAGGTGAGAGTGTCCCCTGCCAGCCCACACACAGCAGGCAGGGCAGAGCTTTTCCACTGCCTTTGTAGGGAGCCTTGGAGTGCCTCACTGGGGGTTAATCTGAAAAAAACTATTAATTTGCTCTCACTAACATGTGAGTGTGTGTTTCCAGACACTATAAAGCTATCAAAACCTGGAGGGAAGCTGCCCTGCTCAAACAACTGGATACCCTGTCTAAGACACCTCTGTTCCATCTGCAGCAGGAATGCCTGCGGAATCAATGAATGAACATACCAACCCATCCATAACAAACAATTTCACTTGATCAGCGACCACAAAAAACCAAACTGTCCCAGCCTAAACCGAGCAAGTAGTGATGCAGCTTTACAATTTGTTTAATGGCTACATGGAGCATATGAAGTCAACTGCTACACTTTCTTGGTTAGGCACCTCACATGCAAAAGGCAGTTACATCACACTTCACAAGAAGTCTGATTTTTGCCAATTGCTAAGGACTCCAAGCCCAAAATGTGTAAAATTACTTAGGAGATTCAAGGGTCAGAAATATTTTTTTTTCCCTTCCTAGAAATGTCTCACCAAACTGAGTTCCTTAACATCCACTCATTTCAAAAAGAGAGACACCTACACTGCTTGGGAGGACTTGGAAATCTCACCAGCTGCCTCATGGCAGCTCCCAGCACTGAAACACCTTTGAATTTGTGTGGCATGCTGTTACCCAAATAACATTACTCACAGAGCCAGAGCTCCTCTCCCTGAAAGCCTCGCACATCCAGATGGAGCTTTGCAAACACTGGCACTAGCAGAGCAAAGGGCAATGGGGCAGCAAGAGAGATCATAGCTACAGGAGATGTGGGTGGCACAAGACAGGGGTGCTAATTCCTAGGATACTGCCTAGGGAGAATGGCACGTGTTATGGGATGCACAGCAAAAGCATAAAAGTATTTGGGGATTGTACAGGATTATAGGGATATTTTGGGGAAGACCAAAGGAACAAAAGGAAAGGACCAAGGTGGTTTGTGGAGGAAAAAGCATGGTAAAATAGAGGGATCAAGGGACAGAAGGGGCCAGCTGTGTGTCAACAGGTTGCTTCTCAGTGCACTCGTCTGGCCATGCCCTGTGCCCAATGGCATTCTGGCCTGCCCTCTCACTGAAATCCACTTATATTTCCAGGATGAGAGGACTGCTCTGTGTGCAAGCACAACAAAGCTGGAATACTGGTGACTGAGGAGCCTAGTGAGCATGTCTCTCTTCAGGAAATAGAAATCTGGAATAGCTGTCTGCTGGAAGAACCAGAGAGGCCAATTGTCCATCAGGACAACTGCTGGAAACACCAGCCAAACTGAGGTCTCTGGTCCTGCCTCTTCTTGTCTACATCCTCCACATCCTTTCAAGCCTGGGAACCATCTCTCTTAGTTTCCTCCTCTCTTGCCCTCTTTTTTTAATCCTCCAGACAAAACCTTAAATGGTTTAAAAGCATCCCCAACGAGGACAAGTGAATGCAAATGTCTTAGCAAATGTGTATTTGAGCTCCACATTCTCCCAGGGATGGCATAGTAATAAAAACCAATTAGATAACATTCAGCAGGTACAGTGAGAGGGATTTTAATAATAAATAGGTCTCTCAGTGCTGGAGAGGGGAAGCCAAAGTGGTTTCAGTTACATTGCATCTTTCTGCCCAGTGAATTTGTTTGGAGGATTAATATTCTGTGAAAGTGGGGATTAACTCACCCTCCATGTTTACTGCTTGTACTGGGATAGCCCTGCAGGGTCACGTATGGGCTCTGTATGATGGTGCAGAGTGGAGGAATCCTATGGAGAAGCATGCTGGGCTCACTCCTCCATATCCTCTTGAGAGGACACTGAGTCCTAATAGATACCAATTTTGAGCAGCTCGGTAATGAAGAATCTGGGAAAGCACACACCTTTGCTCTCTTGCTCTCTCTCACATCCCACAAGTCCAAAGCCAAAGTTGCAACTGACAGCTGAAGCAAGGCAGAAGAAAGTCCTACACACCAGAAGAAGCCATGTGTGCCTGAAGTGGGTCAGTATCGTGGGCAGGGTACAAAGCCCCCTGCCTGTATCCCTTCCCACTGCCTTCTGTTTACAAACCTTCACTTCATGCCTCCTTGCTCAAAACACAAACAAAAGCCATGGAGGGCATTTTCTTGTTGCCATAGAAACAGTTATTATAATCTCAAACATACTTAATTCATCACTCTTCCCACTCCAGTACCTTGCAACAGCTTGGTGCTTGATGGGAAGGCTACACTGTGACAGGAGGAAAAGGGCAGGCAAAAGAGCCCTGACAGCTTCATATCCTGCACTTAAGACCCAGCACCTCTGCAGTTGCCCATAATCTCCTTTCTATAAGCATAAAGATTCTTTCTTTCTTTTCTTCTCTTTTCTCCTTCTATCCTGTTTTCTGTTCCTTGGACTGTCACATCATTTACATTTATGAAAGAATTTTCCTGGGATGCAGAGATAGTTCAAATTGTCTGTGATCAGATCAACCTTGTGCATAATGCATTTGTACGAAAATAAACTCCCTGGGGCCCACACTTGTGGCTGAAAGTCTCTGTAATGAAGTATTTTACTCTGATTTAGTTAAAGATGATGGAGATAGGAATGAGTGAATGCCTGCATGCATATAGAGGAGGGGAAGACAGGCAGGATACCATATACGAACAAAAGCCAATAATTATAAGATTGCATGCTAACTGGGAACACTACTGAAGTACCTCATCATTACAAGAAGTTAACTTCTTGACTCTTCCCTCTGAAAATCAGTCTTGCCCTGTAGGAATTATTACAGACAAGGTCTGGACAACCTGCTAGCCTCCAGAAGGGGCAGGCAGAAAACTAGCCCATACAACTTAAGATGTCATTCTCATTCCACAACTAGACCAAGCCAAGACCACACTGGGATAATGACCTTCCCTGCTCCCCACTCTGTA
The DNA here is from genome assembly GCA_013397075.1 of Rhabdornis inornatus. Classification (NCBI taxonomy): domain Eukaryota; kingdom Metazoa; phylum Chordata; class Aves; order Passeriformes; family Rhabdornithidae; genus Rhabdornis; species Rhabdornis inornatus. The sequence goes on from VWZS01006627.1 coordinate 960,493, forward strand.
CCAAATGCAAGACCTCACTCCTCTGCAACATTAGCCTTCTTCTTTCCAGCCTCTGCTCAATTTGATTCAGAAGGATGCCTTCCCCATAGGACGCCTTCCCATGTCTCCAGTCCCAGCTGAGAAATTGGCTTCCAGGTTCCTGGCTACTCCTGTGTGACCTCTCTGGCTTGGTGAGGAGGCACTTAAGCCTGGAAATGTGAAACTCTTCCTGGCAAAACCTTCCTGAAATGGTGATAATTCCACACAAAGTTTCAATTAACTGGTATTTTCTGAGGATAACAATTTTGCCCACACACAAAAATATCAAATATCAAAAGATCTGACTCTTAACAAAGCTTGAATGATTTCAATGAGCCTTGGGTTAAGTCAAGCACAGCTGCAGACAGTTAAGTTCTAGTACATTCTGCCACTGACTTGCTATGATATTTTGCATAAACCTCTGCTCTCTGTTTTGTTTCCCCACCTGCTCCATGCAGGACAAACTTACTTCCTGCTAAACAGTAAACCATGAGATTTCATAGAGCAGTCTGCCAGGGTTCCAGCCACAGGCTGAGAATACCAAAGGACATCCTCAGATGCACCAGGTATGGTGAGGACAGGAAAGGGATACCAATTTGCCACTGCTTCCAGTTCCAGAGGATCATGTCCTTCAAGCTTCTTTACTCCATCATTGCAGACCCAGTACTTTCCCATCTTTGAGGCATATGAGAAAAATGCAAATAAAAGCTATCAAAGGACAGGAGAGGGAAAGATGTGGAGACATAGAATGCTAGAAGTTCCTGATAAGGTGTGCAGGAAATGGCATGATTCGAGATGCACAAGGAAAACCTGTCTTCAGAAGGCAGACAGCATTCCTAGCCAGGATTTGTTGTAACTGTACATTTTCCTAAAAGCTTTGTTGAGAGGATCTGCTTCAGATGCTATCACCACAGCCAGTGCTGTGCAGGACTCTCACGTGTTTCTATCAGGACGACTATCCCACTTTTTTTTCCAAAGACTATGTCACATGGGAACAGAAGAAAAAAAACAACTTTCTAGGATGTCAATGCAGATCCATATGCACTATTGAAATAATAATTTTACTGGAATATTTTTTTTTCTTCCCATTTCTATATCCTGGGGGAAAAAAAAAGAATCAGCTCCTCTTCCTAGGTAGACATGGAAAATATTCACATGTCCCAGTGAAGATTTGATCTTCCACCCAGTAAGAGATATGATCAGCTCTTCTGAAACTACACAAAATACACCTTGAAAATTAAGGCAAAGGACTACATCCATTCCTGGCAAGAAGAAGGTGCAACTCCCTTTGAAGCAAGAGAAATCAGTGCTGCTGAATTTGCCTGCGGGAGATAAATACTAATAACCAGTCCTTCCCAGAGGACAATCTGATAACACTGAAGTTGACACCCACAAACATCAGGCAGGATATATTTCCTCCTGTGTGCCAGTATCTAAGCTTATCACCCTATTTGCTTCTTCTCTCCCAAGTCATTTCCCAGGGTCAAAGGCTATCATGGGGCTCTAATTAGAATGCCATCATAATGAGCTGACACTTAAATCAGCCTGCCAGTGGCTAAAGAAAATTAACCTTAGTGTCAAATGAGCTCTAGTCTGGGAGTTCATGCCACGAGGGGGCAAAAGACACTTGCACAGCTGATGTGCATGGTGGAGAGATAGAGAGCTAAACCTTGCATTCCTTTGAGCCAGGAGATCTACACTGGGAAAATCACCAATCCTCGCTATCCCTGGTGCACAAATAAAAGAAAACAGTCTCCACTGAGCTTTGTACCCTGTGGTCGCTGTACCAAACCAAGGAGAAGTCAACAGGGAAAAGTTATATGGGACAGAAACTTCTTTTGGGCTCCTTGAAAAAGAATGCAACTTGAGCTCATACACACCTACAAACATGTCACATGTGATATAAACCATATCAGTTGTTATGAATGACTTTGTCATTATGACTGTGATGATTACATTGTTATTATGCAAGGGCTTACACTGCAAATAGGGGGCAGGTGCTTCATCCAGCTCAGGCCCTGTAAAGCTTAGGGAACAAATAAACAGTATGAGGATATCCCTTGCTGGTTAATAAATAGGAGGAGGATTCACAAGGATGAATACACACAAGGGAATAACCTCACTCCTAAGCTTGCACTTTCTCTTTTCCACTGGTGCCCATGGAACTGTACTGCCCCTTCCTACAACCATTTTGCACCTATTTCTCCCTGCACCACCTTTTGGCACAACTCACAAAAATACTGTACTGCCAGTGAGTTTTGAGTACGTTCTGCACATCAGTGGTGTTTTTTCCCCAGTGGACCCAGCTAGTCCCTTTAGTACCATTTTTCTTTGCATCCTGAAGGCACCCAGTAGCCTAGAGAGCAAATCCACTGTGTGTTTCTCACAGGCACCAGAGAATCCATAAAGACTCACTGCCCTCCATAGAGCTGAACTGTCAGTGCTATAATTTCCCACAACATCTCTTTTATGTTACTGCGCTTGACAAACACCTTGTGCCTCTCCACAGGTATTTAGAAAATCCTGCCAATGCAGGCATAGAGAACACACAAATGGATGTAACATCTCCATCTATTCAAGACAGAGCTGGGAAGTAAAACCAAGAGATTCTGCTAACCAAATCTGGCCACAGAGCTGCCCTCATGTAGCAGACTCAGCCCTATCTTCCTTACCACAAGAGGACACGTTTTCCTTTCATTAAGATCAATACACCTCAGAGGACAATTTAAACCACCCTCAAATCATTCTCAATGTGTTTCTAGTTCAACCAAAACTGACCTTTCTCCAAAGGGGAAGTATCCAATTGAGAACCTTGGGAGAAGACTCTACACTTACTACATCATAAAGTTTAAAATGGGAGACCAACTCTTCTAGAGTCAATGCAGCAACAGCAAATTCACAAAAAAGATGCTAAACACTAGAATTTGCTGCAGGACCATTTCCTAAAAGGAAAGCTGAAGCTCCCTTCTTTTGCAAAACTGTCCTATGAAACACTTGCTTCTTCTGTTGCCAATGACACCTTAAGCTAACTGTTCCTGAAAGAGTCCAACACCTCTGTTAATTATTCTCCAGTTATGGTCTTTGTTTACTTTCAGGATTTGACTGCACTACAAAGGTCAACTTGCTCCCTTCTTAAGAACAAAGAAGGTCCAATGGGCTTCATGTTACAGTTTCCAAATTAAAGTTCTAGGAATTTAAGCAGTCAAACCCATCTTCCACCTCCTGTAAAGTCCTCTCAGGTTTTCATGCCATAGGGGCTGTGATACACAAGGACAATAAACCTCTGAGTAGAATAGTTATGGGCATAATAAAATAATAAATTAACATTATTTGCACAAGGGTACTTTAAAAACTGTATAATTTTTAATATATGTTAAGCTATAAATATAATTTCATTGTTTGGAAAGTATTCCTAAATCACATGATTCAGACACAAGTCATTCATTTTGTGATACCTGCTTAAATGTTCATGTCCCACGAGGCTTCAAGATGTCAGGTGGTTCTTTTTTGTTTGTTTTGGGGTTGTTTTGTTGTTGTTGCTGTTGTTAGTTTTTGTTTTTTGGTGGCGGTTTTTTGTTAGTTTTTGTTTTGTTATTTTTTGGTTTGTGTTTGTTTTGTTTTTTGTTTTTTTGTTGTTTTTTTTTTAATAATGTTATTAACCCCTGGAAGGGTTATAATGAAAAGCATGAAATCGTAACTTTTGCCTTGACCCAAATTTCTTGAACATAGAGGCAGGTAACAATAAGGACAGGTATCTGGAAACTCTTCCTATGGGGCAACGACTGGGAAAGATGGTGCTGGTTGTTTCTAAAGTACATGGTAATTTGTAAGACAGTCTCATGTTTTGGAGCAGCAAGACAACTGATATTGAGAAGGGACATCTCTGGATATCAGCTTTGAAAGGGAAGTAATTTTAAAGCTTTTATTTTCCTTATAGCTTTCTTCTTCTCTCACCAAATGTTGTAATACATGGATCCAACAGATGGTGTGATTTATTCTTCCGTCTCTCCCCTCAAGTCAAAAAGTAAAATAGTAAATACCACTATAAGCACTTAATGCACAAATAAACCATTGCAGTACAAGAAAGAGGAGCTTGAGACACTTCAAAATTCAGGCACTTAAAAATAAAGAGGTAAGAAAAGACAGGTCCTCATCCAAGTCATAGTTCCACACAGAAAAGTGGCATCGCTTTGTTCTTCCTTCTGACAAGAAACAGTTTTCCCCATACTCCCAAATAAACCTCAGGCTACTGGAACACCACTGACATTTTCTTTAAAGAGTTTTTAATTAAAGTAACAAAGTATGCCGTGCTCAGTATCTGTCAGGCATTAGGAAAGGCTACTAAAATTACCACTGAGGGGCCTATTAAATATCATCATGCTTTCCCAGAGTAACCAATTACAGACATTGGGAAAGGTTCTCACTCACTTATCCTGAAAAATCCTTTAACTTTTCTTTATTTACTTGCATCAAATAACCAAATGTTAACAACATACTATTCAGCACCCATCCTGCAGAACAGTCAGGTATTGCCCCACTGCCCCTGATGGCATCAAACAGTTTGCTGACATCTTGGAGCTGAGTAGCCAACCTGACAAGATTTCTGTTACTTTTTTGTTTGTTTGTTTGTTTATCACTCTGCTTTCTATGCCTGATGTTCTCTGTTTGTATCACTTGGATATTTGGGCAGAGGCCAGGGGAATACACTGAAGCTTGGAAATAAAACAGGTACACAGCAATCCAAATCCAAAAGCTTGAAGGACGTAGAAAACTGCAAGCCCTTTGAGAAAACCCCAGCCTTCCTGATCTGCATTTGCACAGCAACTCAATGAGCAGAATGATGCTGGGTAGCTGCTGTAACTACCAACTACAGTGACTGCAGTAACTAATACTGAAAAAGACTTGGAAATGAAGTTTCCTTTCAGTAGGGAATGGTATAGAATGAAACCAATGATGGTGGTTTGTTGGGTAGACAAGGTAGGAACAGGACCTGTGCCATTCATCATGGACCTTTTCTTCAGAGAAAAAGGAAGCCAACCTGCTCGCAGACCCATGTCTCATGCCACATCATATCCAGCCACACAGAGTATGCCCAGAGGCATGCTGTTGGGCTTGCTTACTGCAAGGTCAGACAGACTGGCCTTGAAGCCACCCAGGGAGCACTCGAAATTCAACAGAGACATACCTAGACACAGGTGGGTGACCCCCCCACTTTTCCATTGCCCAGAGCAAGCACCAGTGTGTTGCTCATCAGTGCAGCCCAGGTGAGAGGGCTGACCACGAGGAGCACAGCGCGTGTTCTGACTCAGTTCAAATAGGATGTTCCAGCAGGAATCTGGAGCAATTGCAGAGAATGATGTTGCTGCTCACCCTATTGCATGAGGTAGAGCAGTTTCCCCACTGACCTTTCCAGTGCTTATGAGGAGGGCAAGCATTTCAGCACCTACACCACCTGCAAATTTGGTCTTCCCCTCAAGGATATAAAAAATTAGGTCAGAGGCTTTTTTCTTCCTGTTGCATTCCTTCAAACACATTAGAGTTCAAATCCTCAAGACAAAGCTTTATTATTATTGTTGTTATTTTTTATGGTGGAAAAAATATTAATGTTACAAATAGCTGCCATTAGCATAAGCAAAGCTGCATATTAATATGCACATGGGTGTCTCCACTGTCAGGAAGCAGAGAGGCCCCAGAGGCCCTGCTTTCACTGGGGAAAATGATGATGGCATTAGCTCTAATGATAACGATAAGGAAGCTGCCATAGATGATTTGACAATTTCTTTTGTATTCCTGTTCGGGCAAAGACTTCTTCCTCACTCCCCAGTGTCTATAGAAGGATGCTATTTGAACAAATGGCAGCTCAACTGATTTATATAATTTCACCACAGCTTTAGGGTTTTCTTAGAAGTGCCATTTCTTTTGGTCATGTGATTAAGGAACTAATTTAAAGCCTTTCAGATAAATTCCTAATTGCCAAGATTTTGGAGAACCAGCTAGTAAATAAACAGGATCCCACATCTATTTATGGTTTTTAAAACCTGAGTCTTTTTAGACTAAGGATACTATTATATCAAAGGACAGCAGGAGCTATGAAGGAAAAAATAAGGGGTATGAAAAAAATAACCAGTAAATAAAATTGTCTCCAATGCAACATGTTCTCAACCCAATCACAACCTGTCTCTCCCTTCACTTACTCTTGTCCTTATGTATACATCTAGGATGTGACAGCAGAACTTTGTGAGACTGTGCTATGAATCAGATAAGAGAACTGATCTGGCTGAAGAGTAACAACACAAATGAGAGCACAGAGGGGGATTTTCTACAGAGAGGCTTTGGACATGCTCCACAGTACAGACCTCCATAGAGACATGCTGGTACAGCTGAGAGGGCAGAAAAGTGTGGGTTAGGCTGCTCCTCTTACTGAGAAAATGCACGCTGGGCTACAGAAAGAGCTGAAGATGGAAGATCTGGGCTCCTGGGGCTTATGTGTCAAGAGTCTGTCACACCCTATTGTGGCACTTCCAGCTGAGACTCCTGTTCTTCTTTAGGCCAGAGGGAAAGCAGAAATTGCCATCCCCAGCTGTGAGGTTGAGGCATTGGTTATGCAATAGGACTTGGCTGCAACAAAGGCAAAAGCATTTCTTCACTGAACTCTGCATCTGAACATGGACAGAAGATGATTCTCTCTGACTCTGTAGCTTCTGAACTAATTACACAGCTTTGTGACGATGTCACTGCACAAGGTGTCTCTGTCCTGGAATCATCTGTCATGGCTACAACGTGCAACAGGGATCTGAATACATTAAGGTGTCAGGGAGGTGGGGATTCTAGGATTTGGTCTGTCAGCTTCTGCACTGAAAACCCTATTGAGTCCAGCTAATATACTACACTACCCGCTTTTCAGTTTTCACATTTCTTCATGTGATGCACATCCTGAAACTAATCAGAGGGAAATGTCAGCTTTATACCAGCAATCATATTTGCAGCAAACTCAATCCAAAGGGAGGAGCCAAAGTCACAAAGAGCCCTACAGAAGACTGCTCCAGATAAGATGGCCAGAGGAAAATTCTTGAAACAGAGACAAGTCCAAAGCTTGGCATGCACAGGCTAGTAGCACAGGTGTTATGGAAAGACAGCTTGCCCCAGTCACATAGCCTCCAGGACACAGGGAACAGGTATAAGCCTCACAATTTGTCTCTCAGGTAATATCTGCCCCAGATAATACAACAGCAAAAAGAACCAACTTTGCAGTACAAAACAGCCGTACTAAAGGTGCAAAACGGGTGGACTCAAGATGGAAAACATCAGAGTAGTACAAAACACAAATTCTATTTGCTCTTCTCTTCTGTTCCTTGCTCTTTCCCTTAGGCTTAGTTGAGTGGTTCAAGTCTGTATCTCAAACTCAGCTTCCACATAGCTTTCCAAACCCTTAATATTCCATCTGGTCTGCTCAGAAAAATGTTTTCTCATCCATTTCCTTGTTTTGAAACAGAACCTCAGTCATCCAACAGAATTCCTCTGCAGAGACAGCAGGAATATGCCAGCAGGAATGCTAAGTAATGATGACCATGCTTGGGAAATGCCACATTATCATAAACCTCCATTTTTGGACATAACCAGAACAAAGAGCAGTTCTTATTTTGCTAGCTAAACCCAGCAAGATAGTGCAGATAATCTGGAAAGCTTCTCTAAATAAACAGGAGCACAACACTGCAATTGCAAGCAGAAGTACACACACACCCTGTACAAACTATATAAATTAAAATCAGTTATTCAACACTGTCTCCTACTGTGAAAAGGTAAAAGAATTAAACTCATATGAAATCTGTTTGATGTTTCTGTATGACTAGAATTTATACATATACACAAAAGTATGTAGGTTCACTCTTGGATTTCCAAATGTTATTTGATGGTCTCCAACACCAGAATTATGTGGTCTACTACATAATGCCTGTGGGCTTTAAAAGAGGAGAAGCAACCTGAATCATACACTATTTTTATGATCCTGGAAGCCAAATGCACAAACCCAAAGCTATTCCCTGGAGAGCTGTATGGGCTCAGTATGTAACAAGGTAGATGGTATAGAGGCAGCTGTTAGGAACTTGAAAAGCCAAAGAATGAACTGCAGCTTGCTGTATGCTAAGTCCATAAAGACATAAATCTTGATTTCAAATGTTGTCATCAGGACTTCAGTGCCAAGTGGAAACAAGAGTGATAAAAATGTATTTTCAAAGCACTTTGTCAGGCTCAGGTCATACACCACAAGAATGTGGTGTCTGAAAGGGGAATCCCACACAACTTGCACTGTAGCTGTACAGGGGCACTACAATCGCCACAAGATAGGAATTGCACTAGCACGTGTTCCAAGACCAGCACACCATTGTGGCACCCATGCCAAAGAGAGAATGCATCGGTAATGCTCAATGATCTCATTATAAACCAGCCTGGGAGAGAGGAATGGTGACAAATAAAGAATCAGATATGCTTTTGACTGCAGATGACACTCCATTAGCCGAGGCCAGGACAACCATGTACATATGTATGCTGTAAGCATCCCAACACAGGCAATGACTTACTGACATGGTTTTACTTTACATTACTTTACTTTACATTAATTTACTTTAATTTACTTTACATTACTGACATGACAGGCAATGCAGCTTAACCATCCCAATCACTGGATCACACAGTCATAAGACATCTCTTTTTCCAACATTTTTCCTAGCAAAGACTTACGAACAAACAGGAGAGCCATGAACACCTGAGGTTGGACACCCTTCCCTGTGGCCTTTGAGCCAAGCAACACATCACCTTCTCAGTCCATCATGCCCCAGTAAACTGGTACTCTATGCATAAGAAAATCAAAGCTTCACTTACCTAGAAGACAAAAAGAGAGAGAAAATACAGTTAGTGGATGTCCCTGAAACATACAGATGCTGCTTATCTTTATTTCCCAGGTGATTCCCATATCCTGGCACCTTGTTAGGAGATTCCTGACATATTAAGAAACAGGAGTGATCTATGATAGCTCTCTTAGCATGGCCACTCTCTCTCTTCCCTGCTGTAATTGGTCTGTGGTGCCATATAATTTTATACAGATTATTCATTAAGAAAAGCAAAACTGAGCAGGTGTTTTCATCAACATCTTGTTCTACCAAAACAACAACAACAGAAGAGAGAGAGTGAGAAAGAAGCTCCATAACAACATTAACCACATGGATGGGCACAAATTATTCAGACTGTGAACAGCAGGGTGCATGTCTTGAAGTCTACCAAAAGAAACTGCAGCAAGAAAAGATCTTGTTAAGGGAAGGATGGATTGAATCACTCTGCCTTGTGGTTCTCTCATGTATTATCCTAACTACAGCTGCAATGAAAAGCCTTGGTAGTCTTGGTTTGGGCAAAGTAGGCTCTGCCATGGGATGGAAGGAGGGAAGAGACGATCCTGAGGTCAGTGCTCTCCCTGCATTTCAGGATTTCCTGAAAAAAAAAGCATTTTGGTGTGGAACACAAGGACAAAACCAAAGATGTGTCCTGCAAAGATCTATCACTTGAACAAGCCAGAGGGAGGACATAAGAGAGGGCTCTTAGGCAAGATGAGAGGAAGCTATACAGGCCTAAAGCATTTCTTTCGTAGCAGTTTCACAAACTCTCAGAGTGCAGCAAGGATGTGTCACTTTCTTGAACACTGATTTATAGGTCTACAGCCAGAACTAGCAATCAATCAGCCCAGGACTAAATCTTTGCAAGGAATAAATAACTAAACAAATATTATTTTTTAATTCTCAAGAGTTAACCTGCATCTGAGAGGTAACTCAGATTTCCAGAGAAGAGGGAAAACTGGCCATACCAAGGGTCAGGTCCTGAGAAAGTAAGAGCCTACTTTCACCAACGAAAGGAATATTTTCAAATCAGTATTTTCATGCTCCGAAACTGTGTGTCACATTTTCCCCTGCTTGGTTCTACCAGTCCAGGATAGTACAGAATGGTGCTTAAACATCCTACACAAGCTTCATCTACCACCATGGGCTGCATTATTGGAACTGTAATGGAATATAGCTGCTATTACAGAATTCCCCGGAGGAGATGCAGCCAGGCTTGCACAGTATGGGGAAAGGAAGAATAGATTAATATACATTCATGGCACATTTGCAAAGAGATTACTTTGCTCGTAGTGAGATTTGCACCTGTATAATTGTGTCACTTTCAAATTAATCATAATCATACTCTCAACCAATATATGATCTACAGAGTAGGCCTCATCCTTGGACTCTCATAATCAGGATAAAAATAGCTGTCTCTGAATGCACTGAGATTTCTGCTGGTATGCAGGAGACAGTAAATCCCAGCTGACCCACTAAGCCTTGGTATTTTGTTTCTGCAAAGCCCTGGCATGGAACATATCATTGCATAAGTAAGACCTGGTCTGTGCGACAGCAGCACTATAGCATTTAGTGATACATTCCTTTGCAGAACATCACAAAAGCAGCACAAGCCTTACTTTTCTGAGGAAAACTTAAGCTCAAAGAGTGGTTAAGTGATTTGCCAGCAGCTATATCGTGCCTCTGTCATGTGGAGACACACGGGACCTGTAACTCTTGGCTTCCCTGACATGCACATTTAATTACTGGGTATCTCCGCACAGGAACAGCAACCCGCAAGCCCAGAGCAGCACCAGCCTGAAGCCTCCCTAGTGCTGTGTCTGCCCCTCCTCTGCTGTCCCCTCCAAATGGCTCCCAGGGAAAGGCGGACTTCTTAATTGTGTTATTAGCTGAATTATTAATTGATATGAAAACAGCATTTTACTGGGCATAGTCATTTGGAAACGAGATAAAATGTTCTCAGCACTGCTTGTCTCTGAGCAGAGCTGGAGCAAGGGCTCTGACAGCTTGATTATTATGCACATTAGTGCAATCTGGTGAGCTTCCAATACAAGGAGAGCGGAGTCCCCCAGTACTGTATCCATCAGGCCATATCCCTCTCCTTTTCTCTTTCTTCCCCCTGTTACTGCCTGCTTTGCATTTATGTGGGAGACCTCAGGGATAAGTTTTTTATTTCTAATCCAGCTGTCATCACTGCAGAGCTACTAATTATAGCGGCAGTGGGAAAATAGTATTTTTCCTTCAGTCCTGCACCAGGAAAGACACTCTTCGTGCCTCTTTCCCAAAACCTCCTACACTCCAAAAGGGAAAAGACTGTTTCCCAAGACTCTCCTTGCTGGAAAGAAACTGCTTGCATTTCTCTGCCTACAAGTCCCTTGTCTTCCACTGTGGAAATGGTGGTTTGTGTATATATACATATATATACATGTGTATGTGTGTGTGTATACCTTTTTCTACAGAATGTTCCAGTATTTCTTGACAGAGTAGGGAGTGTGTGCATGTCTCAATGCCCTTTCAGCCTTTGTTCAAAACTCTGTCATTGGACATTTTACCACTCCAGAAAGACCCTTTTCCCTGCTGCTGAGAGGGGACACCTCAACGGATGCTCCCCATGTCATTTATTCCACTCCCTGGGTCTTCCCCCTCTCCCATCCCCTTGCCACACCCCCAAGGCCTCATAGAGCTGCAGCAGGAGCAAAGCTGCCTGGCAGATGGTATAATTAATTTTGAACCTCTGTTAAACCCCCACAATGTGTGTCCTTGTGGTAGGAGAGTGATAAACCTTTGGTAGTCCCCTCCCCTACCTTTCTAGACCCCCTTCACTGTCACTCCGTCAGTGGGAACCTACCCCCCCTAATCCACACCTCTAACACACAGCCAGAGGAGACAGAAGACACCAGTGATCAATCCTGTCTCTTTCATGCAAACCTTGTAATTTAGCAATAACTACTCAACCACCATTGACCTGCTAATTAATCCATGGATTTTTTGTTGTGCCTTTAATTGTTGGCCCCGATATCTGAGTCACTTAGACTGCTCACTCTGTGCGGAGCCTAACCAACTAAATGCTACTTCAGCTCTGTAGTAATAAAACACTGAAATATATTGACTCCCTGCCAGCTCTTGCGCTCACTCTCTGCCTCTCTGCTTGCTGGCTGAGTGCTGGCGTGTGAAGGGAATATAGAGAGGGAAAAGCATCAGCCATGAGAGATGAAGTTTGGGACACAGGTGGGAGAAGCAGTAATCACTCACCAGTGACAGGACACTGAGGACAGCCTCTGATCCCTGTGACAGCCCTGCTCTGACAAACTCAAACACACTGTTCCTCCATCCAAATGGACTTGATGTCTCTGAAAATTCACAGGCATACTGGATCCTGCCTCCTTTCTGCTTTCCACTCCTTAATGAGGAAATCCTTTTCCTCGTGACTGTCACTGTCACACTCACTATATATGTGTTTGACACAAAAAGCCAGATGGTATAGGCGAAATAATGATTCCATAGAACGGAGAGCCACATTTGTATTTTCTTGCTAGCGCTGTCCGAGGATCTCTGAGCAAACATGGATGAATCACCAAAAACGCAGTTTTCTGAAGTGAAAATTTTTTGTTGCACTGCTTGGTGCCTTGCACTGATGAAATCTTGGGGGATGGAAATGGCAGTTTGAAAGTCTGATGTGGCAGAAGCTGCAGGCACTTGACCTGCCTGGACCGTGACTGAATGCAAACCAGGCACTCACAAGAGACGTTTGATAACATGGGTCATGCTGGTGATGGGGGTGGGACAGAGATGAAGGGACTAATGGGTGATAGTTTGCTGCTGACAGCAGAGGGCTAGGAGAGGGTTGTTAACCCGGTCAAGAAAATTGTCCATTAAAAAGTATTCATTTTCATTTGGATAAAATCAAAATGGAAGCCCTGTCAGCAGCAGCAGCTTATATTTCCTCTCCCAAATGAAAACGAAGTGGAAAGTGGTAAGCTGTTACAATTCCTGCCATAGCTTGCTGCCTTCACGTTTATTGTGGCTGATCTGTAGCCAAGAGCCATTCCCAGTGCCCACCTTGTGTCCTGCTGCAGTCAGGCACACCACACAACTGCCCTCCCAAAGAGCTCACAGGCTTTCTTCAGCTGAGCCCCAGAAGCAGGCCAGCAAGTGGTGGGAGAAACAGGCAACAGGGGAAAAAGTGTATCTCAGGGAACTGGTGAAGATGAAGTAACTCCACAAAGTCTCTGTGCCTTCGCCTTCCCCACGCTGGCACATGGCACTGGCAAAACAAGCAGTGGTGCCCTTGGTCTCAGCACAGCTGGAAGACTCCAAGGAGATGGGGTTGCACTGGCCCTGTCACAAAAACCTATCGTGCCCCCTACACCGACAGTATATTGACACTGTGACCGCAATTCAGTAGCTCAAAAAGCATTCTGCTAGCACACCCAAAATGCTGTGACAAGGGGGCAGTGGCAGGACAGAGGCACTTTTTGTCAGAGAAAGCTATTGGGAAAACAGCCGTATGGTGGCCCTGTACTTCCTGATCTGAACACTGCTGTTTCCATGTAAACAGCAAGTGTTCCCAAGCCCTCTGCATCCCCCCATCCTTTTCTGTTTGTCTCTGCAAATAGTGATGCCAGAGCATGTTTGGGATACAAAGACTGGCCAGAACAAGGCCTCCCCGCAACAACAGGTCACACTGGCAATTCCAAGGGGGGTTGGCAGCAGGATTTCTGAAAGTTTCCTTGAGGACTTCCTGGGATCTTATTGTCCTGATCTGCCCTCTCTTTTTTAATACTGCAAATAATGTTTTTGAAATGCAGGTTATTTGGGGTAATTTATGATGTCTTTCACTGCCAAGAGAGTCTATAAGCAGTGAACTTCCTGCTGATCAACACTTCAGGACTTTGAACAAATAGGAATTTTTCTGTGTTTCCCCAAACTGTATAAAGGCAGCACAGTGGTCTGGGGAAAAGCTGAGAATTGCTTGTTTGAATGCTGGCACGTACTGGGTTTGGAGATGCTGCACAGTCCATGCAAAAATATCTCAGTGAAAGAATGTCATTATCCTCATTGTCACTGAACTGCTTGATCAAAGATACCAAAATTAACTGAGTCGCCATAGGTGTGAGAAGAAACATTTTCTCTCAGTTACATCCTATCTTGTTCTTTTACAGAGTAGTTACGACTGAGAATAATTTTCATCTTTACAAAAAGCAGTGGACTACAAAGAGCTCACCATTTTTAGGCAGGATGGACCCTAGCATTGTGTTTTAGTGGAGAACTGTGAATTGGCCTCTGTTTGGAAACACACTGCTTTACCATCTTCTTCCTGCCTAGCATATGGGAACAGTCTAGTGGCTGAAGATCAAGACCTCAGACTTCAAATCTTCTTGAAGGGAGTGTTTTCAGTCTGTTCTTACTAAGTCTCTTTGCCTGCAATCTAGTGAACTGCCTTGTCCAAGACAGGAGGATGGAGCCTTGTACCTGACGGCTGCCTGAGAGCTGGATGCCAGCCTCAGGCAGGACTGTAAGAATCTTCTAAAAATTCTGCAGCTTGCTTCCCCTCTCTATTCACATACATTCAGAAGTCAGGAGATGCTGTACTGCTGCATCTCCTTGCCATGCTCATGTCCAAAACAAGTCCTTAACACCAGGGGACTGTGATTTATGTAAAGAGCCTCCACACTCATGTTTTGCTGATTAAAGTGCTACTTTAATGGAGTAGACATCAATGGAGTGCTTTAATCGCTGGTTGTAAAAAGAGACCTTTATTTAAATTAAATCTCAGCTCTTCTCCCCACAAAGAGACAAAGGAACCTGCACCTATGTTAGTTCCACTGCAAAAACATTGTGCTGGGGAACAGATACACCACATTGAACGAGCTAAACCACGGTGACTGGGCCAACTTATTTCCAAGTGAACACATTCTCAGAGGGGAACGTTTGCATGTAGGATTTAAATTAAATTCAGCCCCTAAGAGCTTTCTGATATATCTTTGGGGTTTGTCCTATTGAGGTGCTGCCTCCACTCTGGAAGAGCATCTTCCTCTCAGTGCAAGCCCTTTGCATTTACATTGGGTTTTCCTTGGAAAAAGAAGAATTATAGAGTAAAAGAAACAGTAAACTAGTTCAGGACTGACAAACAATGCTCAGCTTGATGCGTGATTTCCTATATTCCAACAGACCATTACAGGTGTTAAGAAAAATATCACTGCTTGGGACATACACAGGCAATAACAGCATGTAAGAAAGAACCTTGTAAGGAGAGGGAGCAGCCAAATGGGAGCTCAGAGTATTTTTTACATCTGTGGTTGCTCCCCAGGAACTCTAGGCATTGAAATCCACCAGCAATACCCTACCAGGGTACCTTGCATGTGAATTTCTATTCACCAGCCTTCCTGACAGGCAAGAATGACTGTGCTCATCTGAAAGAGGAAAACAAGGTTCAGTGAATTCCTCAAAATCAAACTTGAAGCCTCTAGCAGAGATGAGAATCAACACAGACTCTCCAAGTCTGCCATACAGTTTGTATTAGAAAGTAAAACAAAAAGTTTTGGGCTTTTTGTTTCTTGATTTGAGTATCTACAGGCAATTCTACAGAATGAGTTGGACCCTTCCCATCTTAGCCAGACATGGACAGCTGCCCTACACTGTCCTCATACCTCAAAAAACCATTAAGTTCACATTCTACTATGACACTACATTAGCACAACAGCATCACAGGAGCACTCCTCAAGGTTCCACCCATCTGCCTGTGAGATGGAACTTTCAGCATCGTTGGGACAATCTGACAAAGATGATTTCAGCAGAAGGGATTGGCCTCATTTGAATTAAATCTCAGCCACCACTTCTGTTCAAGCTGGTCCCACCTTATTGAAGCCATATTGTCACCACAAGATCAGGATTAGTTTTGAATCTCCTGCCTCCTAAAGCAGCAGCAAGCTACCTGCAGCCTTCCAAGCTATTTGACCATGCTCTTGCAGAAGAGCAAAAAATCAGAAAAAGTTAATCTCAATTGAAAGACTAGGGGATAGGAAGTAGAGTGGCATTTCCCAAGTGTCCTCCCCTCAACTCATGGTGGCAGGAGGAGGGAATGGTTCTGTTCAGAGAGGAACAGACAAAATGATTGCATCCATGCCACTGAAAGATGCTGATGAGAAAAACTCAGGCTCCTGCCTGTCATATTTTCAAAAGCCCCAGACACTGTCTTAGCGCCTTTTCTATCACTTTCCTTAAGCCTCTGTTGAGAAGGAAGAGTGAAGATCTCAGAGACAGCATTTAGAGTCGTAGACAGTTCTGCAAGAGACAATTTTTCACCCCATTAAATCCCTCTGCAGAATATTATCTGCTGGTTTTCCCTCTTTTTTATGATTTTCTTATTATTATCTCCTGCTGTTTCTGTCCTCAGAAGCCAAATAAATAAATAGCAGTATAGCTGTCAGCAGCTTTAGCTGAGTAAGAAGGCCCTGCAGACAACCTAGGTGAGCTGCCCCCCTCCTTGCCTTCAGCACTGCTGTCCTCCAGGTAGATTCAGGATTCTGAGACCTAATGGCAAGAGAGAATGGAAGGGGCTAAGAGTGCAGACACTTGCTTCTCTGAGCACATTTTGCTCTGAAGACTAGGACACATCACTCTACCTGTAAAAGATGATGATGAAGATGATAATAATAATAATAATAATAATAATAACAGCAAGTTGATGGAGGAGAAGGGTTGTGAATATTTAACCTGTGCTTGGAGCATGTTTTTATCATAATCCAAAAGCACAAGTGAAAAAAAAAAGTGCCAGAGAGAGGTGAAGAGACTTAGGTGGGGTCACAAAGCCAGTCTGTGGCAGAGGAAGGAATAAAACCCAGCCAATCCAATAGCAAAACACTGGCGTCTTCCCCATAAAACAATTCTGCCCTTCAAAAATACAAATGTGCTTCTTTCTCTTGTGCATGCATCCTTTCTTCCTACCTTCCCTACTTTGCTCTCTCCTCTGCCTAGTTTATTTGTACAACAGTTCCCAGGTGTGCTGAGCACTTCCCACACAAAAACAAAGACAAGACGTCTATGTAGGGGTACCTATGAGTCTGGCCACTGTGTTAATTTGAGCTCAGGAATTCTTTTGCAGACTCATTTTCTACATTGCCTAGGGTTTCTGGCACCTTTGGGGCCATGTTTAATTCATCTCCTGTGGCTATGAGATCTTTTGCAAGTACCGATTCTGTCGCCTTGACACAGCCTGTTCTCTTTAGTAATAAGTGTCTTTACATCCTTCTTCAAATATCCTCCCAGCCTCCACATCTATCTCTGCCCATGCTTCTTGTCCTTCCCAAATTGTTAGGCATTGCTGGATCTTATCAAATAGATACCTTTCTAGGGGTGCACTGTGTATCAATAATTATGATGATTAACTGCATATATATCAAACTGACTTATTTTTAACATTACTATTGGAAGCTAAGTCTCAGGGCAGTGCCAACAGCTGAAAATAAACCAAGGTTTGCTAGTTTTGGGCAATATGAGATACCTTAAACCAGCAGCCGCGTATTTGATTAACATCCACTTTTCAAGGAAATACAGCATTTACTTCGTATTTCTGCCACCTCATATAACGCATAAGATAAAAAAGGCGGAGGAAGGCTTAGAGAACCATGTCTAGGTATCTACTATTCCATGAACATGAAAAGGTCTCACACTTCCAGACCTTCTCTCAGTATTTTCTAGATTTCAAACTAGAGTGCTGATGGGAACAAAAGTGAATCTACTTGCTTGGGGAAGAAGAAATTTCTTACTCTTTTTAATGTAGATGCTGTGATTTCAGTGAGCAAAGAAGTGCCAACCCACTCCCAACTGTCACAGGAACTGGCTTTTTTTTTCTGACAACACTTTGAGAATCTGAAGTTTTTGAACACGTGGAAACAGGGGCTTTGTGCCTTATCTTGCTTTCTGAATGTGATGTCTTTTCCAGCACTGGAAAGAACAAGGATCAAATCAGTTGCTTTGCACCTATTTACACAAATTTTCAGGTGCTCCATCCACTTGATGCAATCTTTTTCAACTACTCCATTCCCTCTATTAGGCACCATGCCCACTGCAAATGATTTTGTTGAGCTTAGGTAAAAACTCAAGATGTGATCATCAGAAGACAAAATTACCCCTCATGAAATTGGAGATCACAATAGTTTCAAACTTTCTATACCCATGCAATGGGTCAGTGCAGCAACTTCACAGCTACTCTAAGTTGTGCCTAGATGGCCTGAACTGCTGCAGTACAGGCAGGCAACTGGACATGTGCAAACACCAACAATCCCAAGCTTAGATTTAAAAATAAATTTTAAACTCCACCTTTTTTGGTTTTAAACACTTTGATCTCCCTTACCTATTGCTACTAGAATTTATAAAAATATATTGCAATAACCACTGTCCTCAACCTGCAGGGCTGAGCTGATTTTTACTCTGCTGCAGGAACCATCATCCTCCCAACCCTACAGAGTTCCCATTTATCTCTCCGAGCCCTCCACTGCTGCTTCTCTGGCCCGATGCACCTCATCTCTGCTCCTTCCACATCTGTGAGAGCTGGCACCCTGCCACTAGCAAGAGTCCAATTCAAGGGAGGGCCATTCACTTATCCAAATCTGGAGCCAACACAAGCCAGAGAGAAGACAAAAGCAAATAGGCCAGGGAGACTGAGCTCTCTCTTTGCTGAGAACTTCTAGCTGCTTATTCTTCTCCCCAACTGAAAAACATCTCCAACACTGCCAAAACTTTTTAGGTGGATTCCATTGAGGAGCCTGTGGCTACTATCTGTGAAATTTCACCATCTCGAGGGAAGGCCAAACCACTCTGCAACTGCCTGTGAGGAGTCTGAAGCAGCTGTGGGCATAGACATTTCCTCAACAACCACAAAGCTCCTCAGGTAGACCCTCTACCAAAGCCTAGGGCTGCTGCTTGGGAATTTGTCTGTCTCCAGAGAAAGCCCAAAGGCTGCAAGAGATGATTCAGAGAAGTTCTGGAGAGCTACAGGGTATGGACCTGCCTACAACAACAACAAAAAAAACTTCAACTGACTAGGAAAATTGTGTTGCTGCTACCTGGAACTTTAGTTGTCTGTAAAAATCAAAATACTCTGACAGATGTATGAAAAAGCCCTGAAGAAATAAAAAAGGAGAACATGAGCCCCAATCACATCCTGCACCACTCCCCATACAGCAGGGAAAGGCATGTGGAGAGCTCTTTCCTCAGGGTATAACAAGCAGGAGCTGCTGGAGCCACAGATAAGCAGAAGTATTTTTGGCAGGGACTAAATCAAGAATACTCAGGAACAGAATGGCTAGCTAGAGGAAAAGCAGCCATAATGGGTAGTTCAGCCCACCATACATTCCACCCCAAGGACAATCAAACCAAAATGATGACTGCCGCCTCAGTCTCAGTACCTAGGTCTGAGCAAATATGCCTCGGGATCCAAGCCACATCCCCTGACGGGAGTACTGCAGCTTTTTTCAGCTCTTTCTATGCTTTACAGTCTATTGATACTACTTCATGATGAAGTCATAGAAGGCACCTCCTCCCCACCAAAAAAAAAAAAAAGAGGGATACCTTAGGTGAGCAAAGGGATATGAAACAGGGGCAAGGCAGGAACCCTGCTACAGGCATGGGGGTGGACTAGTAAGAACAGGGTGTCAAGTTTGCCAGACAGCATTACTGAGGACACCCTGTTATTACAAGGTCAGTCTCAAAGCTCACCTTTGCTGCTCCAAGCCATAGTGGGCCTTTGGTCAAGAAGGGGGTTGAGGACCCAGTTTCAGAACTTGTTGGAGAAGACTGGCTGGCCTAAACCCTTGTGATAACCTGGGTCACGGACTGACAGGGGCTCTCTACAGAGAGTCTGGACAGCCCACAAGGGTGTCTGGGCATCAAACATAGCTGGGTGGGCAGCACAGCACCAGGGAAAGCAGGAGGGCAGAAACCATTGGAGATCTAAGGCTACTGAAATGTTGGTAGGCAAAGCCAGCACTGCAGGACAGCAAGCCAAGGGGAAGCACAGATACAGCCCAGCCATTGGCTGTGCCATGAGAGCATCGGTGCCATGAGCAATAGAGCATGGCAAGACCTCCAGGAACAGTAGCCAGCACCTAACTAAAAGTCCACCCACTGGCACAAAGCTGGGAGAGCTGGGCAGAAGCCCAGGAAGCAGAGACAAACCACACTCTTGGGTGAGCCAGGTGATGAAGGGAAAAGGCAGATGCTTCATGCAACCTACACTTTCCAGACATTTTGTACTCAGCCGTCCTCCACTCAGCCACAGGAGCTGGCACTCCAGCAGAAGAATTTCCCCAGGCAGAAAACAGAGGATAGTGAGGTAAAGCAATGAGAACATGCTGTTTGTGCTGAGCACTGGTACAGATCTGCTGGGACACTGGATGGTTTGATAAAGGAAATGGAGAACACACAGTGGGACCAAAAAGCCATTGTGCCCAATACCATGTGAAGACAGACCAAAACTGCAAACCCTGCTGCAGATGTTACACAAGGTACAAGACAAGGGACAGTCACTGAACCCCAGAGAGGAAGGAAAATAATCCTCAGGCTGAAACAAGGCTGCTGGCATTCTGGAGTAGAAAGAAAACCACCACTCCCTTTTCTGCAGCAATCATCAGGCTTGTATATAGTATTTGTATGTTGCTATTTTTCTCCATCCACATTTTCTAGTTACCAAGAAACTCAATTTGGGAAGCTGTTGCACAGATCTGTGTTTCTTCTTACCCTGTTTCTGCCATGGATCAGCTCAGAAATGAGTTTTACCCCTGTGACCTCCAAGAAGCTTTCACACTAAAAGAGTACTGCTGAGCACCTGTCACTACAGGAAAACCAGCACTGAACCAGTGATGAAGAGCTCGACTGTGCCTCGTTTAGATAATACCTTAACTGGCTTCGGTGAAAGCATTGCAGGAGTGCAGTGAGCAGCCTCCATCCCTAGTGTAGAAATACAGCTGCCACTCTTGTGAAGCTACAGCTAAATGGGAATTGAGCTGTTCCCTTCTACCGCACTGTCAAATGTAATTTACTCCCTAGCATTGTGTGATCAAGCAAAGGATGGGCAATAACATACATAGCAGCTTATCCCAGAGAATGGCAACTTCACCTCTTCAGCTTTTAACTGAGTCTGACTGCGACTTCAGACATGTATCCGTACCTCTGCTGCGGTGTTCCCATCCCCAGCACTCATGGTGCAGAGGCAAAGATGGCAGCAAAGGCCTTTGGTTGAAACTGGGGAAATCAGCATGACAGTAAAGACAAAATCCCAAGACTTTGCTCTGGAAGAGTAAAAGCTGTTTGGAGCATCATGTAAATTCATGGCAAGAAGAAATAAAGGTGAATTTTATACATTTCTGTTACTACTTGTATATCTTTGCAATAATGTTTATTGACATGTTTGAATGGAGCACAAGCTATAGTTCAGTTCAACTGCCTGTGAAAACGGGACATTTGTCAAGAAACAAACCTTACAAGAACTTGGCAGCTCTTCTCTTCCCTATTATGAGTTGGGAAATACTAGAAAAGGTCAGAAGCACCAGGGAAAAGGTATCCACCAAGATGCCTTGGCTAGCAATCCCTGAGGTGCAGAGAGGCAAAGCTCAGCAGGTTAATGAGGAGCGTCTTAACTTTGCATTGACACATATGCACAGACTAAAAATATGCATGCAAATCAATTACAGAATCCCTATGAGGCACAATAAAGTTAACCTTGCATGGCCAGAGAGATAGACTAAAAACCTGTCTCACTGAAGGGACTTGGTATGGCTTTAGCCAAGGTATCCTGTGAGAACTTGGCCATGATTTCCCTTGACACACAGAAATGCCCTTGCTCTGCCTTTCCACCAAGCCCTATTCCAAGAGGTGAAGAGCCTCTTCTAACTCCTCTGAATATTAAAGACCCCTGAAGACACGCAGCACATCTAAAATTCATTAAATGCAAAAGGCTTTCCTTTCAGGAGCTACCATGTCAGAACTGAATGCCCCAAATTTTGACAAGGCTTGGACTCGGCTCCAAGTCTGGTTTGCTGCAGAAACAACATCAAGTCTTTCCACACCAAAACTTTTGTATTTGAACCCTGTCCTGAGCTTTAAATAGCTGACGCTTCCAAATGTATCATGCTCCTTGATTCTGCTTCAGGCACACTTCACCTTTCATCACCTTATTTACACTAAAAACTCTTGGTATGGGGCTACTTCTGTTCCAAAAAATCATAACTACCACACGGTTCACACACTTTAGTCCCCTTTCTGTAGGCACCACTCTCTTACCCTGTCCCAGTAGCAGCTCTGCCAGTACTGCTCATTCCTGAGTGAGAATTATTCCAGTCATACATCCTCTCCGCATATGGCACTCGTTACTGGACAAACCAGACCTAGCCCTGTAGTCCCCTCCCTCCCCATCCTACAATGACACTTTTCATTAAGTTTCATAAACCATTCAAATGACAATTCTCTTTGCATTCATTGCTGCACCAGCCCAGGGAGTAGGAATGGCCTCTGGTTAACACTGCATCACTGCTGTGGCTTTGTTTTTGTGCATGTTGATCAGAAATTACCTGGCTTAAAGAAAGTAATTTAGTGATAAATGATTGCTCGTTCAGAGATAGCTAGTTTCAGCCATAGCTGCCAGGTATTAATCTATTTGTCAATCCTTTCATATCTTTCATATCTTCTGCACTGATGAATATAGTATCTTCAGCTCCCAACTCTGGAAAGTGAAGCCCCCTCTTTAGAGGGCAGGGAAGAGGGCAAAGAACTTATTCCACACCTTTTCAACTACATTTGCAAGGTGGTCTCAAAGCAAGGAGGACCAACTGGGAGGGATTAGTGAGGGCCAGGGTTCCAGCTTTGACCTTCAAAGGGGCTTTTGAAAAGACCTCAAAAGCAGAAAGAGCACAGATTTAAGTTTCAAAAGTACCTGGGAATGTCTGGATGAAACACTGAGTGGGAACATGCCAGCTCATATAAAAAATTCAAAATTCTTCTACTGTTACCAGCTTTCACTGAATTTTCAACAGGAGCATTTCCAAAAATGAAATTTTTGGACATAGAGGAGCTAAAAGAGTAGCTGGACTACTCACCTAGGATATGCAGCTCTCAAGATCCAGCTCCTCTTCTGCAACAGTAATTCAAAGTTCAGGCCTCCTACCTTTTCTGAGCAGTGACACCTCTCTTTGGTACAATAACTCTTTATAAAGAGTAGGAGCTTTACACCCCTTTTAGACCCACCAGTGATTTTCCCTAAGAGAGAGGAACCCAGAAAAACAACAGCTTTCCAACACTAGGACAGAGAATGTAACCTCCAGTTTCTTTGAGACACAGCATAAAAATCAGTCAGTCACCCAAGTCTGCTTGTTTGCAAAATGCTCATGGTTTAAGTAAGGATTGGCACATGTAACTCACAGGTCACACAACACTCCTCCAGATAAGAGGAGCTCCCAGAAACCATGGGATGAATCTGAACTCTACATGAAAACACTTCTTAAATTCTATGGCACATCATTTCATATGTGGATCTAACTTTCACATTTGTGGTTCCCAGGTGTGGAGAAGTCACAACATTCATCAAAATTTGAAACTTGCAGGCTATTTTCGTCATGCCAGTCAGAATTCAAACTGGAAAAAATTCATCAGTCTTGTGTTGGATTTAGTATATCTCTATAGGACACTAGAAAAACCCATGGCTTTAAATAATTGTCCACTGAAGAAGTTTAAAGAGCAGACAGATATCCAAGCCATTATCGGAGTCCTGATAATGAACCACACTCACACAGTCATCTTCACACAAGCTCCTCTTGAAAAAATTGCAATAGTTTGATGGCGTTTCCTGATGTGTACCATGTGTAGGGTTCCTGGAGAAAACTGCTTCCTTTTTGTAACAGGAAACTCTCATTCTCATTGGAGCAAAATGTCTGCATGTTCCCTTTCCCTCCACTCCCTGCTGGGCTGCAGTCTTGTTTTCCTGAACCACTCAAGTTTGGAGACTCCAGCAGTGAGTCAGAGACAGATTGTGACTTGACTTCCTGAACCCTGCAGGTAACAGGGCAGCATGCACATGTTGTCTTGAAAGGAGATACAGAAGGTAGGTGGGACCCTCCACCAAACCTCTCTTCTTTCCAGCCTACCCTGCTTCCTTTAATCCTCCCCTTGCTCTTCTTTTCTTCCTCTTCCTCTCCCAACAGGGAGAGTCAGTATTTGGAAATAATTACCTCTGACTTGGCCCCTAACTCCCCTCTTCCTTATTGCACTGGTTTTAGCTGGGGTAACATTAATTTTCTTCATAGTAACTTGTGTTGGGCTGTATTTTGGATTTGTACTGGAAACAGTGTTGATAAAAGAAATGTTTTAGTTACTGTCAAGCAGAGTTTACATGGGGCCAAGGTCTTTCCTGCTTCTCACAACACCCCACCAGTGAGAAAGTTAAGAGTGCATAAGAAGCTGTGAGGGGACACAGCTGAGACAGCTAATCCCAACTGACCAAAGGGATATCCCACACCATAGGATGTCATGCCCAGCATAGAAGGTAGGGGAGAAATTGGCTGAGGGCTGCTGCTCAGGGACTGGCTGGGCATCAGTGGGCTAGTGGGGAGAAATTGTTTTAATGTGCATCAGTTGACTATCTTGGGTTTTATTTATCTTGTATTAAACTTCTTTTATCTCAACCCACAAGTTTTCTCACTCTTACTCTTCCAATACTTTTGTTTCCTCCACCCTGCTGGAGGAGAGTAACTGAACAGCTGTGTCACTCTCAGTTGCCAGCTGGGGTTAAACCATAACACTTGTGACCAAGTCTCAGGCAGAGCCTTAATGGCTGTTGGATAAAATGGCCTGGGGAGGAGCAGGGCTGCCCTTCCAGTTGCAGCTGGGATGGCTTCTCCCTTCACTCAAATGAGGGATAGTGATGAGGAGGGACCGCCTGCACTGTCTCTGGACCTCAGCCATGACAACGTGCCATGGGCACAGGCATCCTGCCCAGGGCCAGCCAGGACTCCTGCAGGTGCGGCGGCACTGGCGGGAGCTCGGGCAGATTCCCATGCCTTGGGAGTGCCACTGAGAGCTGTTCCCCCTACCTTTGAGCCGGCAGGTTTACAAGCCTCTAATTCCCAGCTACAAGCACTGCTCCCCGTGCCAAGGAAGCAGCGGCGCATGCTGTCATTCACGTGGCTGGAAGGCTGCTCCTGCCAGGGTTTGTGGCTATCAGACCAGCTGCTCGGGGCTGGGAGCAGATGGCAGGATGGCACACCTGACAGGGAGCAGACCTTCCAAGGACGAAGGGGAAGAGTTTGTGTGCAGCATGGCCAGCCACAATTCCCAGCCATGCAAAGACAGAGCAAATGTATCCACCTCTCCCTCTCTCCACCCCCCAAGTTGTAAAAAGAGATTTTCACAGTAGGGTAAACCTAGACAGGTGTCATTGATACCTCTACATTTGTACACCTTCCCTGCCTCAGACAAAATGCCCTTTGTTTGATCTAATTACCAAGCATATTGAGCTAATTATCAAGCAAAATCCCAGTTCAGCCTTTTCCATGAGATGTAAGAGCAGTTTTCAGGAGATCTCAGCTACTTTAAGCCCAATCCAACCCCCACTAACAATAACATTGGAAAAGGCGAGACCTCCAGTCCAGGGTGAGCATATTTCTTATCCACACTTAGTCCATTCTGAAAAGAGGTGAGGACAGAGCACAGGCTACAGAAGTTAATCCCAGTTCCAGCTTCTCATCTTCCCGTCTCTTCCAGATGAAGTTAACAAAATGAACGAATATGAAACATCACAGAATGCAAGAGATATAAAACTGTGACTATGTCGCATACAATCCATCCTGAAGAACTGATATGTGAGCTCACATACATTTAAATATTTGAAAAGCATCTTTTACAACAAATATCAAAATGACTTACAATCCAAGCCAGAGAAAAATGCCCTTACTTCTCCCTATCTCCCTTTTCTCATTACACAGATAAATCCCAGGTGCATCTCAGTTGCAGAGAGAAACTGAAGAATATATATATAAAAACATATATACGTGGGTATGTATAAAATATACAACAATAATAATCTCAATAATTTTAAGAGAAGCTTGCTGCATAATACAGGCAATCTGGGAGACGAGAAACTCTGGGTAATAGCTGGTCCCCCCCTCCCACTGGCAAAATGGAAGGGAAAAGATACCAGGGAATAAATACATAGGCTTGTATCGTGTACCAGAAAGTGAAAGGAAGGCAGGAAGAAAGGAGCGGGAAGGATGGCCACACACATGTGCCAATAATCTGTAGTCCAGCAACCATGGACAGTCAGCACTGTCAACACCAAGGATGCGAGCAATTCCTATCCCGAGATTTTAAATCATGTCAATTATAGAGTAGCCCACTTTCTATTGCTTTCTTGGTTTATAATGAAAGCTGAAATGAATCCTGACTTCAGAAGCTCAGTCTTGTTTGTTTTTAATTTTTTTTTGCTTCTTTTCTGCCAACGCCCCCCAGCTACTGTGGAACTCAATCAAGAATCTTGGCAGCACTGCTACCACTGCAACCCTGCTGCTTCTGCACATCACAGGGGATGATCTGACTTGCAGGGAGTAATTCACACTCACACACACTGAGATGGAGAGATGTTGCTCTTATAATTAGAGGACTACACCTCTATTTCCAAGTCTGGCCACACCTGAAAACATATGCAACAGCACAACTATGTCTCAGTGTACTTGTCTCATTCTTCTTTGTGATTCTGAAGAAATTCACAGATTACTTGGGCAGATTTTATACCTGAACCTCTCAATTTTGAAGTGCTTTTCCCTGTGTAAATAGATACACATCTGTAGGTTTTGATCTGAATGCTTCCATTGTCAACATGTGAACCCTACTGTATGTGCACCCCTGCATCAGCCCCCTGGTACCATGCAAGGGCCTGCAAGGCTGCAACACCTTTCACTGGTGCAACACACAGTGTCCTGCCTTACACAAGGCTGAAGAATCCTGTCAGTACTCCAACAAACATTCACAACCCTGAATCACACCAACATTGTTAATCAGGGTTCTAGAAAACAGAAAAGATTTCCAAACAATAAGAAAAGTTAATTTCTCCCCTTCTTTTTGTCATTAACGAGCCTCAAGGGTGGTTGCAAGCCATATTTTCAAGCCTTGCTCTGTCACCAAAACCACAAAAGGTTGAGAACAATTTGCTTTCAGAAGCAGGGGCATCTGGTAAAGCACAAATTATCATTGAGTCACGTGACAAAAAGTTCCAGAATTGGTAGTGCTGCAATTGCCTTCTGTATAGAAACCAGGATAAAAAGACAGTACTGTGAAGTGACTTCTCAAAGCATCACAATAAATAAGGGGGACAGTGAGAAATACAGCATAAATCTCCTGACTCACAAACATGCTTTTCCAACCAGACCAGGCTGTCATTATAACATGCACCCTCAGGACCCTGTGCACCCAAATGAATAGTTCTCTGTTGCATTTCTAACCATGAATGTACTGGGTATTAGAATTCTATAACTGCACTTGCCATGTATGGAGCACACAGTCACCTCCTCCCGTGGATGCACCTCTACGTTTATACAGCTGAACACTCCTTTCTATGAATGTATCCAGCAGCAAAGCACAGTGCCTGAGAAGTTATAAGCACATGCCAAAGCTCACACATGTGCAGGATGCCACAGCCCAGCACATGTGCCCTGGATAACCAAACAGGGCCCTGTGCCTCAACTGTGTCTCTTACTGTTTGAACTTTGTATAAAGTGACAGACATGTGCGCTTCTCCTCAGCTTTGCCTCCTGAGTATAGCAGTGCTTGCATAGACCCAGGTGTTGAGCAAATGATCAGCCAGCTGTAACGTAACTTTAAATGCAAGTTTGTGTATTGGCTCTGGAAACAAGACTGAGGGATGCAGTTGAAAGGAACACAGTCACTCTGAGTACAGGATCTGCATAAATCACTGTCCAGTATATTCATTCCTATTGACAGATTAATTCCTTTCTCAGGTTTTGCTTAAAAATGTACCACTGAAGACTAATAATAGTTCCCAGAGCTGCAGTAATGTCACTCAAATCAGGGTGAAAGATGCCAGAGGGAATGATCTATGGCCTTCTTATGATGGGGGAAGCTCCCAGCTGCTCCTGATCCCTAGGCTGGCAGCTGGCAACAGTGAGTGGAAGGAGCCACCTCCTCACCCTAGCGAGCGGATGGGATTAGCCAAGTCTCTAATACTAGCAGGAGGTTGCTCTGTAAGGAAGAGAGCTGAGACTCTCTTTTAGGCCTGGAAGAAAAAACCTCTCATGACCTGTCAGAGTAAAATTGGAAATAGCATGGCAAATCTTCACCTCCTCATAAAACTAGCTGCATACATGACACAGAAAGGCTGCTGGCCTGAGAGGCTGGGCAGGTAGCAGAGCAGGGAATCTCTAATGTTTCCAAGCCCCGGATTATTTCTTAGGTGAATTTCATTCTCTGCACCTGAAAAAAAAAAGAATGCAAAGATATTTTCCCTTAATCAAGTCTCCCAACCAAGGTGTCAGGAACAGAGAAATCGCTTGTCACTCCAGTGCTTCCCAGCATGCGCTCACTGCACCAAGGAATGGAGGGCAAAGGGATTACAGAATTAAGCGTTACTGGTACAGCAGGCAGAGAATGGCCAAGATTTATCTGTCACTCAGAAGAAAAATCCATTTCATTTCGTGATTTACTAAGAGTGAAAGTTAAAGTGGTGGAGCCTGTCCAAGTCCTGGGATCCATAAGCAGGCAATGTCAAACCGTCAACCCGTGACAGCCTGGACCAGACAACTCAACCTTTCTCTGGGCAAGGCAAGAGCAGCTGCAGGGTAATCCCTTGGTTCAGGCTTAGGACAGGCTCCTAGACTCGTATCAGACTTCATCACTGCCTGCCAGTCAACTGAAGGACCAGCCTAATACTTTCACAGAGCAGCAGAAGCAGTGTTTTCTGGGAATCGGGATAATGGCATTAGCCCTACAGGGCTGGAAAGGTGGCTTTCCATCTTCATGGTGGTTGAATAAAGACAGCAAGTCTGAAGAGAAATGATTGTTTAAGCTCTGAGCAACCCACTGGATTTTTTTGTTGATGACAGCACCAGGAGCATCCTGGCAAGGTCTGTCACAGGTGAGGATGAAGTGCAAGAGCAGAGAGAAAGGTCCAGCTAGCACACTTTCTCTACTCCTCCCTTTCAAGCTAGCAGCTTGCACCAGTCTGTGTCCAGCAGCAGAACTGTCAGGACTGTGGGAGTCATAGTGCTGCATCTGCCCCTGCTGATGATCAATGACCCTTAAGGCAAAATCTGTTTTGACCTATATACTTTCTTCAGTGAAAACACTCTTTTTTCTCCCCCAAGAAAAGTTTTGACCTCTATCTAGCTCCCTACTCCACTTATTCATATAGAGATATGATCAAAAGCTCTTGGGACAAAGACCTGAAAAATAACATCTTGCTGTGCTATTTTTTAAGTGCACACCTCCATCTTATTTTACCTCATCAGACTTCCCTTCTCCTCCTAGGATCCCATCTGTCTCTGTCCATGACTGCTTCTCTTCCTTCTCCAAACTGACCTTCCCAGTTGTACACTGGCTGGATGGTCTAATCAGAATAAATACCCATTAAACCTTCTTTGCAAATTATCACAGCCTCTTTGTTACTATTTCACTCTGATTCCTCCCCACATTTTTGATTATGGTGCTTCCACTCCACCAGAACTGAGAGCTCAGAAGGGCAAGTGATGAGCTCCTGAAAAAAGACATAAATCAGCAATTCCACAGATACTGAGGGGAGTACTTGGATGAAAATTGAAAGTTTGCAGCTGGCTGGCTGTTTTTCTCTAGTTGGCCGAAGCAAACTCCAGAGCTAGACAGCTCTCAATTTGGAGAAAAACCCAGTTCGTTTGACTCTA
Organism: Rhabdornis inornatus; assembly: GCA_013397075.1. Lineage (NCBI taxonomy): Eukaryota > Metazoa > Chordata > Aves > Passeriformes > Rhabdornithidae > Rhabdornis > Rhabdornis inornatus. Next base: position 990,308 of record VWZS01006627.1, read on the forward strand.
TTTCAGGTGGTAAAAAGCATAACTAGAACACTCTTAAAAGCCAGGTGTACCTGACGGCAGATTGATCCCTAAGTGCCATGAATCAATGCAATGTGGTTTCATACTTCAACAATAACCATTCTCAAGCTCTTTATCTGTCAGCCAGCTTTGTTCCTATTGATTGCATCCCATCATAAACTCGACAGCACCTTAGTGCCAACCAGGGCGTCTCCCCTACCCTGTTTCAGTGCCAAGGGCACACTGCCTTCCAGCTTGGTGTAATGGTCCCAATCTTGCACAGCTCTGAGTCCACAAGCTTCTGCTTGCTGTCCCTATTGCAGTAATTTTGATGCTCTGCTATGTCCCCATTTTTTCTCATTCCTCCCTTCCATGTTAGATGCTGTGTTTTCTTCTATTTAGACTAAGTCCTTGAAATCCAACAATGAACAATTACCTTTGTTCTCTTTCTGCTTCTTCAGTTTCTTTCCTCGGCCTTTATTCCTTCTCTTCCTGACTCATTCACCTGTATCTCTGCCTGTACTCACACTACGCATTTTAATCCCTGATAGTTCTCTCTCATGTGTTTCCCTGCTTTCAAGCTCTCCTAACAGACTTTTGCTTTTTCACTCCCATAATCTACTCTGAATTGTCTTGTCTCTGCCGTTTTTAAGTAAAATTGAGACTGTCCATGAACAGTTGAAAGGTATCACCCTGGATTTATTTAAAATCTTCCAAAACAAGCCTCCAGGCTCAGTCAAAGCCTATTTGCCTAAGAGTAGCTACACAAAAAGGCTTGTGCCAGTTACAGGTATAGTTAGTTTTATACACACACGCACTCACACACAAACACACACTTGTCTGTTCTACTTTCTCTTCAAACATTGGCAATAAAATACTATTCAGATTCTCTTCCTTGTCCTGTGGGCCACTGCTAGACAGAGCTGAAGGGTAAACACAGATTAACTGGTTTACAACACTTCTGATTTGGCCAGTACAGGGCTTCTCTATGTACATTCACAGCTGTGATACACTGAACAACACATAATTGATCTTCTTTATGTTGCAGGTAAACTCTTGAGACTGCTCATTTTAGATTTGTAACATTGCTTCTACAGAAGTGAGGCAAACCCACAGTCCTGGTGGGGGCTGACGGTACAGCCAATCACCTTACTTGGGTGCAATATGTTCAATCAAGTATGCTTGGATTTGACATTTTTACTTCAACATTTACCTGCAAACAGCTGGAAAACCAAAGGGCTAAGCCTGGCTCCACAAAAGAAAAAACATGGTCACATGTGATATGTATCTTGATAAATGTGAGGACCAGGGGATTATAAAGCAGAGAATTTAGCTTTGGCTACCAGAACAGACAGTAACAACCAGACTACTTTCAAGCACCTGCAAGATAACTAGGAGATGAGTAACAGGCAACATGCACTTGTCAAGGAAAATCATGTCAAACCAATCTAATTTTCTTCAGTGGAAGGGTAATGGGTCTTGTGGACAGCAGAAAAATAGTCATATATCCTGACCTTAGTAGGCTTTCTGGCACCTTTTCTCCAAAAATCCCTACAGGTAAGCTCAGAAAATATGGTCTAGATGAATGCACTATGAAATGGCTACACAACTTGTTGGAAAACAGAACTCAGAAAGTAGTTACCAACAGCTCACTGTCAACATGCAAAGGATGCACCAGTGGGGTTTCTGAATGGACATGTTCACAATCTGGTGATATTCAATATTTTTATTAATGACCAGGATAAAATCTGCTTATTAAATTTGCAGATGGCAGCAAGCTGAGCCAGGAGTACATGTGGAAGATAGGTATGGAATCAAAAATTATCTCATTTACAACATTAACTGATAAAAAGTTGAATAAATACTATATGGGCATGTGCAAGATATTCTGCTTCGGCGGGAATAACAGTCTCCATTGACAGAGAATGAACAATCAGGCCTTTAGCACCCTAGCAGAAAAGGGGCTTACAGAATAAAAGCCAACAGTAGACCATAATCTCAGCATCAATCACCTTGCTAGAAAGGAAGAAGAAAATATAATATACGTGTACAAGGATGAAATCTGCAAAACACAGAAACTAACTATCTTTACCCAACAATAGTGGGAGTGAGGCAGAGTACTGTGTCCACCTTGGGAAAATAAAGCCCCAAGGGAAATGTGGCCCAGCTGCAGAAAGAACTGAGGAAGGCAATGATAATAACCATAAGCTGAGAAGTAAAAGCATTAAGCACTGGAAAAAAATTGTTTGTGCTGCAGAGACCCCACCAATAGAAGGTTTCTTAGAGTCAACTAGATCAACATGTCAGGAAACGGCAAAGTAAAGCTGATCTGGTCTTCCAGCGGTGGGATGAATGAGATCCTCTCACCAGGTTACTTCTACTCATCTCATCGTAGTTTCTCTCTCACATAAAACATTAATCCATGTACAATCCTTTCCTCACCATCCTTGTTTACAGACATGCAAGTTATGAGAAGTAAGCTGGGCTGCTGGTCCATCTGCTGGCACACCATGGAGTGACAGCAGATGGAGTGTGGTGACAGTGACAAGCCCGCAGTGCATCTTCAGAACTGGACAGTGGGGTGGCTTAAAACTTTTCTTTCCACCTGATTAAGTAGGTCAGATTACAGTACAATCTATGAGGGATTTACTTTTTGGCATCACTGGGGATGACCCCAGCAATGTAAGAAGGTAAGGCAGCAGATCCCAAAATAGGGGTCTTGACTCCAACAAAAAAAGTTGGAAATCTTGCAGAAAGATCACTGCCTCAGAAAATGGAGCTTCAAGAAGAAAAGTTTCCAAAACTCCTGAGCTAAGGGGTTTTTTTCCAAGAATCTGACAACTTTCCCTCTCAACTGAAAGCTGTTCCATGATGCAAATCCTATATCGAGGTAGTGGCCTTTGTAACTCTATATCCCTCTGCAGTACAAGGAGCAGCAAGACAAACACAAGCTCCTATAGCAGTGACCTGTGTTATCAGGCAAGTCTGTGATTAGACCTGCTCATAAAATGGAATTTTGTCCATGGGGAAGCCACACTGTCCAACACTTTCCAGGCAAAAGCACTCTGTCCGTACATTCCTATCCTCTTTGCCTGTAAGTGGTTACAACAGGCACTACTGACTGGGGAACAATTACAGGGGCCAGTCCTAGCACCAATACTTAGATATTTTCCCCATGCATGTCCCAGGCTTAGCTGTATGAGATCTAGGCAGTCTGGACTTGAAAGGTAAATCGCAGGATAACAGCAGAATGTCAGAGCATTTTTCATGACCTTTCTAATGAAGATATTCAGATCTCAAAATGTTACCAGCTGAAAGGACAGTCATGCCTTTTCTAACAGCTCTATGGTGGGAATATGAATGAATGTGCACCACCACATAAAAGGTATAAATGCCAAGGGGAGAGAAAAATGGCTTGGGTCAGTCCAAATGCATCTCATTAAGGAAGAAATAACATCAAGAAAAACAAGAAAATGAAGAGCTGGGTGAAGGACTACTTAGCTCAGAGTGTGACACCCCATATAATTCTCACCAACAAAATGCATGATGCCTTATCTCGCATGCCTTTGCATGTGTGAAACATGTAAAATAACTTCAAGATTAGATGCCTGCAATCATGCCTGATTGTACAGATGCACACATGCATGCCTCATAGTAAAGAGAGCTACTGCTTTGGGAGGCCACTTCCCTTTCTGTGCTTTTCTGAACCTCTGCTGGTTTCTTCTTGTGGAGTTTCCAGATGGTGTCCTTATTGAAATGGAGGCTCAGTGTTCCCCTGGACCCTCACAGGGTTAAGCACTTAGCCACTGCCACAGTGGGAAACACCTTTCACAATTCAATTTGATCTTTCTCAAGGATTACTAGAAGCACCCACTCTCATTGTAGTGAGCGTTAGGTTGCAATAAATGATTTCACCGTCAGAGGTTTTAACTGTCGTAGGCATCAAAATGGCTTTGCAACGGCTATGAATAGATTTAATTCAGAAGTTTGACAGTCCCATGTGGTCAGTAATGATAGTGTACATATCTCCCCAGGGGACCCCAGTGTGAAGATGCACAGAGCTTGAAGCCCCGTCCCCAGAAACAACAAGGCATCTCACTCCCTTGGCTGCATTTGAGCAGGGAAACAGCTTTTCTTTCAGATCACACTGAGCATCAGTGACCAAAAGCACCGGGGATGATTACACCTCACTTCTGGATGTCCGTGACAAGTCGCCATCTGTTAATTCACCTCATGTTGCATTACCTGTATGCAAGGGGATCTTTATGCCATTTGCAAAACTGTGGCAGTAGAGATAGGCAGCTAGGTGTGGCAGGAAGCATTATCAGCTGAAGAGATACACAACCCACAGCTGATAACAGACTAGGGCACAAACTAGCGGTTTTATGCCTGTGTTGCAAAAGGTAACCCGCCTCCCCACAGCACAGTATTTGTAAGCTGAGGTGCTGGAATGGGTCCAGAAAGGAAAAGATGGATTTTCCAGCACACCACCCCACTTCATATGATGCCTGGGGCATGGGAAAGGAAACCTCCTTGCACTATGCAAGATAAAAGGCTTATGTTGAAACAGGGTTACTCCAAGCTTGATATCTGGAGCAGGTGCAGGCATTTGGCTGGCTTTCTTGGTAAGTGCTGCATTCACAACTGGAGACAGATTTTTTTCAAATGAGCTGATATCTCATTTGGGCAACAAACCTAGCATCCAGGTTTTCAAAACAGAATTCCTTGTGCTGGGAGCAAGAATGGTTGAAAAACAGAACCTGTAATGACAGTCACTGGAAGTCTTGCAAGACAGCACTATATGTGCTCAGCACCTGTTGAACACTCTTGTGTGGATCCTTCAAAATTCCCCTTGCACTTTTTTGGGACTGATGATTGATCCTCAGTCACTTAGCTGACTTCACCTATTCAAACCTCATGATATGGAGATATATATTTCTACAGTTTAGGAACTAAAATGCAATCCAAATATTTTCTAGATAGACTCAAGGAATATAGTGAGGAGTTTTAGAGGAGATTTTGGAAGCAAATACTTAAACTACACATTTATTGTTTCAAATAAATTTCAAACTTTTCACTTACTGTTAATTATTTTCTTCTGCATAAGGGCCTATGGCCAATCCCTCTGTCCTTCCCAAATGTCCTCCTAAAATATGCTAACATAAGGAAATCTGAAGTGCTCCAGCTGCTAGATAAATCATCTACATGCTATACACAAGCCACAGAACTCAATTTCACTTCTGTGAAAAATACTGTTTCCTAAGTAATTATTCTGATATGGCTTACAGAAACCACAACAAGCATAGAGAACATACACACAGCCATATTAAGGTAAGAGACACGTGGGAATGTGCCTGCACAATTAACTTCCTTCTTGGTGACAATACTCCCAGTGGAAGAAATCTGCAACAAGCACAGGGCTGATGCATTTCAGAAGACAACATGAATGCTAATAACTAAAAATCATTTCACAAGTTTCTAAAACTAAAATGGCAGCGCCTGTAAAAATGCCAGGAGAAGAAGTGGAAAGGTGTGAGTTCAGGAAAGTTAGTTATAAAACAAAGGAGGTTCCAAATTCTGTTTGTATTATTCTATATAAAAGGAGAATTCAGAGAAACAGTACCACTTCTACCCTGGAAGATTATTTCTGCAAGATTACGTCTGGTTTGAGTACAAAGTGCCAAAAAATTTATATAAGTGACAGCTAAAACTACTGACAGATGCAAAATACAGCTGGATTGTTTTACTAACTGTGTTTCCAGTTTTATAATACGTAATACAAAACTTTTACTTGACTAGAACAAAACACTTCCTAGGAAACCAGTTTACTTTTCAAAGCTGCCTCTGTTAGAGCTGACAAGTCCTTAGAACCATGAACACGTTAAAGCAGTGAACTTAAAATAAACCAGAAGTACAGGTGAACACACTGGATGTCTGTAACCCATGACAGGAGCACAACCCCAGACATGCATCCTAGTAGATTGCAACAGTCAGTCTGACAGCTGATGCAGCCTTCAGAATGACTGTACCTGCAACCAGCACTTGGAGAACTCTACTGACAATATGCAGATTTCTCTTGAACAACTCCCAAGCGCAGATAAAAGTCCTGCTTTTCATGCCTTCCTAATTATTCCCAGTCATTATCAACATCTCATCCTTCATGTTGCCTTCCACCAAAAAAATCTCATATCTTTGGCAAAAACTGTTTCATCAGTGAGCGGATTTCCCCTAAATTTAAAGAGACCTCAATAAAACCATTTGTTAATGATTCTACAAACTTGTAGGACGGTAAAAATTCTGCAAAAGACACATGGAGGATAGAAAGACTCAAAATGAGTGCATGTTAAACACTTCCAAACCCTTCCAAGTTTTGGAATGCTAAAATATGCTGGAACATTAAAACATTTCCAAAACGTTTTAACATTTTAATGCATACAGAAGCTTTATTTGGAATATGATAATCCAGGACCCAGGAGTGAATACTGCACGCCCCAGTAGGGGACTGCCAGCCTCCCTTTCCACATGAGAAAATCTTCACAATTATTAGCTTCTAGTATGTGCTGTCACAACAGAAACAAATTTATCTCAGAACGAAATCTTCCTAGGAATCTTTTTGGGAAAAATACACATTTAAAAAGAGTGTGCATTAATTTGGCAGGGAAATCTGCCCCTGTTCTGCACATGTATGACTATTTGTGGCAGATCATGAGTTTGCAACTGGTATTTTTGGTCCTGTCTGCAAGGAGAAAAATGGACTCCTGAGAGTTCTTCCAACATTTCATTTTTGCTATCCTAATACTGGATTGATTCCCAAGCAAATGAATTACTGGATGCAATGCAGGTTAGACACTTCAGGGTACATAATGAATGGGAGGTTTATTATTATTTATATATATATAATGTGTACATGTGGCTTTGCAATTAGCTCATGGGTTTAACTTTCAGACATGTGTGAGCAATAGGAAAGAGAACGAGCAATGCCTGTGTCTGTGCTCATAAATCTTTCTCATGTGAAATTCATCTCCTCTTGCTCTGTCCTTGACCAAGTTTCTCCAGCCCATAGTCCCAGGAAGGCCCAGCTTATCTGGGGAATGACTCCTACCCTCCTGTGGAAGAACAAATCCTATTGCTATGATTTGTGACAATTACTGAGGGGAAAAGAGAAAGCCAAAAGCCCACAAAAAAAAAAAAAAAGGCCCTGGAACGCACCTGTAACACACACCTCTAACACACTTCCATGAAGGCGCATCTCCAAAAATCTCCTCGAGGGCACATCCTACACCATAGTTAAGCAAGCCTGCCAAGTGTGCTGGCACTGTCTCAGCCCAGATCTTGGCCCAAAGTCAGCTTTTGAGGCACAATCCCCAAAGCATTCAACCCCAAAAAAATTGGTTCCACAGGAGTCGAAGGGGGCCAGGGAAACCAGACACAGCACTTGTAAAAGAGCAGCAGCTGCTGCTCAGCCTGAGCAATTCCCCTTTATTTTCCCATTGAGAAACCTACTCTAAAGACAACACTCACAATGGGTCTGAGTAGAGGACTGGGAGCTGGTATTCCTCATCCCCCCTCCAGCCTGGTGCTTCCACACAGCACAAGAGCCCTCCCACAATCCTGGTCTGTACCTTGTTGGTCCAGCAGACACCAAAAGGCAGGTTGCCTCTGCAGGTCCTGAGAGGGCAGGCTGCGGGGCACCTCCAGGCACACAGGATGTTGCTAGGGAAAGCAGATTTGCTAAGGGGCTCAGCCAGCTCTGCCTCCCACAACCATCCCATTCTGAGCACCAACTGAACAGGCTCTGCAGCACTGGCACGGCCCATGGGGGCTTGGCACACCTGTCCTGGCATTCCTCTCAGCCAGTGACAGCTCTGATGTCATAGTGGAGTTAAACAGCTCCCAGAAATGGCCAAGGGGGGCTTCCATGCCCTGGCTCCCTGATGACCGCCAAGACCCTCCCAGGGCTCTGCTTCCAGTGATCCCACACAACCCCAGCCCTGGGAGGGGCTGCTGTCATGCCAGGCCTCCACAGGGCTCTCCAGCTAATGCAGAGCAAAAGGCACAGCTGCCATTGGAGAGGCAGCATTATTTAGGGGAGTGTAACTGGAAGCAGTTTCCTTCCTTAGGATGGGACATGAGGGGTGGCATACAGAAGGGCTGTACCAGGCACTGGCAGCCTCAGTGCAGACAAGGGAAAAGCAAGAGGAAGGCTAGAGCCTGCAGAAGGCCCAAGAAAGAGAGGGATAGCTCAGGTGAAGCTGATGCCACGGCCAAGCAATGAAAATTGCTGGCAGCACTCCCGCAAAAGTGTGATTTTGACACAGCTGACATACTGCCAGGAGAACTCCAGATCCCTCCTTTTCTGCTTTTCCCCTTCCCTGAGAGGGAGCATCATGCCTCTTTATGTTGCAATTCACACCTCTCCTCCCTAACAGAATAAAGGTAGAGATTGTAGAATCATAGAATATCCTGAGTTGTAAGAGAACCCAAAGGATCACTGAGTCCAATCTCAATGCACGGGATAAGCCCCAAAAAAAATCACACCATGTGCCTGTGTTGTCCAAGTGCTTCGTGAGCTCTGGCAGGTTTGGTGTGGATGGGAAGCGAGAAGGCTCACTCTGGCTTTGTCTAGACTACCACTTTAACTCATGTTAACTGTTCCCCAATTAGCCAGAGTTAGCAAACACATTTGTAAACACCAGTCTAGACACTGCACAAACATTTGTTCTAAGACGCATATGTAAAATAGTTAAGTGGATGCTAAAGCAATTATGTAAAATCTTATTACTTCCCTTTCTCACATCCTTTTCACCTTTAGCTGGAGCACAGACTGGAGCTCTGCACAGCAGGACCCTTTTTCAAAAGGCACTACAAAGGTAAACCTTAGGGCTATGGCATGCAAAACCCAGATAAGGTGCTATTAGTTCCCAGCCAACTTTCAGAGACAGAGTACCATAGGGTTTTACAGCAGCAGACATTTAATGCACACAGAATCCACTAAGTAGGTGTAAAAGCATTCTGAGTTTCTCAATTTTGATTTATATTCTCTTTTTTAAAATTCATTAAGCAGTAGATTTTGTGGTGTTCTTCATACAGACAGACCCCTCACCCCCTTTGTTATGGCCATATATCAAAATGTAAAGTTTCAACGTGACATTCACACTTCTGCTACTTTAGCACACACGGCAACATGTTCCCCTCTGATTTTCTTTCAAAGATGCCTTATCAGTCTTTATATATAATCATAATGTGGAGCATATATCAACGGGATCCTTCAGAGCTGGAGAAGAATTGCAATCTCTGAGCACTTTCACAATCTCATGAGAAAAAAAGCAGGTTAGGGGTTTCCAAATCTAGCTTCCAGTTCTCTGCTCCACGAACATGCCTCCCTCCCCCCAGCTGTCAGAATTCTGCAGCTTGTATCCAAAGCAGAACAGAAACTGGCATCTGGATGAAAACACCCATTTCTGCAAGATTCTTGGGATACAAAACAATACACTCTTCTTCTCATCCCAGGTCCAAATACACAATGCAGCCTCTAAATGAACCTCTGTTTGCTCTTCCACAGGGGTTGCAAGCCAGGGGCAAGCAAGTTGCAAAGGGCTCACCACCCACACCCCAGGCTGTGCTTCCCTTAAGGCTCACAGCAACCACCACCCCCTTCTGCAAGCATGTCATTTGGCATGTTTTGGTTTGGATGCCCAAACTTCACCCTAGTAATGCATTTCCCTAACAAGTCAGCTTTCATGTGAATTCAAAACTACACCAATTTTGCAGCTAACCCTCATGGCACAAGCAAATTTAAAAATTATTCACAGAAATTTTATAACGTTTTCCTTCTGGGTCTGAAACAGAGAAAGAACCTCCAAATTCATATCATCCAGTGCCTCAGTCTTATTTCTTGAAATGCCCCAAACTGCTCAATTTCAAGCTGTTTTAGCGTTAAGATGCATTCTCCTTTTGTCTTATAAAAGTCTGAGGAAGGTTAAACGCCTCTGTTCGTTGCTACAGGCTGTGCTATGTAGATCATATCTCCTGTGATTTAACTCTGCTTAGTCAGAAGGGAACTACCACCATGTACCATTTTGGTCTTTTCTTCAGGTTCAGCTGGCTAGAGAAGAGGGTGAAAATGACAACTCCCCCCAAACTAATAAAGGAAAAAAAAATTAGCTTCATTCTTTTTTGGAACTAATTAGAAATCAAAAGTTCAAGCATACTAAAAATTAGTATGATTTTGCTTGGCTCAAAACTTGACTCAAAATCCTCCAGTTTCATTTTTTAATAACAGCATGGGGGAAAAAGGAGAAAAATGTTGAGAAATTGGCTGTGCAGTAAAAATTCCAAACCTACTTCAGTTTCAGCTGTCTCCAGGTGCTTGGCAAAGCAGCTCACCTGTGTTTTGAACGAATAATCTTTAGCTGAGATATGCTTGACTGCACACACCAGTTTTAGCAATCAGAAATCACTTAGTTCATTTGCAGTTATTTGGTGTTCAGGGAAGATGGCAGGCAGAGCACCTCGAAGAGGCCAGGTTTCTGCTTACCACATGGCAAGTAAGCTGTGGATGCTGGTAGTCTGCACTGCACGGCCTTGCTGCTGCTGAAGTACTAGTGCCAGTCATGATGGGACTCTGCTAAGCATGCACAGTCATGCAAATTAAAGTCATAGGCAGAGCTTACTGTCAAAAGTTGTTTAAAAAAAAGAAACAAGAAAACAAAACAAAACAGAAAAAAAAAAACCTAAGAAAGAAAGGAAGGGGAAAAAAAGCACATTTTTAACCTCATGGCAACTGTCAGAAGTTATCTCAAGTGGAAAAATATCACACTGATAGCATACTTTGGTTTTACCACAAGGTAAACTTGGTAATGTCAGCCTCAGGCTCAGCTAACTCAGATTGACCTGACCTAGATTTGATTTTTCTGTGGTTTTCTGCTTGTTAACCACATTACACTGAAATAAAAAAGACTTAAAATGCACTAAAGGTACATTTCACAAAGGTGACTAAATTATTTTCAAATTATAACAAACAACTCATTTTCCACATCAAATTGAGGCCTGTATCTAAGAAGTCAGCCACCCTCCCCATCTATCCCCCTGCATTTTAGAAACGTTATGAAGCAATATATTGCCTGGATCAAATCCCCCAACACCAAGATCTACCTAGCTGGTTCCTCTGGGAGATCACCAGGACATGTGGCAGCATCCTCAGTAGGCTGCAGGTGACATATATTGGCCCCACACACACAGAAGGCCACAATGGAAGGCTACGACACTCTATCCAACATGGATGTTTTAAGGGAGGAAGCATTTAGTCCAGTGATCTCAGAAAGTTCAGAGGCCAGATGGTATGAAAGGGGAGTGGAAAGAGCAGTCTGAGTGTACCCTGAGACTCAGTGCCCTTGCCCCAAGGTCCGGTGTGGGAAACTGAATGTTGCTTTTGGGAACGAGCAGCAGCTCTGCCATTTACATACATTAATCCTTGGAAGTACAGGAGGCATTATCATTTGCCAGACTTGTTTGCATAATGAGAAAGTCTCAAGAGAAGTTTCTTGGAGAAGTGTTGCCATTCACATGCGGGTGTTACCACGGCATTTTCATGCAGATCCCAATCTCCTTCTCCCCTCCCGCTTCATTTACTCCCACTCATTGAAACCCTGAAGTCCCTGCAAGAGCCCCTTGGAGCAGCACTGTTGGATGGAGCTCAATGTGCCACATTCTCAGAAGGTTTTCAGACTCCCTGACACCCTTCATTTCCAGCCCTGCTCACTCAGCCCAAGGGGTTATGCTATGCCAATGATTTACTGCCTCCCTAAGCAGGCAGTGGGTCAGGCAAGACTTTTTCCTGGCAAATTCATTCCTGGTGAATAGCTATCACCTTTTCAACCCTTTCTCAAAGAAGGGAATTGGTCCATATGGATGAGAGAAGGACTGGGTAAGTAAAGGGATTAAACAAAGACTGTTTCGTAAATTAGGTAACCAACACTCTCCTGCAGAAACACAGGGAAAGAAAGTGAAAGACAGGAAGCAAAAAGGGTTTTCAAAAAGCAGAGCGTGTTTCTGAACTGCCACTGGTGTCCCCTTGTACCTGAGCAGTGGCAGCAGGGGCAGTAGAGGAGCTGCAGTGCTACCAGTGGGGAGGCTCCTGGCATCACACTGACTGAGGGACCTCAGCTCTCTGCTCTTTCTGCAGGGATGCAGTGACCCAGACCCTCTAAGTCTCAACAGAGGGCGAGAGACAGGCAGTGTAAATAATGGCCTCTAGTGGATTCAGCAGTGTTTTCAGAGCCTAAAAAATTGCCCAGGAAGCAATCCACTCCTTCTTCCTCCCCTGCCACTGCCCCTTGCATTAACTCAGATGCATTATGGGGACTGGAAGTGCCAGCAAGCCCTTTCTCTCCCTTGTTTTAGCTGGCAGCACCAGGGATGGGAACCCGCACCAGGGATGGGAACCCCCACCAGGCAGTCTCACCGGCTTCTCCATTTGTCTTCATTTTGCTACCAGACGTTTTTATTTAAGCTGCTTGAAAGGCTACCTCAATAACAGCCCTATTGGGCTCAAGGAGACACAGGCTGACAGTGAGTACACCTTCCTCCTTTCTCCTGAGCATCACCCTCATGTCAAAATATCCAGTCATACTGTGAGGGAGATGGGGAGAGGCACACACACCCAGGAGCTCTGTTCTCAACTTCCTACACCCCCTGTACCACCTCAGCCATTGATGGAAACTGAGTTGTTTGTGAATCCCAGGTGCTACCTTGCAAATGAGCTCAGACAGCTCAGCAGTTATGATGCCAAACCAATGTCATCAAGGGCTGAAGAGAAGGCCTACTCCACTCACACAGTTTAGACTGCAGAGCAGAAACATTTACATTCATGCAAATGCCTTCAAACTCATTCCTGCTGATCCTTTGAGGGACTGCATGGTTTTAGCACAGGGTCCATCCTTCAGCATACTGAAAAGAAGCCAGACTTTAGAATAAAACTTGAATACCCAGCCTCTAAAAACTAAATGCTAACAGGGAGTGGGCTACACCACACAGTGCCTGAAGACATTAGCTGAGGTATCATTCCTGTGTAACACTGCATTGCACACAATGTAGGTGTTCCTGAGCAGACCCTACTGATGACCACTGCAAGACAGTTTTGAGCCAACCCAAGCTACCACAGCCAAAGGTCAGAGATGCAAATAATTGTTCTGTACCATTACACTTCCAAGAGAAAGCAGTTTCCAAGGATGTTACACAATTACAGTTAGAGTGGGAAGTTTACCCTTTGGGAATTATGAATGGAAACTCAGGATCCCTACACAAGTCCAGATTTTACTCTCAGCTCTGCTGCTGAAAAACTACGTGAATCTGAGCACTTCATCTATCCACACTTCATTTTCCCTTGCATAAAATTATGGATGTCTTTGCAAACCCGTCCTTGAGCAGAATGCAGCACACAAGTGCTTCTTATTGTCGCCAGTGTCACACTGATGGCCCATGTGCAGTTCGCACAGCTGGGTACAGCCAGGCTGCATGGGGCCACAGTTCCCTGCATCAGTGTTTGTGCCAGGAAGTGCCTGCTGGGCAATGCCTGCCTGCACCCCCAGGGCAGCCTGTACACAGCTGTGTGCAGCTGTCACATCATCTCTGGAGGAGACTGCATCTTCTGTCACATTCCCCCGCATGCTCAGTGATACATATTCACACCCTGGATGTGGATGACTATAAGTGGGATGAATATTTAGACCTGACTATCTCTGAGTGCATCTCTGTGTACACATGCATACGAGAACTGGGTCAGGAAAATCTCTCCTCTTTCATGTAAGTCGTCACAAAATCCCTAAACCCAATGTCACCTTCACAAGTTGCTTTGCAAGGCCCTGATTAAAACATCTGCTTCTCTTCCTGCTTTGCTGAGTGAGGAGAACATCCACAGAAAGAAATGGAAGAAGCCATTAGCTTAGTCTCCAAGGGAGAACCCTTGAATAGCTCAGAAAAACCTGTGCCAAGGGGAGGACACTGGAAAGTGAGAGCCAGCCAAGGAAAGAGACAGATGGGGCCAGCTCCACTCCAGTTCTCATCTGCCTCTGCTGCACTGTGCACATAATATTCTTACAAGGTCTAATTTATAAACCCAGCTCGTGTTTATAAACTCTCCTGTCCTAATGGAAATGAAAACATTAATACAACCCAAGGATTCTTCACTTTCCAGGTTTTAATTAAAATCATAGGTGTTAAGAAGCAAGAGTGCCTTCATGGAATACAAGTCTAATGAAGTATTTCCTCACATAGCATAAAATCTCTGTGTGCAGTCCCAGATCATGGAACTGGATGCCCAAAATACCGACCCCCCTGGAACCAGGAGTTCGCTTATTGAAACTCAGAAAAACAAATTATCCTGCAATTCGTTTCAAATAAATGTAGGTGCCAAAATGGAGCTTTAAAAATAATACTAAGTAGGTAAAATAAACCCCAACAACCTAGCACAGCCATGAAACTTGATCTCTTAATTGACTAACTGGAGGCAATTGTGACTTCATGGCATGACAGTGAGAAGGGCTGCGTGGAGAGGACTCCATGTAAGTGCAGTGCATGAAGGCACAAAAGAGGAGAGGCAATGGGGAGGAAGTAGCAAAGTGGGAAAAGGCAGCACAGAAGGTTGGAAAAAGGGCAATTAAGGACACTGGAGAAGCAGGTAAAAATGTAAACACATAAAAATTGCAAGACCAGATCACACGGACCTGTTCCCTTTGTCTCCCATGAGACCAAAGGAAAAAGAAGGAAAGGAACCAGCATGGAGTGACATACATGCATAGACACAGATGAGAGGACTGATCTCTGGCAGGTGTAAAGCTGGCTGGAGGTCAAGGCTGATGGCAGAACACCATTACTGAAAAATGAAGCCCAGCAGAAGCAATTTCCCTTCACCATCATCCTCCAGGGAAAAAAGGGTCTGGTCTGCCAACTCCAGGACTACTTTCTATCCTACTGCATAATGGTGCCTGCCTTGTCATAGGAGGCACATACAAAGGAGGGAGGAGACACTGAAAGACAAAGCCAATGTAAAAGTATCAAAGCAGTGTAGAGACATGAGGGCTCTTAATGGGGAGAGAGTGACTTTGCCTCCATGTCTGCCTCAA
The DNA here is from genome assembly GCA_013397075.1 of Rhabdornis inornatus. NCBI lineage: Eukaryota > Metazoa > Chordata > Aves > Passeriformes > Rhabdornithidae > Rhabdornis > Rhabdornis inornatus. The sequence continues at coordinate 1,005,427 of VWZS01006627.1, forward strand.
AGAAGAATGATGGTATTGTTGACATCTCTCAAACAGCTTCACAGCAGTCTTTTATGCATTTCTTTTCATTTTAAATGCTTCCATCTCAGTCTAGGGGAGCTAGAGACTGACTTCACTCAGAGTAGTGCGCGTGTGTTGTCCCAGGCTCCAGTCAGAATTCTGGAAGTTTTCACCAGCCACACTTTGGTCTGAACCTTATTTCTAGAAGATTGTATCATATTGCAGCCAGTAGGTTGCTTGTCCCACATTCTTCCCAGCTTCAGGCAAGTCTACTTGCTTACAGTTTCCTGTGATGCTTCTAATGATGCTTGATTAATTTTGTATCATGGTGAGATTAAAAAGACAAAAAGCCTTTCCCCCCTGCACTGTTCCTTTTCTCTTGTACTTCTCAGCTTGGGAGACAATGGAAATGCAGAAACACATTGGCCAGAAAAATACGACTCACAACTGAGGGAGCTGTAGCAGTTGTGTTCTTGGCCTTACATTCTGGGTTCACTGTGCGAGGCAAGAGCAATGGAAAAGAGAAGCCAAACACTGCTCAAGACCTGAACATGCTTCTTTCAAACCCATATCTAGCCAATAGAGCACATCTAATCACCAAAGACATGTCTTGCTTCTGACTCCTGTGATTCCAGAGGCAGCAACATTCATAGCTGGAAAATCACAAGATGCTGCAGATGGGACCTTAAATAAACGGAAAGACTCCTGTCAGCCTCAAGTTGCAAGCATCTTCTGTCAGGAGGGAAGAAGTTCACTGAATGTCCCCCCATCAATACCTGTACTGTGAGGTACAATGTCTTTGACTAAAATAACCCTCTTGGCTCACTTGAACCTTTACAGAGTGCAAGAGGAGGCAGGGCATAGGTGCTTGGAAGTGAGGGAAACAGAGGATTTTACGTGTTTGAGAGGTAAGCATGCTTTCTGACCCTTGTACACAGCTGTATACAGTGCTAATGAAGCTAAAAAAGGGGAACTGAAAGCATCACTGACCTTTGCAAATTGCTTCTTAGTTACTGGCCTGGTGTGGGCAACTTACAGTTTTATTGGGCTACTCCTTTCATCAAGGTCTGCTCGGTTTGTATTAATTTTATCCCAACAATAAAGGGGAGCTTTTTGCATCATTTAAAAGTTCAACACTGCAAAATCAAATGGAAATGACCTTGCAGATCCAGGGGTTATAAATCAGCCAATGAAAAGAAATGTTGTGCAGTACTAAGAGAAACAGGACAAAAACATGCAGTTATATATTCTTGACTAATAGTTTGTACTTTATAACACCTTCCCTTAGAAGACCTCAAAGAGCTTCACAGTAAACAGAAAAGAGAAACAGGAGAAAGACATACTTTGAATGCCTTATCCTGCATTCACAAGCCCCGCTCCCAGATGCTTACACCAGTTGACACCATCTGGAGACCAGGATTGTCATTTCCCTATGCCCAAAGCTGAGGTAAAGTACAAACAAATGAAAAATCTCTGTCTATGACATCACACCCTTGAAGTGATCCAAGGATCTGGTGCTGGCTTTGTACAGACCCACTTGGGAAAACAGTGGAGAGCCAGTCTCCACTGCCTCAGTACAAATCTCTTATCCTACTTTAGGTTTTTCTCTAGGATGGTGCCATCTGCATCAGCATAATGAAGGACAAGCACTAAGAAAGATCTTCTGAATTTGGTCTGTTCCTTTTACAAACAAGCTCTTACTATGTATCTAACTAGCAGATGAATAGTCTACCCCAGTTATTGCTATCATACCTGAGCACCTATTGACACTGTCCTTATTCCCTTCAGGTTAGTGACAGATAAGCAGAAATACTGTAAGACCAAGGTCAAGCTTAGAATCATAAACACTCAAACAAAATTCACAGTTCTTGCAGGCTGGTCCTGCAAGAGATGCCAGCAAGTGACTCAGCCAACATCACAGCTACAAGAAAGTCACAGTACTGGGGACTACCCTTCATCCCCTGAGAATTAAACACAAACCCAAAATAAACTGCTAATACTGACACCACAGCAGTTTATCTCCAGACAGTGACTGATCTGACAATGTTTTTATACCTAAGAGTAGAGCTCTCCCTACTAATTTGATATATCTGACTGACACATACTCGTTTTAATAGCCATGGACTCCCCATTCTAGGCATACCTATGAAAAGACAAACTTACACATCTTGCTTTTTTCCAGTGCTAAGTTAGGGAAGAAAGAAAAGGAATGAAGATGTTTGATTTTGACAGTATCTATCCTGGCATCTCATGCCACTACTTGCAAGAGCTAATGGAGAGTGATCACAATGCCAAAGGAACTTGAGCAGACAGAAAGTGCTGTTAAGGAATCAGAATAAGTTGCAAATGCATCTAGACAAGTGATTAGGCATCTCACCTCCTACCTACTTGCAGTCAGTGGCTGTGTTCGTCCTACTGCACTCAAACACGGACATGGCAGACCCTGCCTGAGCTTGAGATGTCCCAGCTGCCTGAGGAACCTGAGTGCTTATTTGCAAGCAAAACTGCATTTGGATTTTGCATGCAACAGTTTTGGCTCAGGAAGCCATTCTCAGATTCCCTCCATATCCTGGCTAAATGGAAATGCTTAAAAAGACAAAAACCTGGCTGTGGCATTTTCATAAACAGCTCTCTGTTTGTGGGTGTGTACATATTAAAAAAAAAGGTAAGAAGGACAGCCCCAGAAGGGAAGGCTAGTATTAAAGGCTTCAGGAATACATTTTTTTTATTTTTCTATTTCACAGTTGGTTGATTTCAAGCATTCTAATGACTGCTTCCTACCCTAGTGCCCATCTGTCTATTTTAATAAATGTTCTTGGTAGCACCTACCTGACAAACATTTGAACACCCGGCAGCACAACCAAATTTCACCCTAAATCAGGGGGCTGGAACAGCAAGCTATATGGAAATGATGTAATCATCCTTCTCCCACAACATGGACATTGGCAGCAGCAGATAGACAGATGGGCAAAACAAACAGACAAGAAAATGTGATGGGCCTGGCCCCATTTCTCCTTCTTCCACTTTCTTCTGTTAAAAGTCTGGGTGAGCAAAGGACAGGTTACTGTAGTACTTGGGTGCCCTGTGCAGCCACAGAGGTTTGCTGGGTGGCAGTCAGCAAAGATTCCTCAGCTACTTTGGAGATGCAGGGAAGGCACCATGTGACAATGAATTGACCTCCCTTCAGGACACATTCATTGTCTTTGGTATATGTGTCTCTCTCTGGATCTAATCAGTAGTGATGGAAGTTAACCTCTGCTGCATTCTCTGGGCATTCAATTGTGCTCCCTTTCATTTGTCAAAGGGTGCCCAACCCTTCCGCTGCACACCCTCCATCCCACATGCACATTCAATATCAGGTATTCATCCTGCTAGGAGAGCTGCCTCCATTCATGATCTGCCCTTTCCCTTCACTCTCTACCTCAAAAGGCAGTATCCTCATGTGTTCACTCTTAAAATGGTGGTAGGAGCAGCTCATATGACTGCTGATATTCTTTTACTGCCTCAAGGACACGAGCGCGTGATTATGTTTTGGCATTTCACCTTCATCAATACTAAAATTTAGCAAGAAATGTGTACAATGAAGCCTTATGTCTTAGACCTTTTTCTTATTAATCCTATTACACTTGTCTTTATGAGCTCTCCAAGTTCCTTTCACTCCCTCTGGGGCTTGGCTGCAAATGAGATTTTGCATCTCAGTGTAAAATAACCAGAACATTTTTCTATAAAATTAAATAAAAATCCTCCGTCCTGGCAGTACATGCCAGAATCCAGTTTCTGGAGTCTACATCTTTCCAAGTCCTTCATTGTCTTCTCAAATTCCCTTAGCTTTGGGAACTTTCATTCAGGCTTTCATTCTGTCCTGGTGAATATTGTGAAGAAAATTAAGGAGCAAACTTTAGACAACTCAGACGAACAAGAGGGAGAAGAAGCGTGACTGAGTTAGAGAAACCTCTGACTTTTAGCAAACCTCCACTTACTATATATGCCTCAGTTTTCCAATGCACAAAATTGTATCAGTGATAGTCCTAGCCTGCAATGCAGGTGGGATGGCTCAGCTTATGAATGTTCAAGACTTCAATGAGATTCTGTTATAACTGATAGTATCAATATTATTGTGGTTACAGAACTTTTAGGTAAATATTTTGATTTCTGAACTTGACTGAATCTTCTTTGGTTTGAAAAACAGGACTGGGATCTGCACCAATTCCAAAATTCCTAATCAGCTAAACAACTTTTTTTTTTTCTTTTTGTTTTTTCTTTTACAAGAACCAAATTCTGGTGTCAGATTTGCATATATATTCAATAAGGAAGCTATGCCGGCTCCAAATAAGCTTACCATAAAAACAAGAAAAAGCAAAATGGAAAGTGTATTGGAATTCTTAATGCTGTCTAGAGTCAGCAAGCCAGAGTAAAACAACCAGAAACAAAAAATAATGGCTGAAGAAAGTTAATAGCATCCCTTCCCAGAGCTCCAAATGCTTTGAATTTAATCTTCCAGAGAAAAGTAAGTATTGGGTGGAAAGTAATTCCCACCATATTAGGAGAGGGGGATTTTTACTGTACCATGTTTGAACAGGTTTGGTGCACTAACATTATCATTTACCTTTGATCTGTAAAATCTGGATATCTGTTTGCAATTCACCAGTACTACTAATAATCTAAAGCCTTTAATACCTGATATGGCAGGACGACTTGGGTGGCAAGAAGAAAACAGAATCAAGAACAACTTGTAATGCCTTAAAAAATCCTTGACCTGAACCAGCTGAGCTCCTGTTCAACATTGTCTCAGAAGCTCCACCAGCAGATTTCCACCTGCACAAGTGTTCTGTTCAGCCTCTGCAGCACACCACTCTTTACCATAAAAGTTGACATTTAGATATGAGAAAATCAGGAAGGAAGGGGATGATTTAAAAATAAAATGTAATTTACACTAATTATGTCATTACATATGATGCTCTGCAAAAAAACCTTAGCAAGTGAGATCATGTCAGCAAAGCTCAAGATGAGCTGTATGAAAGACTTGCAAGTTCCTAAGTCAGAAAGGTGTGGCTTCCTGCTGCTTCTCATTACTTGGCCAATCAATGCTTCATAAAGACTTTTAGGATACAGTTAAAGTAGCTCTGCAGTCCTAATGTCTGCAGTACCTAAACAGGAAACTAGTGGTAACATACTGATGTGTGTAGCAACCTGGTACAGAAAAACACAGGAGCATTCCTGTTACAGCACCAGGGAACAGACTAAGCGAGGCAGTCCTGAGTCACCTGTGGCAAAACAGTAAAATCAAATACTTCCAAAGCCCAACATCATGCCACAATCACTGACTACCCTTCATTTCACCTCCAGAAAATTGCTGAAAAGGAGATGAGTCCCAGCTCCCAGCATAGGGCCTGCACATGTGCAGCTTGATGCCTTCCTGATAAGGATCAAGGCCTCTTTGCAAGTCCTCTCCTTTCCCCAATACTCATCCGATACAGAATTGGAAGGCTGTATGTCTTGTCTTGAAGCCAGAAAAGGCTACCATTAGCAATTAAAAAAACAAACAAACAAAAAAAAACAATAGCACAGCGAATTTACAAATGCTTGGTTAGGTCCAGCAAAGCAAACAGCATGGGTGGACCTGATAAGGTTTTAATACATCTCTCAAGTACCTTCAGGTCAGAACATCTCAATATGCATGTCAATACTTTTTACTTTGCTCTTTTGTAGCCTGGAGAGGCAAGGGTGGAACTTGCTTTTGTTTCCTTCTCCAACCGATCCTGCACAAGTTTTTCAGGGGGGTTGGGCACAGACCACTTTACCATTTAAAACTTGTATGAAACCCGTAACATGGCCCCACCTTGCTCATGCATTCCTACCCTATGGCAGGCTTCATCTTATGCCAAACAGACCAAGTTTAAGGCAATCTTGAAGACAATCTTTCAGCAATCTCATAGTGGATGTAAAAAAACTTAAGCTGTAATATTCTGAAGGCCCACAAGCTGCCTTAGGAATGTGGGAGACAGCAAACAGGTCCTTCCAAAACATTTTCAACCTGCATTTCTCTAATCTCCACACTCTAATTCAGCTGGCAAGTTGATGGCCTCAGAGATTCTGCCATCGAAGATATGATCAGCTAACAAACAGAGCTGACACTTCTATCTTACATTTCACAGTATATAAAATCTCAGAAAACGGACTTCAGCTGTACTCTTTTTTGCTTTTTGCTTTGCTGCTTTGTTTTGTTTTACAAAACTGTTCATCATCAATCTATCTAAACCACTTCACTGACCACATGGGCTGCGCAGCGAAAGACTGTGATTATTTGTCAAAGCTTTTATTTCAAGAAGAAAAAGCCCCAAACTGACAAAAGTAATTCAACAAATTTTTTTGACAAATACATTTTAAAATTGTTAGGCTACATCAGTTAACCAGATGAATAATGCAAAATGATACAAGGTGAATAATTTATTACAAAATAGGGAGGGAAAACACTATATAAATTATTGAACTAATATTATTTGACAAGTGCTTGCCCTTCCCTGAAGTGCAGCTTTCTCTGTGATGGAACAAAACAGCTGTTTAAAAGCAACAATAGTTTAAGGCAGCAAATGAAGAAAAATAACAAGTGCTAAAAGAGTACAAGATTAGACAGAATGTAATTATCCAGATTACAAACTGCTTAAAATTGGGAAGCAAAGCAAAGGTCCTCTTATAAAATATATCATACAACGACAAACACAAATTGTCCAGATGTTTTCTCTAATTTCTTTTTTGTTCCCTTAGCTTTGGGGTTTGTTTTTGGCTGGGTTTTGGGGTTTTTTGCTTGTTTTTTGTTTGTTTCTTTCTTTCTTTTTTGAGGATTTTTTGGGGGTTGTGGTATAGTTTGTTTGTTTGTGGGGTTTGTTGTTTTTTGTTTTGTGAGGTTTTTTAATTGGGTTTTTTTGTTTGTTTTGGGGGAGATTGTGGGAATTTTGGGTGGGATTTTTTGCGGGTTTTTTTACGTTTACTATTAACCAATTAGTAGAATAGACTAGGACAGAATAGAATAGAACAGACTATTTCGGTTGAAAGGCACTTATAGTAATCGTTCGGCCTGACCACTTCAGGGCTGAGGGAAAGTTAAAGCCTGTCGCTTAGGGCATTGTCCAAATGTCTCTTAAACACTGATGCCTTGGGGCATTGATCACTTTTTTAGGAAGCCTCCTCCACTGCCTGACCACCCTCTCGGCAAAGAAATGCGTTCCAGTTTCAGCCTGAACCTCTCCTGTGACAACTTTGAGCCACTCCCACGTGCCCTGTCACTGGATGCCGGCCGGGGGTGGATGGATCAGCACCTCCCTTTCCACTTCCCCTCCTTAAGGAGCTGCAGAGAGCAAGCTTGGCGGACCACGGAGGTGTGTCGCTCACAACAGCGCATGGAATGGGAGACTGAGGAGACCGGCCCAGTGCCAACCTCCACCAAGCCCACAGGCTCTCTCCCTTTCCTGCTCCGGCCCTTGGCTCCCGCTGCCCCTGGCGCGGCCTCGGTGCCGAACGACACCTGGCGGCGGGAGCGCGCGTCACTGTCATGGCGGCGGTGGAGGCGGTCGCCCTTCAGCCCGGCTGCGGGCCCCGCGCACCCTCCACAGCTCCACGTGTCGGAGCTGCCGGCAGCGCTCCGGGACACTGCACTGGCAAGTTCCATCATGCTTTGTGAGGAGTCGTTTGTTCCCGCAGGGTGGAGGGAAGTGAGGAAAGCGGGGTGGTCCCAACTGACAGGGCTCAGCCACACGTGAACTCTGACTTACCTGTCAGCCATGATTAGTTAAGAAGGAAGCACCATCTGCTGCTCTTCAGGCATTTTCCTCCATTAGAGAATTTTTTAGGTTGTAAAAGAACTCTAAGACCATCTAGTCCAACCATTAACCTGACACTGCCAAGCCCACCAGTAAACCATGTTCTTGGATGCCACTTCTATACATCTTTTAAAGACCTCCAGGGATGGTGAATTCACCACTTACTTGGACAGCTGTTCCAGTTCTTGATAACCCTTCAGTGAAGAAATGTTTCCCAATATCCAATGCAAATCTTGTCTGGCACAACATGAGGCTGTTTCCTCTTGTCTTACCACTTGTTACCTGGGAGAAGAGACCAGGCCCCACCTCACCATAACATCTTTACAGGGAGTTGTGGAGAGGATAAGGTCTCCCCTGAGCCTCCTTTCCTCCATGTTCAACACCCCCCCCCCCCCCCAGCTCCCTCAGCTGCTCCTCATCAGACTTGTGCTCCAGACCTTTCACCAGCTCCATTGCCCTTCTCTGGCCACGCTCCAGCACCTCAATGTCCTTCCTGTGGTGCATGGTGCAAAACTGAACACAGGATTGAAAGTCCAGCCTTGACCAATCCAATTAGCCTTAGAGCCAGCCAGGATGGCCTTACTCAAAACCATGAAATAGCACCTTGCATAGCTATTATTGTTTCTCCAGGAGCCGTTGCTTTAAAGACACTACCAGTCCCTTTCAAAGGGCAAATCAGAACTGTGGCATCTTGGAAAGATTTGCTTCTAGTAGCTAAGTGCAGGAGCTGAGCTCGCCCTAAGTATTGCAAGAATTATTTGGGGAATTTATGCTCTTGGGTCCTGGCTCCCAGTCACTAGCAAGGAAATGCTGGACTGCACAGAAGTAAAATTTACAAATCTCTGTCACTGTATGGGAACATTGTGATAGTCCCAATTTACACACACGCTTTGGATGTGTAAATATTTCAGAGCTGGAGTTTAAGGGCACCAGTGATTTGCACACCACTATATATCACTACTTCCCAGGGAACACAGTGCTATTGAAAAGTAGTACTCAGGCAGGGGTGGATTTAACATTAGCATCTCAGCACTACACTACAGGTCTGATTGTTTATGTACATCATGTCAGCTGATTTAAAAATCTGTATTTACACACACTGAGATGGCTTCCACTCATTAATAAATACACTTGTAAACCATTGGATCTGCAAGTTGGCTTTCTAATTTACTAGCATCTGAGTATCAGATTGCCCACTCTTCCTAGGCAAAAGCTGATGAGGAACAAAACTAAATGTTTGTTCCACACAGTGCTGTAGACTGTGGTTGTCTATATATCACTGGCATCCTTGTTCCTCATACTACTCTTCTCTGTAGACTAAGTTTTTCTCTTCTCATCCAAGGGTTATTAGCCTCAGATCTTTTCGCCAACACTAACTCAATCATTTAAATGAGTTTAATGACAAAGATTAGTTTTTCCAAGAGGAAGGTGGAAACCTGCAGCATTAAGTTCTTGGGGGCTAAGAGCCATGCAGTGAGCAAGTTGCCATTGCAGCTGCTCACAAGGGCCCCTTCTGCCAGCAGCTCTCCAAGCTCGTAACTCCCTTCCTCCCCTGAGCACGAATGATGAAATATTAGAGGCTCTGATCTCTGCCTCATTAAATAGAGAATATTCTCACTCTGTCTTGACCTGCACTAGGGCCAGTTTAAGGAGCAATCTGTCATGAGATCATTAATACAAAGACTTGCTCAGAGGGCAAGGATGCTCATCCAAAATTAAATTCTTAATCTTTTTGGGAAGAACTTTGGAAAGGATATTTTACCTTTCCTAACTGGAGGAGTCAGTTATATATTTCTGCACTGCAGAGATGATGGAATCAAAGTCAAGAGGGCAGCATCATGCTGAGACTTTGCCTCTCCAGTTCTTTCAGTAATGTCCAGCACTGTGTGAGCAGAAGCCCTAGAGATCAGGAAGTAGAGCAATGGTCAGGGAGCAAACCAAGGTCAGTTGAAAACTGAAATTAATACAGTTCAAATAGGCCAAAAACATGGGCCTGATAACAGCAGCTTGACAAGGGATAATATGAATACACTGGTGTCCTAGGGTGACATTATGATGCTTGTATCCCCAGTCGTGTGTTCTGTTTATGCTTGGCATTATGTCCTGTGCTTTCAGGACTGACTCTGAAAGTGAAGGTTTGTTTTGTCTCGTTATCAGCTGGCTCACCTCCCCCATGGTCTGTGTTTAGGAGAGGCTAGGCTTTGCTTGCTTGCTTGCGGGTTTGCTTGTTTTTGCTTTGCTCTTGCTCCTACTTTTTGCTTTTGCTCTTGCTTTTGCTTATTAATTAGTTTAGCTAGGCAGTCCAACTTTCTCCCTGGACTTTTTTTTTTTTTTTCTTTCCCTTTCCTCAATTCCATCTGAACCTGTTCCGGACGGGGACCTGGGAAACGCCAAGAAACACCGGGGGAGTCTGCATTTTGTGATCAGCAGCAGTCATCCCCGGCGCTGGAGACCAATAACTGGGCGACCACTCGCAGGAGAGACTTTCTGAGTTTGTCATCCTTTCAGAGCGGTGAAAGAGTTTTTGTCATCTGGTGTTGTTAATTTTTTTTTTGTGTGTGTGTGCTGGGGAGTGTTTTGCTTGTTAAATAAACAGGTTTTTTTCCACTTCTCTCTGAGAAAATTCTTCCCGAACCCGGTGGTGGGGGGAGGAGTTGTGGGGGTTTGCTTTCTGGGGGCTCCTTCCGGAGGTTTTCCCCCAAATTTGCCCTAAACCAGGACAACTGGCAATGTACATAGAGAGATGCTGTAAAAACATGAATGAGTCTTAACTATCCTTTCAAGACACAGATCCAATTGTCAGACACAGTGCTGGCAAGTCACATGAGTGACAAAGGTGTCTCTGGCTCTGAATTGATGCTTATAAGCATTCTGGGAGAAGGTCTGTCCTTTAATACATGCATTTACCATATTTGATATCTAAGTGGTTCCTTGGCCTTTCTCCTGCCCCTCTCTTTATTTTTTTTTCCTACAAAAGGTTTTAATGACCAGAGGTACCCACAGGGTGATGATGGGAGCAAGCTGTAAGGATGGAGGCAGATGGAGAGAAAGAGATAGGAAACCTTCAGTATGAACATTTTCTCCTAATAGTATACAATCTACACAAACTGCTGCAGAAATGGGGTGAATAATAGAATCATAGAATTTTCTCTTCCTCTGTCACTGTCAAATCCTATTAAACTCACTCCAGGTAAAAGGTACACTACTGACACTGCTAAAACTACACTACACATTGGGGTTACCATAAGCAAATGAAAGAAGATGGGTGTGAGAGAGTATAAAGAGAAATCAAAAATCATCATCTTCCCAGTGAAGCATCAAGAATATATGTATTGGGGCTGAAGTGCTATTCCTGAGGACAAATACATGCTATATCAGTTTAGGACTGGAGCTTGATATTAACCCTCTCATCACTATTTTATTTTTCTATGAGTATTGTCTCTGCTGCTTCTTTTGAGGCTAATGTGCTTTTATACCGAAGAAGATACAGACAACTGGATTAGTATGGGATTTAGGGAGCAGACTGTGTACCAGGTGATGTGACAGCGAACAACTAAATTTAATATGGCAGCTTGATCCATTATGTATTTTATTCCAAGAAAAGTCAATATGGGCGCATGAAACCTGGACTGGATCTGGCATCACAGTGGACTAGGATCCAGAAGTGTCGGTTCTGGGCCATATGATGATCGCATGTTAACGACCACTATTGCTGCCACTAAGTACGTTTTACATGGCTTAAGCTTATAAATGCACATAATCCTCATTAAAAATCATCCTGACCCTAAACTTTTAGTAAAGATACATAATATTTAGTACCTTTTTGGCATTTTTACTTGTGAAGTTTAAAGATCTTTAATCGATCAATATCATTAAACTCATTTCCACAGAGACACTAAACAGGGAGGCTAACACATGCAAGGTTGCACAGTGAATCAAGAGGCTTAGGGACTACACACAGAGTTTCCAGTTTTTTTCAAAAACCCCTCTGCAGCCTTTGCTCAACTTACTACCATAACTGAGACTTTATACACTTTCACCAATTGGGCTTGAAATTTGCACATAACCAGAATCCTAGTTCTAATAGTGTTGGAGGGGTATGACAGGAGTTCTGGTTCTAGCAAAGGCACAGTATGGTGATGACTGCTTGCAATTACCGGATTTATTAAAGACATGCAGTGATAACTTTCTACAAGTATTCTGAAATACCTCTCTCTTCTCTCCTGGATCTTACACAGGTTTAACTTCATACATATATACGGAGGAATACATGTCACAGTAAATATTTATCAGCTGATGACACTGATTACACCAAGGCCTGGCCCAAGCCTGGCATGACAGAACAAACTTGCTCACTAGAGATAAGCAGCTTTTAAGAAATGGAAAGGCTATGTTATGTTTCATTAAATTAAAAAAAATATAAAAAATATATATATTATGAAGAGGGCGTGCTGAATTTGATGCCAAGTTGTCCGTTACACATCACTGACCTGATCCTTCTCAAAGCTTTATCAGTTCTGAGAGGGACACAGCATGCAACTATTCCAAGAATCAAGGAGAAGCCTTTACAGAAACCGGTTTTGTAATCATTCACAATTCATTTAGCATACAGAGCGACATTCTGGGTGTCGTGTCTCCCAGCTGGTGGCCCGAGCTACAATGGATGCGACGAACTGGCCACAGTCTTTCAGCCTGGCAAACCAGGCTTCTGTGTGCATGGCCAGTGTTTTTCCATGGCTGAGGCTCAGAGCACCATGTCCAAGTCCTGCAAGCAGATGCCAAGCCAGCTGAACCACAGAGGAAATTATCCTCTGTCCAAACTGGGCAGAGGGATGCCAAAGTTTGGGAATGAACACCAGCCAGCCAAGAGGATCTTAAGATTGAGAACAGTCATCTTTCCCTAGTGGTCTTAGGTCTGAGATAGATGGAAGGAGGAACAGATGGCTTTCACATTCAGAGCCCAACCCAAGGATTCAAGAGGATGGGACGTAGTTTTCCTGTAGCTTCTCTAATTTTGCACACCTTTATGAAGCAATACATCAGGTTCTGGGGCTGGCTCCACTTAGGCTGGAGCTCCTGCTGCACAGGAGGCTGAGAGCTCACCTCCCAGAGCAACATAGCCGGCTTGGTACTGGGATAGACACAAATTAATGTGCCCAGGGCACAGGTGAAAAACAGCCTTTGTTTAATGGCAGCTTAGAGATTTCTTCAGTGCTTTATCTGAATGCTTCTCAGTGCTACTTTTTCTAAGAGCCAGGAAAAAGCTAGGTAAATACCACTTTGTCTGGGATAAACTGTCTGTGGATGCTGAGGAAGAAGTCAGAGGTTTTTAAGATGCATTCAGCCTGGAGAGCTCCACAGGTAGAAATGTGTCCTCAGTGATGAGCACTAAGGCCCATGCAGCCTGAAGGATGGGTTGCACTTAATTGCTTTTCCCATCTGCAATTGTACGGTTAATTTTTAGCTAATTTCTGCCCTGAGTATGACTTAGCTATCACTGCCATAGCACTGCAGCTAAAGACCTGATTGCATTTCCAGATAGGCTTGTCACTTAGAAAACACTAATGTCTCACTTTTGCAGTGCAATTATGAAGCGTTACTCTGATTTTATAACATACCAAATTTCTGTGTGGCTACAGACTGATAACATTGAACCAGCAGTGCATTGATTTAGTGCTGCTGGCAGCCTGACTTCTGGAATACTACAGGCCACTAGTGGCCATAATACAGGAATTATTAATAATAAGGCTTAATCTTGCCCTCCAATGAACAGAGAAAAACCTCTCTCTCACCCTTGCCCATCCTCCTCTCCATGAGTCCTAAGAGGAGGCAAAACTGTGATTTAGCAGGCACATCTTAAGGACCAAGGGTCTGAGCACAGCAGAGCAGGCAAATGGCTGTCATACAATGCGCGGATTGTTGCAGGTACTGACACACTATGAAGGGAGATACATCCACACTTCACTGGCTGTGAGAAAAATGCTTGCTGGGAGTTTTTGAGGGAGCAGTGAAAAGGAGTGATGTCTTATTTCTATTGTATAAAACAGCTCTGAAATCAAGGCGCCTTTGTTTCTAAATAGTCTGCCTTTGTTTCCACGTACTGGCAGTTCAAGCAATCAGAAATCCTGAGTGTAGCCTCCCCAAACCATGAAAATTAGTTTTTTAGATCTCTTGGTTTTGAATCATCAGGTGACATTTAGGGCTGTATTTTCAAGCATTTCATCAGCTGACATTATAGTAAAAAACATTCAAGTCCTCTTCACTTCCCCCAAAAAGCAGTGAATGGAAAATTTGTCTTCTCACATACCTAAGAGGCAGCTGAGCTCGAAATTAGATATGGAAGAACTAAGAATTGCTGCTAAAATTCTGAACATCAACAGTGCAAAATTTCCAAAATCCCTATCCCAGTGTTGAGGCTGTGGTAATGCTGTATTTGAAATAGAAAATGCTTTATTGTGCTCTATTTGAATTCTCCCATGCTGCTCTCCTCTTCTTGTTAAAGACATTCACAGGGGAAACCTCTGCATGTTCTTTGTGTGTGAGGGAACAAAGTGTCCTCTCCCCTGGAGGCAGAATACAGTGTTACTGAAGCTAAAAAGGCCCAAAGTGCCATATAATGCTAAAATAACAGGGAGTTTTACCTCTACTTATCTCTCATAATCCTGAGCTATTTTTCCTCCAGATGAAATGAAAGATATATCCCATCATCTCCACTGCACGCAAATATCATGGCCTGTAAATCTACACATTAGCAGCTTGGGAGATTCCCTCCCACAAGAGCAGATCAACTCAGGTGAACAATGACTAAGAATTTTGGGGTTTCACCCCCACACACCTCATTTTATGCCTGAAACATATGATACCTGCTAATAACATACGTAGCTGTGGGAGCCACAGTAATTACTAAGGCAAATGAATCTCATGCGTCTGGAAGCAGAGTGCTTTCCGTAGGGCTCAGGAGGGGAGTCCCCTGCCTGAAGCATTACCCTGAGATGTGAGGGGCCTACAACCTCTCTCTTTGTGGCAGCTCTCACTGCACCTCTCGTCTATCAGGCAGCTCAATCCAAAATCCTTGGCAGGAAGCTGTGCCAATAAATATATTCTCTACGGGCAGGATATTGCACTCCGCCGAAATATCACATATTTGGCCATTGGGGAAGGCAGAGTCTGATATTGTATGTCAAATCCTATGTTCCCATGAAAAATGAAGGAGCGAGCCACTATGCTCTGCTCCACTCTTTTCTCCTCCCAGCTAACCAGCCAAGGATGCTGTCAGAAGTAAAACAGTGCAGGGCTTGCTTTGCCCTGGCAACAGCTGTACCCAAAAGTAGCATAGAGGAGCGACTGGAAAGCAGAAAAGGGGCAGGAAATACGTGTTCCAGCTTGCCAGCTGAAACTTCTGAGAATTTTAATTTTAGGTCTCTCATCAGCCTTGACACAAAAATTGTAGCATCAGTTAAGCTGTAATGAGTTAGTGGTGCATGTGACGTTTACAGATTGTAGATTAGGAGCTAAAGTGCAGGACCCCACAGTAGCCTCCCTTAGCATAGATGGAGTATTTGGATCCAAGGTTTAAATTCGGGAGTTTCAATAAGAAATTGAAATTCTTGGGGAATAATAGGATACAAAGCTTTTCTTCTGTACATTTAACTAGCTTTTACCAACCCTACCATAGGTGACCAGAAACTTTTAACATGTGCCTGCCTCAATTTGGGCAGGTATTAGGTGGCCAAGGGCTAGTTGATTATTGTACAGGTACCAACCCCAAGCCCCAGCTATTGCAATAACTGATTTTCTCACTGTTATGATAAATTTAGGACTTATGCTAAAATACAGAAAAAAAGTGTGTGCCAGAAGAGGGAAGACTGGGTCAGCATACCTACTCCAGATTTTGACCACTCTGGGGCCTGATTTTCCCCTCAAGATCAGTCAAACCCTAGCCAGCTTCAACACATCAGCAGATGAGCCTGAAAAGACTCTGAACATAGACCAGGTCTCCTGGATTATCCCCACACAAACATCACTTAGTGTGCCATAATGTTAGCCTCAGGATAGATGTGGGGTGCCTGAGCCACCCTTGCTTGCAAGGGGTTTGCATAGTGGAAGCGGCACCCCTGGGCCTTCTCTGGTGGGTTTGACTGCCCAGGAGGTCTGGGCTCCTATTTCTGGGAGCACCACTGCTCAAAGTAGCAGGAATGCCAGTGATAAATGGCGAGCTGTAGGGACACTGCATTCTGCAGTGCAGGGTATTTGTGAATTCTCAGGCAGTGAGATGGATGCAAGGGGGAGAGGGTTAGATTAGCTCACATTCATAAATGTTCTGTATGCTCTGATACTCTATGAATACTCCTTTTTTGCCTCGCTCCCTCTTCTTCCTCCTCAAAACTCAGCCTCTTCCCTCCTGCCTGGTTTCATCACAACTCCAGATTGCTTGAACAAGCTGCCTGATAAGCCCACAGGTGCCAACAGGAAGCAATGATGTTACAATAAGTGTCACAGGGAAAATGTCAACTGTATCATTATAATGAAGGTCATGTCTCCCTCACAGAGAGCTCCGGGCTCTGCACAATTCATGTGTTGTTATTAGGTAGATGTTGACATATGTAACTTCTACCTTACAAGATTCACAGCACAGAGACAAGGTGAGAAAAAGCTGGCTCAGATCTACTCCAAGCTTCAGTCTCATGGAAAGTACAGAAGAAAACAATTAACATGCATTACACTGGTGGAAATTCACCATATACTGCAGTTCCTGCTCCCTGTGACTGACAGGATACACACATAGGATACCAGGGCAAATGCACAGCACGTAAGCAGCCTCAGCACCAAAGCAAAGCACAAATAGCAAGTTAGGCACAAAAGCAACCAGCCTGCACCCCAAAGTTGATACTACTAAATGGCACTTGGATACTCCATGTAAAACAGCTCGCTGCCTCCCTAATGTAAGGAATCTCCTCCTTTTAAACCTAGCAATAAAAATAATAAAAAGGGGACTATAAAAAATAAAAGCTTTGAATTAATACTCTAATGAAGTTTTATTATTTTTCAAAAAAATATTTTGTTCCATGATGAGAAAATATATACTCTCCTTGGCTCTGACTTGATGCTAGGAAGTGGTTGTAGGAGTGGCGGGGGATGTATGTGCATGCATGTGCATGAGATGAAGGAAGACACTGAATGCAGAAGGCAGGGGCCTTTTAGTTCTCCAGAAAGACACAGTGTCCTTTCCTGTCTTCACTCCACATCCAAACCTGTCAATATTTTGCTCCATAAGGGATGATATGTTGGCAAGGGTTTTCATGTGCACACACTCAAGCATGTATGCACATGTACCCTACTGGAGCTGGTGGAAGAATACTAAAGTCTGAGAGATTTAACTAATACGAGGCATGACACAATGCTTTCAGGGATCCACAAGACTGCCCATCACTCATTTGTCAAGGAAGATTGTTAGGGCATTGTTCACAGATCCCCCAGGACATCAAAACTACTCATGTACAGACAGAGAGGAGGAAAGGAGCATGGTATGAGATTGATGTGAGGTGTAGAGCTTTTGAGGGGCAAGGGCTAAGGTAGGACTGGTGTATCAGCACACTTATGGGTGGCTGAGCACCACTTTACTCTTCTTCCAGTCCAGAAAGCCAAGGGAGAGGTAAAGCAGTAGGATCAACAGGTTGCAGCTAAATGATAATTGCACTTCCCTGTGATGCTGGGTTGTAATTTATCTGCTCCCTCCCATTCCCACAGTGCTATGGTGTATCACCTCCCACCAGTTTGTTCCCATATGCACTACTGTGAGGCAAAATTGCTGGTTGGACTGAGCCTGATATTTTTTATGGCAGACTATGTCCGCTTAGTTGCTTGGGGAAATGCTGCCTCAGGATTGAAAGTACAGGGGATGTTGAAGCTTCTGTTTGTATTTTACTCTAGTAAGAACAGAAGGGAAGTGTCAATTTTTTCCTCCATCCATAGGGCCATATTCTTATGCTTCTAAGAATAAAACAGTCAATGTGGAATTAGCAAGCAATAGCTGAGCACGGTGGAGATGCATTGAGAAGAAGATGGGATGATTTAGTTTCAATCCTTCACTCCCTAGAAGGTAAACTGCAGGAAGATGAGAGCAGAGAAGAAAGGTTATTTACCTCTAATTCTATTATCTATCCTGGGATGATCCACTTTCCCTGTCTTTGCTCAGTGCTCTGGAAAAAAAACAGTTGAAACTCAGAGACAACCTTTGTAAGTCCCCCCCAGACTGCATCTGAAGCCCATTACAAGGACAGGTGCTACAAGTTCTCTGCAGAAAATACTTACAAAGTGGTGTCACATCCTGAACCAAGAGGGACTGGACTTCAGAGGGAGACCTTCAGAACAAAGCCTGTTCAAGGAATCTCCAAAAATACTAAGTTTGGTTTCAAATATCAAGTTGTCATTGTCTTCCCCACCATTCCACCATCTTGTCATATCTCTGTAGTCCAGACAGAGAACAAAAAATTATTCTGTCTTGAGATTTCCCAGATTGAAGCCAATGAGCCACGCTCAAGAGATAAAGGGAGAGTTGAAGCTTTCTCTCATCATGGGGAAGAAGGTGAAAAATAGGAAGAAGTGATTTAGGGGTTGACCAGCAACCCCATTCAGCACAATGGATTTCTGAATCCCGCCAAAGAAGGGATTCACTGGGTAAGTCTAGCAAGCCTTCCCTCAGAAGAAATCACCAAGGGACTGGATGCAGTGTCATCAGAAGCAATCCCCTGTTGGTCCTGCTGTTGCAAGCAAGTTAATCCCAGTGGCTCACAGATTTTTTCACTTGGCTCCTGATTTACAAAGTAATCTGAAAAGGGCTGCTTCCTGTATTTCTGTCTGTGATTATTTATTCACTTATTTTAATTTGAAAGAGGATTTAGTGATTTGTGGAAGTTGGGGATCGATATCCCTATCTTGAGCCAAGAACAGCTCTGAGCAAGAGCAGTTATGGGATTCTGTGACTGATGGCACACATCAGAACTGACCTCCCAGCAGGGTCTGGCATCCCATCGACCCTTTGGCCACTGCCCCTGCTATGCCACAGCCACCCCAGCACCTCCCTTGGCTGTTTCCTCTGCCTCCTGCACTCAAGTCTTCCTTGAGTAGAGACTATAAAATAGAAGACTAGAGACTATAAGCCAGAAGATGAAACTATGATTTGGGGTGATAAAATTAAGATGAGATCCACCAAATTCATTTTTATTTGCAATCATAAACCAAGCTCCACTTTACAAGACAGAGAAATTAAAAAGGAAAATGAGAAGGAGTTCAAATGCGTCAGTTACAGGTTGTTAATAGAACTCAAGTATTTTCTACTATTTATATTTTATGAAGCACTATTGCTGTGTTTTGTCCAACAGCACATCCCAATAAATGATTTACCAACTTGTAAAGGATCCAGCAAACTGATCTCAGCTCATTCTTTAGAAGGCCAAAGATTCTAATCTGTGTTACAACACCATCCCCCCCAAATACACTGATTAACTTTAAAGCTGAAAAAAAATCCAAAACCCATATGAATCCTCACTTGGTTTTTAAAACTTTTCTACTGAATTTTTTCAATTGGTATAAGATAGTGTTCTGCCAGAAATGAAGTAATTTTTTTAAAAAAATGATAGAGAACATTTGAGAAGTCCATAAAAGAAATTACAACTTTCTAATGAAAAATAATTTTTAATATCACACATATTTGATTTTCATATTTCTGACAGAAGAAATAATTATAAAAAGTAATTAGAAGTATTATTTCTTAAGCTTTGAAATATTTCATAGCCTTAGAGGTTTCCTTTAGAAGACCTCAGCTAATCCTGCTCCCTTCCAAACACCCCTGAGCTAGGATTTGGAGGACTGCTGATAGATCAGACTCACTGTAAGTAGGTGGTACAGAGAAGGCAGGCAGTTTTCTAAACATGCAAAGCTGTCTCTGCTAACCTCTCTGTTTTGGGTTTCATATTATACTAGGCAAGCACAACATTTCAGATTTATTGGCATGCTGCATTAGACTATGATGGTATCAGGTGTCACGTGTTGGAAGGTGGGGACCAGCATCTACTTTAGATGAAGCAAAAGTGATGCTTGTGAATGAGTGAGGCAAGAAGTGTGTGGTGTCCCTGCAGCATCCAGTGGATGAGGACAGTTAGCACCAGAAGATGAGACTTCTCTCCTTGCTCAGCAGAAAGTATGATAGAAAGGAGGCACAGATACAGCTGATCACATCTCTGGCAAAGCAAGAGGCTGTGAAGGTGTCATGGAAGAGGATGATGTGTCATTCTTGGAGGCACATCAGGTAGTTTGACTCCTATGTCCTATTGCACTGATCCTTTACTCCGACCAAGCTTTGCCTGGATCATAAAGCAGCAATAGCAATGACCAGCATGTTTTTTTATGGCAACTTCTATCTTCTTGTGGTCTGGGAGCCATTACCCTCTCCGTTTGTCTTAGACCTCCTTTCATGTACCCTTGAATAAGTAATGGCAAACAACAGGAGCTCTGCTGGCACAGTGGCATGCTTGAGCACAAAGGGCCTGCCCTCAGTAGTGACAGTCAGTCAGTTGTGCTGGAAGGGCACATTAGAGGCTGCTTCTCAGCACTGCACTCCTCTGCCCTGCCAGAGCATCTCCAGATGCAGAAAAAAAGTCATTTCCCAGACCAGCAGCTCTGATTATGAGCAGCTGCAAGACCAAGTCAAAAGCAAAACAAGTCAGGGTCCTATTCAAGCTCTGTCAGAAAGTACCAGCACTGTTCTGGCCAAAGAGGTGATCTTCAGAGCCCTACCACAACCTGGACTCATTCCCACCCACAATGGTCTCAGTTCTTTTTAAGTGCAGGTATGGACTGGTGTAGTTGCACCATTGCAGAGCTCTGCATGGACCCTTGTTTAAACATCAGATGGGTCTGGGGTTAGCACAAGACTTTGAGGGTGCTGGGGAATGAACATACTGCTGTGGTATACACCTTGTTTGAGACTGACTCTGCAGACTTCTGTTCTTACCCCACAGTACTTCAGCCTTGCTCACAGAAACAGACCTGCATTCAGCCAAAATAGGAATAGCTACACGCCATGAGCCCCAGTTTACTAACGCAGTGCCGTCAAGGCCAAGGGATATTGAAATCCCAGGAACCAAATGCTTCCTGTCAGAAGGCCTGGAGGCAATCGTCACTTTAGACAGGGTCATCAAAAAATCACTGTCATGAGGTCTGAAGGGAGGAGTAGAAGCCCAAGACAGATACTGAAGGGAAGCTGAAGAGGCAGCAGGCAAAGCACAAAGGCTGGGATTTGAGGAGAGCGCATTTACTATTGGCTGAACTTGTTACTGTTTCAGTGCAGTTAGCTCCTGTCTGTCACTCTCAATAAAAGTGTTATTGATTAGCATGTGACTTTATTGTAGGGAGCTGGCCAGGAGCCAAGGTGGAAGGACTCCAGATTGAAAAGAGGACAACTGAGCTGGCAGGGAGGGGAGGGGTTAGGGAGGACACAGGAGGAGGAAAGAGGAAGCTTGGAAACATAAAATCTTGAAGAGTAATTCATTCTGATCATTACAGAAATCTATCCAGATTTTCAAGAATATTATAAATCAATTGCCTGTACCCCCCCATTAGCATTCACACTGGGGAGGGATCCTAGGGAGAATTGATCAGCTGAGAATGCCAGTGCCCTGGGGAAGGACTGGCTCAGAGAACGGAGGATTGTTTTGGCTGCTCGTTTCAGACCAGTCCTGTGCCCAGGTCCATGGAAAACCAAGGAGGCTGGAGGCATGGCCCTTCAGGAGAGACACATGGTCCCTTAGCCCACCTCCACTGCTGTTGGCATACCCTTGAGGGTATGCTGAAAGAAAGGGCAGGTGGCCTGCAAATCTTTCTGAAAGTGAGAAACTGTTACTATCTCTTGCAGCTTAACTGGAAAAGTAAAAAAAATACAAAAACTAAATTCCTACAGAAAAAAACACAGTGTAGAAATTGAAGGGCAGAAAATATATACTTTCTACATTAAATTAGAAATAAGCTTTATTTTTAAAAAATCAACATTTTCTCTGAAATGTTTCATTCTAATTGCTTTCTTTGGGAAAATTTTCTTTAAAACCTGCTTCATTAACCACAGAATCCCATTTTTCATGAAAAAAATCAACTTTTTTTTCCCCTCTACCTGCAAACTACTTCCTCACTTCTAGTGGCTTTGCAAAGTCATCTGGAACTCCTAGGAAGAACATAGGAATAGTAGTGAAAGATTATTCATTTAACTACAAGACAAAAGATAGTCCATCATTATCAAATAAGTCTTGGTCTACCATTTAGAAAGACAAGAAATAAAATCCTGATAACTGATGGATTTCCTATTTATGTATCTCAAAAGACTTGCTCCCAGTTCCCACCTTAAGGCTGGCCTACCTTCCAGCAGGCTGTGCACTGCCTCCTTGGAGGCTCACAGGATGGAGCAGCTGTGGTGTTCTGATGGGAACCACTGGAGCTTTGTTCAGGGAGCTCGGCACAGGATAGCAGACAGTGTTGATGTCTGGAGCCAGGGATGCTGACAGGGCTGCCGGACCAGACTTGGTCACTCAGAATTTAAAAGTGTGTTTGTTCAGCTCATCTGCTTTCCAGAGAATAAAAACAAGCATGCTTCTGATGTTTATGAGACATGTACTGGCGGTGCAAATCCAGATACCAACAGGTGTTGATACCAACAGGATTGATGGGACACAACGGTTTCAAAAACAACCACCATTAAAGCACAACTCTTCATTTTCCCCCTTTTCAAGACTCAACTCTTGCATTTGATGGTCTGTTGTTGCCACACACTGATTTCATGGCTATCAATGCCCTGACCTTTTGTTTCTCTCCATTTCCTCATCTCTTTAATGGAAAACTCTTCTGACACCACTCTTTCCAAAAACACACACGTTTTCTATACTGACTATCCAGCCACTGCCACAGGACATCAGTGTGACAGCAGACTGGTTCAGTGATCAGGTGTGGTGCCAGTTGTTCTGGAGGCGTGTGACAATGGTACTGGTAGCTGAGCTCCTACCAGGACTATGAAGATGTAGCGCAGGTAGTTTGCACACTGAAATGAAGTAGCATTGGCTGCATTCTCTGGTCATGCATGGCAACTTTCAGGCAGTGTTAAGAGAGCATAAATTCTGCCACAACATCAACTCAATTACTGGAAGCTTCAATCTCAAACCACATGCAACATAGAACTTGGAACCACATGGAACCAAGCCACATGGAACTTGGCTGTCACATCTGTCCCTTCCCTCCTCCCCAGCACATCTTCCCATGTGATCTTTGCCACCTCCCTCCCTCCAGACTGGCAGCAATAAAGTGACTCCATTAAACCATGGGCCCAGATGGCTTTCTCCTTTCTCTGAGTCCATCTGTGGCCACACCCTGCCAAGCAGGACATCTCCCTGAGGCTCCCTTCACTTGCCTAAACACAGGTTTTTGGTGCCATTTGGGATGCCTTGGGGTGCACAAGACATCTGCACAAAAATGGCAGATATGGCCCAGGACAACAGGAGACCTGAGCCTGTCTGCACCAATGGCAGGAAGCCAGACAGGACACTAGAAATCTTTTAAAGCAAGAGACTCAAGCACCTAACACTGCTTCCAAAAAGCAACCTGGGGTTTTAGTGTAGGGTGGTTATTAGATGTTACGGGGAGCAAGGACAAAGGAGTCCTTTTTTCTGTTGATACCTGCTTGACCTTGCCTTCCCACCAGCAGGCTCAGGAGAGTTTCTAGAATATTTTTCCAGAAAAGAGCAGGTAAAGATCTGGCACCGTGTGTTTAAAAAGGCAAGACACAGTTGTTTAAGTAGGGGGAGAAATCTACAGATTCCCCTGCATGTTCTCCTCTTCCCTCTTCCTTCTCTTTGCACTGAGTCATTATTATGGGGAAAGGGTACTGGAGAGAGGGAAGATTTTTTGAGAGAAGTCCCAAATGATAATATTAATAACTTGCTGGAATACCTTTTTCTGCTTCCCACTTTTTCCCCAGTACTTCCCTCTCCAATACCCGCTTTTTATATTCATTTTTTATTTCTATTCCCTGTTTCCTCCACTGCTGCCAGCTCTTAGCTTCATTTACTAGTTTTGATTGCATGTTATTTACTTAGCACCTGTTGATTTGTGCCCTCAGGACTTCTGTTTTAAGCAAACAGAATGCATATGATTTTAAATGGACATAATTTTATAGAAAAAAGGAAGCAATCACTTCATTCTCACTAAGAAAAAACCAAAAGATATTTCAGCAATTGGTCGCAGCTGAGCTGATCCCAAAATGATAACAACAGAAAGGGTCAGGGTAGGAATGACAGGAAATCACAACATATGGAACGTATCATCTGTTGTAGGTTTACTCAACTTGCAGTGCCTTTTAAAATGTTCATGACAGACAAAACTCAGCTCTTCCATATGAGGTACCCTCGTTGTCCTCTTCTCAGCAGAGCCATGAAGCATACAGAGTTGTACTTTGGAAACAAAATAGACTTGGGAAAGTAGGAGGCAAGTAGACTTGCACAGGTATGGCGAAGTGCTGAGCTCACTAGAGGTCCTGACACGTTCCCAACAAAAAACACAGAGAGTACTACATTCCACCACGTGTAAAGGGTGCTCTCATCTTAAGTTTACTCCCACCTGGATACTGGTCTGACTACCAACCTCAGTGTGCCTCCTCCATCAACACAATGACTTTCTGACCACTCCACAGTCACCGCTGCCTTCATGCTGATGCCTTCCTTGGGAAAACATCCTACAGCCAGCTAAGAAATGGCAAGACAGTCTAATTCCTTCACTGCCCCAGAAGAGGGGTCAACCAAAATCTTTATCAGAAAAATCAGAACAGGACCTTCATCATTTCCTCATTTTTTATGCTCCTTACAAATTAAATTGCAACATACTTCTCAGAGAATCATCCAACCATTTATTAACCAGGTAGCCTATTCTGAACACATATCAGCCCATGGCATGCATAAAGACAGCTTGCTTCTACTATGGTTGGAGTCTGGGTTTTGGGGTTTTTTGGTATAGACAAAAGAAAGTCTGCCAAGCAATTAGATTTTTCTTCTTTTTTGACTATAAAGGTAAAACATCACAGGAAGTAAAAGCCTTACCAACAGAGCAGTTTTTCCCTGTCCCTCTCTCTCCTTGCTCCCTCAGGGAGGGCCTGAGCTATTCACAAAATGGCAGGCTGACTCAGTGCCATGCCTGGACTAGTCTTAAGTACTGACATCCCTATAAGTCTATCAGTTTATGATGCCATCTGACGTACTAGGTCATTAGTCACTTAAGTCACATGGTATTTGCACTGCCCCCTTATTGGATGCTTTAAACAAAACAGAAAATGTCAAGTCATTTAATTATGTTGTGGGTGTTTTTTGTAATGAGCAAGCATTTTGGCCGGAGATGCGTATTAGCTTTTAGGACTCATTTTCACAGGCAGTTAAATATATTCCATACTTAGCAACAGCAAAAGAGAGGACATTTCCCCCATTTATTGCAAAATGCAGTGTATAAACATAACTTAGTAGCACTGTATATATTTTCTTTTTGTAGACTGGCTTTTCCAGTCAGTTTCCTTTTTTCTTGTGTTGAAACAAGAACTGAAGAAGCACTAAAAATGGAATCAAGTTCAAAGACCAAGATGTATGTGCTTCTGACAGCACACTTTGATTCTCAGCACTGGGTCATCATAATCGACCCTCAGGTGTTCACTTGAAATCCTCTCTTTTGAATCCATGCTCTTTCCTTTCCCAAGATGCAGAGTTTTACAGGTAGGATATTTCAGAAGTACACAGCACTGGCTTATCTTTCTCTTTACTGTGAGCACACACAGGCCAGTTGCAAATATTTTTAAAACCTTTCCCAATGTTCATCATTACCTTATACCCTTTCCTGCTAATTGAGCTTCTCGCCACTTTAAATCCTTCCCTACCACCTTACAGGTTACTTTTCTGCAGAACTTTCTTAGCCAAACTCAACTTAAGATTTCATTCACACCAAAAGAAACTGTTAAAAAAAGACAGTTGTGAAGCAGCTATGCAGGATACAAGGAAGTACTTATGTTTCTGAAAGCACATGGAAAATGGTTCTTAGTTCTCAGCTGACAAGAACCGCTTGAAATACCAACACATGATCCATTCACCACTAGACCAGAAGATGCCCCACAGAGGAACAGTGGCTCACTGACAACAGGAAAAAGACAAGAAAAATTGCTCTGAGAGAGGGAAAGGAGGAGCTGCATGGAATAAAGTGTTCTCTGCCACCTGGTAGATGGAGTGTTCAGAGCAGAACTAAAGCCTGCAGTGAGCAGACTGCCATGGACGCACTGAGTGTAGACAAGGTGAAATGATACTGAATAGGCATTTCCATTGTGAAGACTTTCTGAAAGGTCTGCTGAATCTGATGGGAAGGACATTTTTCAAAGAGATCCAGACAACAAACTGCACTTTCCACAATAAAAATACCCAATAAGTTCCATTATGGATATTTTTATTGAAGCTAGTCTAGACATTCAAGTACAATTTTTATTCATCTCCAGATAGACAGAGGTCTAGATAAAGATGGAGCCACTGCTGCTGTGTAGGGTCAGACTTCAAAACAGCCCAGTCATTATCCTACCTCCAAAAGCAACCAGAATACAGTAAGCATTTGAGCTTCCCTCATTCCCAAATGCCCTGTGACTCATACTCACTGTGTTAAACAGTTCCTCAGTAATTTTTTTTTCATTAATGCATTTAATATTTGGAAATAAAAAAACAGGAAAATTGTCTTATTCTTCTGTTGATTAAATTAATCTCACTTGAAAGCTTGTTTTATTCCAATTTCCAATCTGCCTGAGATCTTTCGAGTCCATCTAATTCTAAAATACCAAACACTTTAGGAATTTTTTTAAATGGTTTTCAGAAATTGAAAACAGTCAGCAGTTTCTCCCAAGGCTATTACAAGCTTGAGGATGTTCTGGGCTTTTAAACAAACACAAATTATGAGGTTTAGGCTTCAAACAAGTCCTTCCAGCTAACTTTGAGCCCTTTCAGGTTTGGAAATTATTGTCTCTAGCAGCTTTCTTGGCAGGGAAAGAACTGAAACCATGATCCCAGCCTGGCCTGCATTATCTTGTCTTGTGCTGGTAGTGTCTTAGTACAGTGTAGAGGTCATTTCTGAACCTGACAGATCCATGAGATGGAAGCTTCTGGTTCTAGAAAGAGCTAGAAACTTTCCAGGCTACCTCAGCCTGGCTGTTTCTGGAGAAACTGGACAAGCTCATCTAGGATTGATGCTGAGGTTAAGAAATCTATCATGTTTTATTGTTCCTGCTGATGTATGACATGCCATCCTTCATCTCTTTGTAATGCAGAGTGCCAGCATGTTGGCCCACATTATACTGTCAGCTTCACTTTTACTCTCTCCTCCCCCAACTCCATTTGGTCTGTTCATGCTAAAAATAGCATCAAGATTCATGACTATGAAAGGGATGGGCACCAGAGAGAGGAAAACTTGCTGACTGAAAGACTCATGGCCATACTTACCACCTTATACTGCAAGCCTGGATCGTCTCTATTTGAGGAACTTCATTTCTGACTCGGAAAATTGGGGGGCAAAGTCACAAACTTGAGGAGCTTGTCCACTATCTATATTAGAATATTTTCAGCAATGCAGGTTGACGGACAGATTGATGTTTTCAGGCATTCCAGGCTCCTATCTTCTCTGTGGTATGATCAAAGGCTATTGGCAGGGTTTAATGCATGGGTTATTCGGGAAAGGACACCAAAGCCCGAAGAAAAGTTCTGCACCTTCATTTTAAGGCTCTGTGAGGTTTGCACCAGGTCTTGGACATCCCCCACATGCATGGTCCATCTCTGTTTGAAAGCCTGACTGACAGCTCTTCCTTTCCAGACAGTAAACACACACTTGGAGGAAAGCAAGGAGCTTTAGCAAAAGTACATACAAGGAATTTGTTCTGCTAATCAAGTAGCAGATGTCTGCTCTCTGAGCCTATCACAAAAGCTTGCCCCTTTGTGGTGTTCAGGGGCTCCAAGCCACTGGAGATGTGCCTTCGCAGTAAGATTTCTAATGCTGCTCATCTCTAGACATTTAAGAGCCTGGAGTTTTTCTCTTCAGTTATTGTTCTTTTCTATAATCAGAGGTCTTTTATTTCTTAAAATGCAGCCATGGTGTCATGATGTCCTAATTTGTATAATTGCTGTCTATCCTGAAGTTTCCCCTGCAGTTTCAATTACATGTCTCACTTCAATTAAATTCTTTAATTCTTGTCCCAAACTGGCATACAGCATGGCTAACAGTCACGGTTATCCTGCTCTACCCCAAAGCTGCCTGCACTGTCCTAGTGGGATGGCTGAATAGAAAGCAGTTTGAAGCCACCCAGGATAAAATGCATTTGAAGAAATGTCAAACATTAATCCTGAGCTACTCTTGCCTTTGTTTTGCATCTGGAGGAACACAATTTTTACCAGAAAAACTTTAGGGAAATTTCAAACTCATGGTTTGAACCAGAGAGTTAAGAGAGCGTGGCAGAAATTGAATACCCTGCCCAGCTTCCTGGGCAAAGGAATGGAAGAGGTGAAAGGCTAGGTCGAGGGGGCTTAAGACCCTCTACAAGGTGTCCAGGGGATAAAACCATGCACTTCAAGCACTGCAAGAGGGAGATGGAGGAGAGGGCTGGGGTAGAGTTTGCCACACAGGCAGTAGGGCCCATTCCATAAAGCATCTTGTCATGTAAACAAGATGTACCTTTGACATCCTCCCCTTCAGGGCACCAAGGCATGAAGCAGGCGATGTATTTCAAGCCAAACAGGTGATTTGTAGGTGCTAAGTGTTCATAAAGACAAGATTAAAGAGCTCTCTGATAGCAGGGCAGTAAATCATTCCCCACCTGCAGAGTTGAGTGCCGGGCACGGATGCTGGATGCTCCTCCGACCCTGATTAAATAAAGGATTGCTCAGCAAGATGGGGGCTAAAGTTGGCTGACAGCTCATGAGTGAACTGGTGTCTTGCCTGCTGCTGTTGCAACTGATGGCTAATTTTCTCCCAAAGGAATCTGCAAAGGCTGGTAATTAAAACTGGTGGAAGACAAACAGGCTCAAGGGAAGGCAGACCTGTCTGTCCGCTATCCCCCAACCATGAGCATTCCCTGACAGCCTGTGTGGGTCAAAGCTGCTTCTGGATGAATAAAATCCAAAGGCCTCATGCTTTCACTTGCTCCAGTGAAAGAAAGCTACAAATAAATATCTAATAGCTTTATATCCAGCATGCAACAAACCCTGACAAGCTCCAGGCATCCTACATAGAATGTTGGGGATCAAATACACACATATGTATGCATATATGTATACACGTCTTCAAAACACCCTTACGTTTTCACAGTATCCCAAGCTCTCCCCTGGGAATCATGCTTTCCCCTACATGGTCAGATGTGTGTGAAAATAATTATCTGGGTGTTACAACCTGGGAAATGATGGCCCAGAGGGAACCTTTCAGTCAAAGATTCAGAGTTTGATGGCAGAGCAGGTAACAGAACCCAGGCAGCATCAACTCCCAAGTCTCCTTCTTAACCAAGCACATGTTTAGACTAAAGAAGCAGGTTTTGTTTTAAATTACCTATTTGACTAGCCTATATAGGACCCAAAAGAACTTAATGGAAGGGAGCTTAATGGGACCTCATTAGATTGTTATAACATTTTTTCTGCACTGTGCTATTAGCTCTTTAAAATAGATTATCAGAAAGAACACACTTCACAGATTTAAATTACTTGTGACTTTTGCCTTACTTATTTCTTTTATTTTTTACTCGTCTGGAGTTTTCAGGCTAGTTTGGTGAGATATTTCTTTTCCATTTCTAGATTTACTGATACTTGTAGGAAGCTGGCTCAGTTGGGTTGTTAGTGACTACTCAATCCTAATAAAAAAAAATTAATTGATGGATTCAAATTTTGGAATATTTTGCTGTAAAACTGAGAAAAAGAGGGTTTTTTTTTCAAGTTGTTTTTTAAAGGAGCAACATACTAACAGTAAGCTAGGCAGTCTAGGGGTTTTTTGGGGTTTTCCCCTATTTTGCCCTTGTATTGAAGCTAGTAATATTCAAAGACCATCCAAGTCCCAGGGTTAGTCTTGAGTTACATTTATAATAGCAACATTCCCTAAACTTGGGTGTGCTCAGATTTGCCCCACCATAAGAAAGGATAGACAGTGCAAGAAAGATGTGGAGCATTGGATGGCCATGATCGGGTTCTTTACCTCCAGCCAAGCTCTAAATTTGACCACGTAGCTTTGTTACAAAAGTTCTGGCACTGAACTTCAGGCCAAGAATGGAAGTGACTCGTTCTTTGACTTAAAAGAGTGAGTATTGCCTTCATGTGTTCAAGGGATAGCTCAAAGGCACAATCAATAGCAAATTTAAAATAGGGGATAGGGAGATGTAAAAGTTGAGAAGTCCCATGTAGTTGCTTTTTCTGAAAGATGTCTGCTTGTTTTGATGCTCATCCAACTACTTAACTATCTGCACTGATAAAAAAACACTACAATAAAAACCCACATGCTGCTTCACAGCTCATGGTGTTCTACATTCAGCATCCTGTGTCCACTTTCGTGACACAGAACAAGAGCACACGGAGAAGTACTAAGTGTATTTTTTTTGCACCAGCATCTCCTGCTTTTCACACTAAAATTAAATCAATTTCCCTATGGGAACAGTATTTTCATGTCTTATAAACTTTCCAAGCCAGTTTTCTTTTACGCTGTCTATTCCATTGAAAATACTGCCTCACTTTCTGGTGAGGGAAAATGGGTTCAGTTCTCTTTGCATCTCTCTCTTCATTGATACATGTCCTGGTTTTGGCTGGGGGAGAGTTAATTTTCTTCACAGTGGAGGGTATGGGGTTTTTTTTTTAAATTTGCGCAGAGCAGAGTAATGATAATATAGTGGTGTTTTTATTATTGCTGGGCAGGGCTTAGAGACAAGGCGTTTTCAGCTTTTTGTACTGCTATGCTGGCCTGGAGACTGGAGGTGCCTGGGAAACTGGGAAGAGACAACTGGGGCAGACGACCCAAACTGACCAGAGGGATGTTCCATTCCCCATGATATCATGTTCAGTGAAGGAAGAAGGACATTTGCAGTGATGATGTTTGTTTTCCTAACTAAATGTTACACCTGACGGGGCCCTGCTCTCCTAGGGATGGCTGAACACCTGCCTGCCCATGGAAAGTGGTGAATTAATTCTTTGCTTTGCTTGTGTGGTCAGTTTTTGCTTCCCCTGTTTAACTGTCTTTATCTCAACCCACAAGCTTTCCAGCTTTTACCCTTCTGATTCTCTCCCTGATCCTGCTAGTGGGAGAGTGAGTGAGCAGCTACCTGAGATTAAACCAATATCCTGAGACTCTGCTGTTACACTGTGGTGCATTCCAGAATAACTTCAGATTTCACTTATGCTGAGATTTCACTGGTTGAACCCACCTTTTACATATACAGGGATAAACTCGTAGGCAGGGCTGTGGCAAGGAGCCTTGGCTGTGAAGGGAGTTACTGTGCAGAAGAAAATTGCAGGACTCTTTCCATGTCAACCTACCAAGATGCTGTTTCATCCAACCAACCTTTCAGTCCTCATCCCCTGCTTGAAACAAAAGATCTGCATTAAGTTACAGACCACATTTTTGCATTAGACCATCAGCTGACTTCTTCACCTCTGATGTAGAACTTGATAGACACCACAATTTGATATCAAGTCAGTATTAGCCACATTCCAGTCCTTTTTAAGGAGGACTGCTCCTTCTACCTCAGAGTGAGCTGGGCAGCACCTGCACTAAACTCCTGTCCCTCTCTAATTAACCATTTGTTTTGTTCTACCCAAATATGTAAAAAATTTAGTGTATAGGTACAACCCAGATGTTTGCTCCCCAGTGTAAGTACTGGTGTTTAACCACGTGCTGGTGGTTAGGTCTGAATCCTGAAAGAGTCCTTGGGTCATTTTGAACTATCGCTGCTGAAATATTCACTGACCGAGACCTGTCAGCTGTTTACATTCCTCCTCCTGTTTTTGCATGAGTTAATTTAAACACACTAGTTTAGGATGAGGAAAGGCAGGGATGAAAACAGATGACACCAAAAGTACAGGGTGAAGGTCATTACAGTAAGATGGATGTCCCATCCCTGGAAGTGTTCAAGGCCATGTTGGATTAGGCTTTGAGCAACATGGTTTAGTGGAAGGTTCCTTGTCCATGGCATGTCTATTTCTCGTTGAAATGAGAAGACTTTAAAAGTCCCTTCCAACCCAAACTATTCTGTGGTTCCATAGGCAAACTCAGGCCATGAGTCCCTCTGGCCAGCTCCACCCAAAGGTGGTACCCAAGGCATTATGAGACACCCACTTGGCACCCATCCATGGGCTGTAGCAGCAAAAGGGAACAACCTTGCATGCAGTGGTTGAACAATGTGTCTTCAGGATATCTTCTGATAAATAGATTTTCTCCCTTATCCAGAGGAAGGAGAGAGTGCAGAGACTAAACCACAAACCTGCACCTAGGAAAGACCAAGAAGGGAAGGCAGCTGGGTTCAGCACCCTTCCCTGACAAACCCTTGGCTTCCCCACATTTTGTCTGTGTAGCAGTGAGGAGAGCATTCCTGCTTTTCTATGAGGGCCAGGCAGATGAATGTCTCAGGGACTACAAAGGGGTTTTTGTTTGTGGTATTAGCAGGGACCACCTATGTATCTTGGACAGTTCCCTGGAAAGCTATGAGGTGGACTGCAGCAGCACACCTGCCTCCCTGTTCCTGGGCGTCTCACTGCCACCCCCTGTGCTTGCCACCCTTGCCAGCTGCCACTGCTGAGCATGGCACCGCTTGTGCCAAGAACAGTGATCCTCCAAGCAGAGCTGCCCAAGCACTGCCAGTTCCTCAATCCTGCTCAGCTCCCTGCATCTCTCCTGTTGATTTACGTATCTCTGCAATGTTATTTATCAACTGCTCCATAATTAATCAGACGCAGAGCTTGGCAGCACTAAATGAGCAGCCTGTCTCCAGTGCTCCCACTGCCACCAGCCCCCTCCCCTCCCAGCTACTATGCTTTATCACATACCACAACACTGGAGTGTGCATTCAGCTGCTCCTCATAATAGAAGCCAGTGGGGCTTTTGAAATGATCTCATCTCACCGGGAGAGCAGGCACTCATCCTGCCAGACTGGCAGGAAGGGAGGAATTAGCATACAGGTAAATGCCAGCTTCCTGCCAGTTATCCCACCAGCCACCTGGCTAAAGAGCTGCAGTTACTCTGAGATTAAATATTGTTCTGTTCCTTGCTTCCTGACCTCTTCCTGCCCCTGCCACCCTAGCTTCAAATCTCTCTCCTTTCTGTCAGGTTGCTTTCTCTCATTTTCTCTCTTTACATCTCGTCCCAGCATCCTCTTTCACTTTTCTCTTCTTCACTTTCCAATGCTTTTTTCTCATGTTGCCTTCTTGCACTCACCCACTGTTACTGCTGCTCCCTTTCTCCCCAATTCCCCTGTCACATAAGCCCCAGATCAAGTACACTGTGCAAATAAAATTACACTGTGTTGTTTTCATGAGCAAAAGCATAAGAGGAACCTGGACTCCAGAAGTCCTTCAGCTCAAATCTATCAGATATAAAGACCACAGATCCTAATCCTATAATAACATTTTGGCTTTGCCTCAGATTAAAAAGCAAGGCTCGGGAGACATGGGTTATGTTGCTAGATATGCTGTTTGTGGGTTGACATGCTATTAGCAAGACACTCTGCACCTCAATTTGCCTGCCAGTAAAATACAGAGGACAGAGATGCTAACTGACCCAAAATGATGCAGTGTCCAGGCTTGCAAAAGCAATCATACACTCAGGGTTAAAGTGGAAGGTTTCAGAGATTGTCTAGAAATTTAAAATCTCTCTCTCTTTTATTCAGTATGGAGGCTGGTATTAAGCACCCACTTTTCTAAACCAGCCTGTAGGAAACCAAGTGGGGACTATAACATTAGGAAGACTTGGCTTCATCACTCTATAACTTTATTGCTGCTCTTTTCATGCTAAGGTTCCCGTGTAGGAGATGCACCTTAAAAAGGCTCCTGCAGGAGCAAGCTGTGATGCAGTGCAGATACAGAGAAGTCTTCACAGAGAACCTGGGCACTGAACAAGCCCTCCACTACCAGAGGCATCCCCTCTGAGTGATGACTGTGCAGCATATCTTGATTTGTCACATCCTCTTTCCCTAAAAACATAGGAAACATGAATGTTTCCTAGACCTCAGCTGAGTTCCTCAGGCTTCTTAACTCTCTTTACACTAGTGTGCTGCCTAACTAGCACATAATGACTACTAACTCTTCTGAAATAAACCACCCTTTATGACTTGAGGTGAGCTCTTCAGACAAACTGGGCAAAGGAAGAGTAGTGTAAGCTTTGTCCCAGTGCAAAATAACAACATATAACTGGCAGTCTCTGCCACATGACAACCTTGCAAAAAGGCTGTAGAGGAAGAGACCTGAGCAAGGGGCTTTAACCTAAACATCACCAATTAATACGAGCCCTCTCTGTTGGCCCATTGCACATAAGTAAAACAGGACTGACATTAGTCAGGCTTACCCAGATACTGAGCACAAGAGTTAATCAGAAGGCTGATAAGAATTCTGGTGTATCCACTTGCCCTTGCTTTTCATGTTACAAAGCATTGCTTTTATCCTGCACAAATAATGGAGGTGGGAAGCAAGAAATAAGAGGAAAAACATTAAAATATCTAGTGCAAAATTTCATTTATTTATTTAAAAGCAGATGGGGGTATAATGGAAAAAACAAGAAGAGAGATGGGGAGGGGAGCTGCAGAAAATGGAGTTAATAGGAAGTGAGGCAAATATAGAGAGAGGTACAAAAATGTAGAAAGCCATGTTGAAAACCTTTATTTTCGCTCTACTATGCAGATGCTTAGCAGAATTTTTGCTGCCAAGGATGGGATGTTTCTGTTTCTCATGGATTTCTAGCTAACAGTCTCATATTCTCCCTTTGGCTGAGGGCATGGAGTGTGTCTAAAATTCCAGTATTGCACCTCCTTTGAGTTTTCTCTCTTTCTCAGTAGGACTTCTGCTCTTTCAAGGGACTCTTGGAAAGGGTGCAAAAACAGCAGTTCAAAAAACACTAAAGAAATATAGTTGGTCCTAAAAGTCTCAGGTGGAAGGAATATTATCCAAAAAGAGAACTAATTATTTGGTGGATTAAGGCCACTGACTGGTTTTGCAGAGTTAGCAGATGGACAAAAAAGCAGTGGAGTCCTTTTTCAGGATGGATGGCATGGTGAGAACATCTGTCTATTGCAAGCAGGAATATGTTCCTAGTCCACTTGGTCTCAAAACCAGAAGTGCAACCTTCTACTTAGACACAACTCACAGAAACCAAAACTGCATTGAGGGGCTTTTTTATGTTGTCAGATCAAAGGACTAGGACTTGGCTTTGCAGAAAGGGTTTGGATGAGCCTCAGTGTTGCAGACTGAGAACTGCTTAGATAGAGCTGTGAAAGTAATTGCTAAAAACACATTACCTTACAAAACCTTTTGCTACGAGATTATGGGTTTGACTCCCATGCATTCTGGTGGCACATTAATATAATTAACATTTGCATCTGACCACTGTGTGGTGGTCTCTGTGTGAAGGAAGGTTTGTGGCCCTCAGCCATATCCCACTGAGCACATTTAAATCACTATGAGCACTGAGTGTAAAGATAGCTGATCCAGTTCTACCACACTAAAGTCCGTGCAAACTGGCCCAAATGGAACATCCACCCTACAAGAACTCACAGGGGCTGGGTCAGATCCGTCTGCAGAAAAAATGAAATCCACTCCTTAACTATGCAAGATCAGGACTAAATAAACAGCCCTAGACACACATTCTCCTTTAGTTGAAGTCTGCCACATCAACTAGAAAAACACCTTATATTCCACCATCGCTCAGCAACTGGAGCTTCAAGTATTCCCAGAAGGACCATACTGCACTTGAGACATGACAAAAAACATGGAAAAACCAGTGTAGAAAGATAAAACCGTGGTGTGTTCTTTGGAAGGCATGGAAACCATGGTTGGTCCTTGGAAGCTCCTAAGCGAGAATTGCCAGAGTGCTTGGCCAAAAAGGCAAGAGAAAACCAGTGTACATCTGATTTCTGTCCCCCCTCTCACACATAAACACACTGTTTCTGGTAGCAAAGTAGCAGCAGTACTGCCACACAAAACTGCTGCCACACTGAGTGGAGACACACTCAGCTCAGCTGTAAAGGAGCTAACTCAGCTACGGGAAGCAGCCTTTACCCAGCAGCATGGTGCTTAAGTTGGGCCAGTTGACCCTGCTGGGACCCAGCATGAGAAAACTACTATATGCCCACAAGGATTTGAACTCCATTGATCTTCAAAGTCATGAGTAATGAGCATTCATTTTGCAGAGGAAAAGGGCGAGGGGGAGAAAGGCACACACATGACACAGAGAAACCATGGCAGACCATCCCAAGCAGCTGCATGTGTCCTGTTTCCAATACTCCCACCATGTTTTGCCCTCATTCTTGCAGCACATTTGCTGCCCTCACAACCCTGCAACAACCATTTCCCCAGTGGGCCCAGACACATCACAACTTCTTAACAGCCCAAAGGACAAGGCAGAGGAGGACTGTCTGAAAATGACAAGCAGAATTATCCTGGTGTTATGCACGGCAGCAGTTTGAGCCACCACTGCTATTTACAAGGGATGTGGTTTGCAAAAAGCAGACATCTCTCCATGGCCCACGGGGTCTCTGCTCTAACTAGCATGTCTTGTGACACTGAAGGCAGATAATTAATCTCCCATCACAGCACCTGTCTGCACCACCCTTTTCCCTTATCTAATATCTTCGTCCCTGTCCCTCCCTTTACAGACACAATTTACAGCAAGAGGGAGAGAGGTTTATCGCTGCCACCTATTGGTATTTGCCCTACAGGAAGAACATGAGAACATGGCAATACTCTGCACAAAACCATCACCACTTCTCCATGCTAATTCTTCTGTAAACCTGCATATGCTTTGATGGCCAGGGTGTAAAAACACAGCATGTATTCTGGATGGGTCTGTAAAGTAGTTATAAGCAAAGCTACATTAGCAACAGTCCCCTTGTTAGCAGTTTTGGGGGTGGTGGTTTGGTTTTTGTTTTGTTGGGGTTTTTGGTTTGGTTTTGCATTTTTGGTTTGTTGTTGGTTTTTTTTTTTTTTCTTTTCACTTTTAGGACTTAAGACCAGAACTGCTCTCTTCCATGTGGAAATAGCAACTCATCTGGAGCCAAATCTTTTGATATGACATAGCATTATGTGTTTTGGATATACTTTGCAGGTCCTTACAGTCTGTGAAGAGCTTTCCCCTCAGTACTAGAAGGCAGTCTTATAGGGCACTCTGGGAGCATCCATGTTGAACTAAATGTGGGATATCTGGCACAGCTCTGTATTAAGGTCAACTTTACTTAGCTCTAGCCATCCAGGCGAAAGGTCTGTTTTCCTACTGGGTTCTATAACACACACACAGGCACAATGCAGAAAGCATTTTAAGTTTTCAACTAAATCTACCTCCTGCTTTGAAGCTCAAAAGGTCAGACTCGAGGTGGGGTTTGAGAGCAGCATTGGAATAGAGAAGAGGCAGGGGGAGCGTTGCTGGTCAAGAGCTGGGGGCATTGACAGAGCTGTGTCTAGCGAGCTCTGAACTGAAATACCAGGAGGGCTGCAGGGCAGATGGGGGGGCACTGGCAGACTTATGTAGATAGGCAAAGCTTGTTTGCTTTACACAGAACATGCCTGGATACAGTCCCTGATGAAAGTCCCTCCTTTAATAAAAATCAGAACTCGACTCTGATAAAGCAGCTGAAAAGAAAGCCTTCCGTTGTTCTCTAAAGCTGACCTTTCACTTTCCCTAGCATAGTTAGATCCCTTACAAGATTTGGTACATTTAAGAATTTTTAAAAAAACATTTTTACAAACATGTTCTGCATGACCGCTTCCAATAATCCTGCTGATAGGGACGATCAATGCCTTTAAAGGAGATTTGTGGAAACCACAAAGAGTCAAACGCTGCCACTATGGAGATAAATGCCCCTTCAGTTCCTCAGCCAACGCTCACCACAACACACCTCCTCAGGGGAAGGTTTTGCTCCAGACTCAGCTTATTATTAAGGTGGGGCAGAAGTTCAGGACTGACTCACTAAGAACCGCTCCCCACCTGGCTTAATTTGTCACTAGAAAGAGCTGTGCTTAAAGCACAGCTACAGCACCCTCTTACACTATGCTGGATTATTAATTCAGCATCGATCCAGAGGAAACACAGTCCACTTCCTAAAGCACCCTGCTTTTGAAGGTAACCCATTCTCTCTATTGACCAGGCTGAAGGTTGCTTAAATTAGCAAGAATAAATAAAACCTCAACTCCATTGAATAGCAAAGATATTTGAAAAAATGTTCCATTTTTTCTGTTTTTCATCCAAGATCAGGATTTTAGTACACTGTCCCTGATTAGCTCTTTACATGTGAAACATTTTTACTCATCTCTTTTTTCGAATCAACACAGACAGCAAGTAATGTGGGCAGAGGCTCCTGTGCTCAAACCAGATAACAAATCAAGCTATTCAAGATTAAATGCATTACCCTGTTTCCCACTATTTTAAAGGCCAGAGTTCTATAAACTAGTGCCAGATGTTTTAATTAGCAGAAAGCAACAGCATATTTCTGCACAGCATGTTCCAGAAGGATACTGAAGCGGCAAAATAAAAAATCTCAACACAGAACGGATGCATGTTTCATTATACATCTTTGACTGCTTCCCCTGCACTTTGCCCACAAGCCTGCCTTTCCTAGGACTCATTCTAAAATATTACTTCAAGTAGATTTTGTTTTGTTCTTTACCATTTCCTGGAAACCTTCGTAAATATATTCCACTGGTGTTTCTCAATCAATCTTTGTCCCAACCTAAATCTATTTCACTTCATTTGAAGAAACTAACTCAGCCTCCTGATCTAACAGAGACTTCATTAGGGATGCAGCCACAGCACATTTTGCAGTCTGTTTGAACCTCTGGACACAGCAAGGCAAAAATTAATACTTCACCTAAAGTCATACAAGAGTGTTTCTTACATGAGGCTCATGTAATCCACAGGGGGATGATGCAATATGGTACTGTTGCAGCTCTGTCACTACTCAGCTGGTGAGGATCTCAAGATCAAATTTTGCAGAAGACTTGTGTGCACATGCAAGTATGTAACACAGGAGGGATTTCAAGTGACATTATACAGAACAAGAGTAGTTTGGGATATTTGTTATCCAGATGATACTGCTATGAAAACATGACTTAGGCATTATATGTTGGAGAACAGAAAGAGTGGCCATTACCTCACAAAAGACCTTATATCTTTCTCCTAATGTTTCCCATTTTGTCCTCAGCATAAGTTTCTGCATGCCTGTCTCTGCAAAACTGGGGAGAGGCACCAGAATCCCCCCAGTGGCTACTGGACAGGTGCAGTGTGCTTTCTGTTCCAGCACATTGTGGTGCCTTGCTTGGGGACAGCATTCACATTCTCCACACTTAGCACAGTAGGAAAATATTTCTGAAGCTTTTAGTGAAGGTTATAAAGTTCTGTGGGGGATGGCTATCCCCAAGACAAGAGCTGTCCTCAGTACCAAGAATATATTGTTTTTTCCACCATCTGCAGGGTTCTGACCATGTTGTTCTCTTCCTTGTAGAAATCATCATAGCTAGGCAAGCAGTTTTGAAAATATTGGACTGCTAAAAAAGGGAAGATACAGCAAAATAATACCCTCATCAGTGTATCTGGAAGAAATACACAACAAAAAGCCAACACAACTAAAATATTTACCACTTCCTAATACTCAAGTATGAAGTGAAAAATTAGAAAGGACAAAGAAAACACAAGTTCTGGTTAGTCACATCCATTTGGTTTCCGAAATAAGCTTCAGGTAAAGTCCAATGGTAAATTGTCACATTGTATTCTTGGAAATCCAGTTTTGCACTGCTGTGTCTTTCTAGAAATGCAGTGAGCTGAAACAATCTGCATGCTTGTTCCTCTCCTTCCTCTCCTGCTCTTGCCCCTTGTTTGTTCCTTCCTTCATCTGCTTCAGTGGCTTATTTCTTATTTCTCCTGTCCTTTGGAGTTATCAGGAGTAAAACACAAGATTGATTCTCCAGGTCAAACTGTTCCTCATCAATTATAGTAAACAAGCCGGGAACGTGTTTTCTAGCCAGTCAGTCTCCTTTCTCTCTCTCTCTCATACACACACGAACACACACATACACACACACACACACACATACACACACAGATGTCCTTCTACTTCCAAGGAAAACAGGAGCTGAAATGTGTCAATTTGTTATTTTCTCTTTAACTACTACCCTAGTAACATTTCTCCAATTTAATAACTCCTACAGAAAATGGCATTTCTTGGTGAGAAACAAGGTGTTGTTATTACCAGGTATTGATACAAGCAGATAGGATTAGAGATACAAAAATCTAAATCCATTTCTGGCAACTCATATTTATGTATTTTGGGTTTTGGGTTACTTCAGGAGAAAGGATTAGGGGCATAGGGAAAGAATAGCAAATCAAGCTGATGAGAACTTTTTAATTGGAAAACCAATGGCACAGAGATTGGCTTCCAAAAGGGCTATGAGGAAATACCTGAAAGAAGGGGCGGAGCAGAATGAAAGAGAGAGAGAGAGAGAAAAAGTGAAAAGGTCATTAATTCCTAACCTTCTTTCCTTTTTTTTTCCTTAGCTGTTTACACCACAGCCTTTTCCCTCAGCAGCTCCCCATAGCTAAAGCCATCTCTGTGAGAAAGTTTTTCATCAATAGTCCCCACCTCATCCAGCAGAGGGGTTGATATTCCATCCCTTCAGACAGAACTGCACTGGCTCATGAATTCCTGCAGATGGATGCCACAGGGCTGTCACAGTGGCTGGGTGGCACAGTGCTGCCATCATGCAGTCAGCAGCACCCACGGCTTGGTTTTGGCCATGGCTAGCAGGTGCAGGCAGAGGGTGCTTCCCACTCACAAGCCCTCAGTTCATTAAGGCCTCAGGAGAGCCAAAGGTGTGCTCATTCCATCTCTCTTTTCTCTGAATGGACACATCCATCTCCATGGAAAGGGTCTCCTCTCGCCTTTTCAGAAGACCAGCAGTGATTTGCTGTCACAGAGAGCTGTTGCATCTCAGATGCTTTCACTGCTGCTGCACAGAATCATTACATTCTCTTTCCATCCCAACAGCTTCCAGAGGAATGCCATTACAAGAAACTTTTTTTTTGGCCAAGCCAATTTCTACCTTCTCCCTGGCCACAAGACAAAGCCAATGCCCAATTTTATTTAGGGCAAGATCATCTGCATGACCCTTTGAATGTTGGTGCCATCACACATGAAACATTACAACATTCCAACACAACATCTCAGCTCATGATGGAGCTGAGTCCTTAGATCTTCAGCATTAAGGAGGTTGTTAAAGATAATAACAGCTTTGTTTTAAAATTTAACTCGTATGTGGGATCTAGACACCTTTCTCATAAGGCCATAAGGAGAAGGCAGGACTACTGCACAGCTGAATTCCTTTCTGGAATAAGGAAGGCTAACAAAGATCCAAGATCCAAGACCAAAACCATACTGAGTAGTGATAAGCTACAAAACCACTTTGAAAAAACACATCTCTTTAGATCATCCGCAGCCAGAAGTGGACAACCCAAGAAATAACTATAAAATCCCAGTTTTTTCTACCATCAGCACCACGCAGGTGCTAACAACTGGTATGGGTTTCAACAGCAGACTGTCATCATCACAACAGAAACTCTCTTCCCCAGCATTGCTGATCTGCCTCTTTAGCCCTTTTTAGGAATTAATTCTGTGTATGTTGACACTAGCACAAGATACTAGGCTCTTGCTGTGGTCTGCCTTGTCTCACAGTGCCTCTGAGTTCTTTGACAATACAAATGTCAACCTGACTGGTGTATGTACTTTCCATGACAATCTAGCATGTGAATTTGAAGGATCCTTAACAGATGATAGTGATGCTCAAATAAGTTTTGGCTGTTCATACACATATTAAACTAGTATGCTATTAAGTATGTGCCAAAATTGAAGAAGATCTGTGAGGCTACGTAACCTTTCTAAATGAAGAAGCTTGTTATAAAGCCACAGAGAAGTCTGCAAGAGTAAAACCCTAAAAACTAAACGAGTCCTGACACCAGATTTTTCCTGAGTTTTATGTCTTCCCCCCTTCTTCCTTTCATTTAATAATAAAAAAAAATTAATAAGTTGAATGTTCTGTAGTTACTTTGAAAGAAGTATTTTAATAAAAAAAATTCAGAGTGCCTCAAGTTAATTTAATTCAGTCTTAGGCTCATGCTGCTGCCAAATTGCACATTTCAAAACTGCATAGCCAAAGAACTTTAGATGCCCTCGGAGAATGCCTGAAGTGAAAGAAAAGGTAGAGAAAAAAAGACTCAGGAAAGGAAATTAAGACAAATACCTTGTTGCAGGTCGGAGGGGAAAAAAGGAGAAAGAGAAGGAAGAGGAAGTTTCAATTAATGTGCAAGTGATTTAGTGCTTAAGAACAATAGCTGGGTAGAAGCATTGCCCGGCATTTATTTAATTATTTAACACCCTTTGAAGGGAAGATGGTGTAGGTCAGGCCAGCCAAGAAAAGGAAAGCTCATCAGTAACGAATAACTATTTTGCAAAATGAAAGTACAGCACAACAATAGAGTCCCGAGGGCCAGGGCTACAAGCAAGAGAAATCAAGGCTCTCTGGACTAAATTCTTCCACAGGATGTATTCAGCAAGGGCCTGCAGCTATCCATCCTGGGACATGATCCAGTCTGGAGACTGTGAACACATAGTATGGGTCTGATCCACTCCCACTGGGGCAAAACCACAGTGAAGCAGAACTGAGTACAGTAAGTTGTTAGCTGGCATCTGAGGTAGCTAAAAACCCATAGTGGACAGCCAGTAGGCAAGAAAGTATCTTAGAAATGTTCAAGTACAATTCAGTGCCTTAATGTCCTGATGTCCTACACCAGAGAAAGAGCCTATAAATTAAGAGGTAGAATGCAACTTTGGTTTCATAACTTTGCTCTGGAAAAAAAAATGCATGATACATTACCAATCCAAGATGTTTTTCAGTCTTGTCTATCCATACAAGTCCCTGGATCACACTGCCACCATATTGTCCTATTTAATTTGAAAAATCCTGTACTCAGAAGTCTGCCATCTGAGACACAGTCTTTAAGTTAGGAATAGTGTTGCTAGCATGTAACTTGCTCCATCTCACAGCTGCCACAGCTAAGCAGACCTACCTATCATCACCTCTGTCCTCAGGCCTCTCTTGGTGTCATCAGTCTCTTTACAACAGGGTGGGTTTAGGTGTTAAACCCTTCAGAACAGAGAGTGCTGATTACTGTAAGTGTGTGCCAACATTCCTGTATGTCCTCAAAGCTTATGAAAAGAGTTACAACATGACTGCCAGTAATACCAGAGGACTGGATTTGATGACCCAAAGAGGTCCCAATCACTTGTGTATTGTTTCTGCTATTACTATTGGTTCTAATCTTATTGTTTACTTGGAGCAGGTGAAGGTAAATTCTACTGGCTTTCTTCAGGTTCAGGCTTAAAGCAGCTCTGCTTGAAAAAGTATTACATCCTAAATAAGCAATTCAGTTTTGTCCAAAGGCCTTAGACTGTCTGCTATGATTTCCTCTTCAGGAGGATACAAGTTAAGCTGGATGTCATTGGAAAGTCAGTACTTTCAACAAGATTCTTGATAAGGCCACATAATTAACAAATGACCTTGATGTTATCAATAAAAACTGGGCACATTTTCCATTGTAACAAATACCTCAGCTAGTGTCAGAAGATTTTCCAGTGTTCTTTTTTATACGTGTAAAAATACATGAACAAAGATAAACGGAACACTGATTTATATGTATATATATTATATATATATGTATTTTAAAAAACAGTACTTCCTAGCTCATACTGTTTCTCTTCCATTTTCCTTTTTTTTTAATTGTCTTTTTTAATATTTTAGGTCTTTCACAGTCCACTTCCCCCCTGTCCTATCTGCTTCTTTAGAAAATTATGATAGTAGCCCAAGTTCTTCAAATGTATAGGCTTTGATAGGAAACATAATTTCCAGCTACAGCAAAAAAATAGGGGTAAACTTGTTACCAGCTTCACCCATTTTATGCAGTTTCTGCATCCCCTACACATCCACATGATGACTTGATTGCAACTTAGAGCTGTCTCTTCCTGAACTATATCAAACTTAATTTCCATGAACAACCAATATTATAGCAACAGGCTGTTTCAGCAAAAAAGATTTATAACACACACACTACTATTTACTGGGTTTTCTAATATTTACTGTGGTATCCGAAAGAGCTTTATATGCACCTCTGAAGTTATCCCCCCATTTGGTATCTAGGGAATAAAAGTCCATATCCTCTAAGATAATGAGATACTTAATGATCTACGTGTCTATTTACTTTTTGAGGATCTCAGCTGCAGAGAATATTAAGTGACTTACTCAAATGTCATACAAAAAGGTTGCAGTAGTGTCTTCAAAAAAAAAAAATCACAACAGAACCAGAAAGCAATCTCCTAAATCCATATACTTTGTCTTAACTACTATCCTTGTGAATTACACTGTTATATAATGTAATTAGAAGAAAATAGCA
This sequence comes from Rhabdornis inornatus, assembly GCA_013397075.1. Lineage (NCBI taxonomy): Eukaryota > Metazoa > Chordata > Aves > Passeriformes > Rhabdornithidae > Rhabdornis > Rhabdornis inornatus. Next base: position 1,049,994 of record VWZS01006627.1, read on the forward strand.
AGTTCTATTCTAGGAACTTCTAATCAGTGACAAGCACTGCACTCCTAACGATCTCATTAGAAAAGAAATGCATAATTGCACGGTAGAACCATCGAACAAGCTGCACCTCCAGCCAGAGGGGCAGCCCTTTTCTGCATGTACAGCACAACTTCAAGTAAGGCCAGTTCTGCTGTAGGTAACACCAGAAACACAAAAGTAAAAAGCAGTAAGATCTCGTCTCTTCTAAACATGAGGTAAGAGTTTTTGAAAAATAAAAGGAAAGGAAAACTCTATTACCAAGGTATTGTTTATTGAGTATAAATGCTAAGCTAGTGTTCACTGAAGTTCTCAAGTGTAGCAGTTTTATAAGCAACGCCTACTTCCAATAGGAATAGGCCAAGAAACCTTACTGGCACCTTGGATTTTGATCCGATCTTTGCAAATACATTCATATTCTGTAATTGCTTTGTACATTTTATTCATACCTGCTTATTCTTAACTTGCACTTTTTTTTACATTTTTACAGGATCGGTATGTCTCAGGCCACCCACCACATGCTTGATGCGACAACAAATGCTGTGATCCAGCCCTTTTTTCAGAGGATGAAAGAGCCAGAGCAGGCAGCTGGCCCAAACTCCCAGTGTCAGAGCAGACATCTGGTATCATCAACAGCAGGCATTATAGACCATGGCTGAGCTGTAAAACTTGACTTAGCTTTGAGGACCTCCAAAGTACAAGAGCAGTGTTATCTAGATTTTGTATTTGAAGTAACCACTAGATGTAACGCATCGCTCTCCTCAGCAAGACCTCCTTCAGCAGGCTCTCTTCAGGTAAGAGTGTGCTCCAATGGCAGGGATCACAGCTACACCTATGGGATAACAGGAAAATCCTGCAAGATCCCTATGCAGTTATGATTAATAACTCATGACGCACAGGGAGACAGTTAAAGGTTTTCAAAACAGATGTAGTAGCTGCTGAACGGTATTTGCAGCTCTTTCACAGTTTCCTCTGCTAGCATCAGCAAACTCCTACTTGAGTGTGCCACTCTGTAAAATGGGAATTTTACAGCTCCACAGGGAAGATGTGAAGGAGTAAAGCACCAAAGTGAGGAGTTAGGTGCCTAAAAGCTTTATTGATCCAGGTCTGAGTATACCGTATTATTGGACTCTATGTTAGGTCATATCTGGGAGCCTAAGAAAAGCAGCTGTAAGAGACAGCAACAGGATTGAACTCTAAAGTAAGGAAAGAATACAAGAAAAACCATGAACTAAAATGCTTTAACCTATGAAAGCAAGGACAAGAAGTGGTTAAGAGGGGATTTCGCTTAAGCATGGAGAAGAAAATCTGAAGAGATACAAATCACGACTGCTGATGATTCTGTTTTCCTCCTGACACAGATAATGGGATAAGTGGGCATGCATGGAAATCACAGAAAGGAGAATTTCTGAGGAGATGAAAGCCTTTCACAAAGCTGGCTCTATTATACCATTGTACCACTTTTTTCCTGTGCCTCCTGCTGGGAAAGGCTGGAAGTACCACCCTTGCCTCCTCCACAGTCTACCAGAGGAGATGGAAGCTCCCTTGTGCCTGGGAGCATGACCTAACACCTGATCTGCCCACCTCACCAAGCAGCCAGGCTTGGAGCAGCTCTGAAATGTCCCCCCAGCTGCATCTCCCACTTCATTCCTTAACACACTCTTCACAGAAAGAGACAGAGACTGGAGTAACTGGGATGTCTCACCCTGCTCATCCTGTCTGGCATGTGAACTGAACTGGGAGTATGCTGAAGGGCTCTGGTGCCCTGGTCCTGTCTCTGCTGGCTAAAGGGGGGTACTGAAGCTGAAAGAGGCTCTGAGGGAGTCTTCTGCTTGCTGCTCCTCATGCAGGAGAAGGCAGTGAGTGAATTAAGCAGCATCTTCCTGCACTGGGCAAGCCAGTGTCAAAGCTCATTCACTGATGTGTGAAACCTAAATCTCTATGAGGCTCCTCTTCTTCCCCCTTTTTTTTTAAATTCTCCCCACCCCCAGTCACTCTCTCATTTTTTGGGTGTTGCCATGGAAACTGCATCTGTTTTCCATTCTCTGTCTTTCTGTCATGTCTTTGCTCAGAGTCAGAGGCAGCATTGAAGAGACATTGATCATTGATACAATGAACCAGCCCTGCAGGTTTACAGGCTGCCCTGTAACCCTGGGCCTCCCAGCCACCAGCTGCCTCACAGAGAAAGTCCAAGCTTACTGGTCTTTGGGCAAGTTTAATTAAAAGTGAAGTGGAACCAGGCTCTTTAAGGCACCATCCTTTAGAGGGTCATGAGAAATGCCCGCACATACACACACCTTGATCCCTTTTGGAGCTTTGTCAGGAGATGCTGGGGTTATTCCCATGTCCCCGCCCACACTGAAGTCTACCCTCAGATGGCTACAGAGGAGCCTGTGGGACTAATGTGCTGTTTCTCTTTGAAAGGTAATCCGTACCCCATCACCTGCCTCATTCCCGCCTGAGGCTGCTAGAGCAGAGATGCTCTTGTTCAGGACTTGCCTTAGACCACATACACGGGCAAACCTAGGGCTAAAGGGTACTCAAGATACCTCATAGCCAATACACCTGCAGCCTTGCTCTTCTATGCCTTGCCACTGCTGGCTGGATTCTCATCACTTCCCCAAATGGAAGAGGGTGTGAGTGGAGTAAGTACCAAACCCAGAGACAGCTGTGCTGACACAAGAAGTCAACAGAGCAACATTTCCTTTAGGAAGGGATTTTGTATGGCAAGCAACAAGAACATAAACAGGCCGAAAAATTGGAAGGTGCATCCATAAAGACAAGCAATCTCAAAGGAAGGAAGAAAGGATGAAAAAAAAAGTTGAAACAGAACCAAGAGGAAGACTGGCCTGGTTTTGTAATTTCATCTTGCTGCTAGCTGAATCCCTTTTCCTCCAGCCTCCTCCCACCACCTCCCCAAAGGGTATCATTGCCTCCTAATACACTGATGTGCCAAGGAGCCCTCTGACAGCTCTCTATTAATTAACTTCATGCCGATACAAATTTTATTTAAAGTTTAAAAAATCCAATTCACATTGATCCACCTTCATTGCTCCATGTGGCTGCCAATCAATGGCTGCTTGGCTTTACCTGATAGGGGAATAGATTTCACAGCTGCACAGGGAAGGGAGCGCTTGGGAAGTGGGAAATAAAAGCTCTGTCTTTGGATCTCTCCCACATCATATACCCATTCTGGAGGAAGATCCAGCATCCCTTCTTCTTCCCTGATTTTTGTGCACCCTCCAGTTTCTCTGTAGACTTCCCACTCCTGACAGTATGAACCAGCTGTGCTAGGTCTCATTGTCCCAGTGCAGGAAGGGGCTTTTCTCATATGGCAGACTAGGCTGAAGCTTATACAGCACACAAGGGCTCAGTGGGGACAAAAAAAGGATGAATTGACCCCTTGCATTCAGACCGCTGACAAGATTTGCCGAATTTCTCAGTGGTAATTGTCATTTTACTCTCAGAGGGAATAGCTTTGTCTCTTCCCCTTCCCTCTGCCCCAAGAATCAATACTTCTACAGAGAACAGCCTTTCCAGACAATGCTTTGTCCCTCAGGCCTTGTCTGCAGTAATAAAATTGGTAAGCATGGGTTTTTTTCTGCTCTGCAAGGGGCAAAGTAAGATGCTGGATAGGAAACATAACAGACACATCTTTACCCAAGGATGAGAGAGGGGCTTCTGGTCCCTCATTGTCTACGCAGCAGCTTTTAACATTACTGGATGTTGTCAGTCAAGGTAAATGGTTTAGATCTGGTTGAGTTTGGCTACATATGCCAACGCAGACTTTGAGCTGGCCTTTCTCCTAATGTTTAAATTTAGTTGACTCATCTGTGACCCATGAAGAAGTGGAAGATGCATTACCTTGCATATTGACACTGTGAGAAAGGTCATTTTAGAAGCAGTTATAGTGTACTCTTTCTAAACTACTCCTTGAAAAATAATCATATTTCTCCAGTAGAGGCAAAGCTTTTAGCTTGCCAGTATGGAGGGGGCTTATTGTTTTATTATCAAGATTCTAAAGTCTCACAGTCAAGAGCTCCACTGTTAGGGTAGTATTGAAAGAGACTATTTTAGCAAAAATATCCAGCTTTAGCCATCATGTGGAAGGTGTAGAGAGAAAACTAAGCTAGCTCTGGGTAGCACTCTTGAAGTCATCATTAAAATTCCACCATTGAGCTTCCTGGTGATATCTCTGATGGAGTTGTACCACTCCTACCAACCAACAAGCACTGCCCATATAAGCAGGGCATCCAAACTACAGGCTTCATGCCTGACATGTAGAAGTCCTCACATGCATCCACATGTGTCTTAAGAGACAATTATATGCCAGCTTCCATATAACAGCTTCTATTTGTGGTTGAGCAGTAAAAATAATCCTCTACCCCTGCCAAAGCCAAACAATATGACCTGTCAGCCTGTTTGTCTAATTTAGATGGTGCTGGGCACGTGCTGATGGGTGTACCTTATAAACCTAATACAAGCTACAACAGAGTAGGCTAGATACCCCTGAAATAGCAGTCTAAGTGTTTGTTGTATAATGTAACAGCATGGCTTGTGCAATTTCACCATGAATACTTGCAATCCTTAAGGTTGAATAAATACAATACAGGCTTGAATCAGAGACAGAGCAAATGAATGGACAGGAGAAACAGAGGACTGTTAGGCTGATTATGTCCTTGGTTCCTGGAAATAAGAACACATTACCAACTTGATTTTAATGCTTGATAACAAATTTTTTTGATTAATTTTAATGACACAGAATCCTCTCATTGCAAATGAAGTAATTCTGAAGCCTGTGACCTATTTTCTGATGGCAGATATCAAAATCTTTATGAGCTAATCTGCTTTGACACTTGCTTTTCCATGAAACAGAAGAGGAAGCCACATAAAGTTTACTTCAGAAATGGATTCTGAGTTCAGGATGGACCAAGTGGGAAGCTTTGTTTGATTCTTGTCCAGCAGGCTGGACTTTGAAGCAAGATAGGATTTGGAAGAAGTTCCAGAAAGGATTTTGGAGGAAGAGGAAGCTTTATAACAGAAACTGCTGAAAAAGTAGTGTGTTCTCAGGAAAATAGCTGTGCCCACATCCAGCCCAAGTGCACATCACTTTGTCTCTCTTTGCTTGATAGCACAAGCATTAAGCTTGTTTTGAGGCTTTATCCAGGCATAGCTCACCTCCAGGTCACAGGTTTCCTGCCTTTTGGTGAAAGTAGTTTTAACACCTCAAATCATCAGGATCTCAAGTTCCATCTGGTGGCCATCTCACTCCAAAGACATCAGGGTTGATATTTGAAGATAAGAGGATCCACAGAGCTCAGCCCTACAGCAATACCACAGCACTTCATATCCTGATAAGCCATTCTAGTTTAGCATTTTCATTGCCAGAGCAAGGATTAAAGCACAGCAAAATTAAGTAATTGTTTTAAGATAAAAACAAAAAGACCCATGGAAAAGCAGAAAGATCAAAGTTCAGTTCCCAAGTACCAGGCTAGGGTTTCATCCTGCTTCTTCCATGGTCTGAGTCTGGCTCCTTTATCCCAGCTGAGACACCTGCAAGGTAGCTGTGAATGCAACTGAATGCTACTGAACTGAACCAACACATTACCCACAACCCTTCTCACAGACCCTGCAGGTCTCTCTGCTGATCCCTCTTCCTTTCTTACTTGCTCTTTGTCCACTTTCCCAGGTTCTCTTTTTGCTTCTCTCTCACCTTGCAAGGGCAGAGATACACACCAACTATGCAGAATAGAAAAGAAATACTCACAGGCTGCTTAACATGTTCATGGGAAGCAAATAGCCACAGCAAAGGAAACAACCCTAGCCCTCACAAACCTGCCTTCAGACAACAAATCAAAAGCACTTAAGCTGGCATTAAATCACCTTGGGCTTTTGGAGCTTGCTGGCAGAAAAATAAAAGCTGGAAGAGAAAAGGGAAGAAAGGAAAGGAGAGATGTAAACAGGAGAAAAAATCCCAAACCCCACAAGTAAACTAAAGAAGTCAGAGGGACAACACAGCTCTGCCTTTGGTGTTTGCTTTGATTGAAGTCATTCCCCTTATGGACACTGAGGAATCACCATCCACTCCCCTCTTTGGTCCCCTCCTGTCTCCTTCCCCCATTCCCTGGGACACATGCAGTACTGTACCTCTCTGCCTTTACCACTCTTTCAAACACAGCTTCTCCTCTTTCTCTCCAGCAGCCCTTACCCCTCAACTCCATCTTGCTCTCCTTTTCTTCTATAGGCCTTGATAGAAAGAAGTAGGTTTGAAATTAGCTGTTTTTCAGTCCCAAATTGCTGACTCTTGGGAACAGGGACTGCTGTACACTTTTTAGCATCCCCATCACCACTTAATGCCTTTTGACATTGCTACAGGAAATGCATCTAGAGCCAGAAGGGGTCATTTGGGCTAATACAACTTCCAGGATAACATGGACTGGAAAGCAACTCACTCAGCAGTTTCAGCACTCTGTGGAAAAAGTTGTTTGCATTACATCATCTCTTAGAAAGGTACCTAGTTTTGCCTAAAAGACTCCAGCTGAAGCACTGTCTACCATAAACCCAGTCAGACCAGCTGGTATCATCCTTTTTAACTTCTGCCTCCTCTGCAGTATAAATTTGTCTGCCTTCAGCTTCTGATCAGCATGTACCATTATGTTTATGCCTAAAATCATCACACTGTCAGGACTTGTCAAAACCTTTATTTCTCTTTAGGAAAAATGCCACAAGTTCACTTTTTCCCCCCCAGGAAAAAATCATGCTCAGATGAGAGGCTTTCCTGTGAACTAAAGATATTAAAAAAGAAATATTTTGTTTAGGAAGTGTGAGAATCCTTTTCTTCACTGAGGCTGAAGTCCCTTGCTTTGATAAGAACAGAGAGTTTCTGCTGCCACTACACAGACTTTTTGTTTGAAATGCAGAAATTCAGACTGGACATATGGAAAAAATTTTGTACCAGGGAGGCTGCAGCAGCTACTCCAAGTAAGTGTAAGATCTGCAACCTTGTCAAGGCTCAGCTAGATAAAGCCACAGTGACCTATCTGACATGGGCAGCTGTGGCAGTTGTGATGCACACACAGAAAAGGAGGGAGACAGACACGCACCTCACACCAAGTTAGGTTAACAGGAAAAGAGAGCTTTATTTACATGACATGTCTATTTAAAGACATCTAGCAATGACCGTGGATTGGACAGTGATGCAAGAACCCCTCTGACTCCATTGGCTCACCACAATGTCCGTCCGTCCTCTCTTCCTGCAGAGAGGAATGCAAACAATACACTGTTTATCAGAAAGAGAGTGTGAGAAAGCATAAAAGAATGTCTCAACATCAGAAGGCTAAAAACTCAGGGCAACAGGCAGCAGTTGTATTTGAAGAGGAGGCCAAACTTTGTGACCTCCAGTGGCCCCTCCCAGCCAGCATGTCTGCAGTTCCGTGAAATGCAAATCAAAACAAAATACTCCAGCTAACCTGAAACTGAGCTTTCTGCAAACGTTTTCCACAAAATTATCAAGGAAATGGTGCTTTCCAAGGGAAAACCTGGAGAGTGTTTTAGCAGGAGTTATAAATATACTCTTGAATTCAACTCTTGAGGTTTCCTTAACATGGGAAAAGCACATTAGCTCTCTTCATTTTTGCTCCAGTCCATTCCTACCTATGTAGAGATGTAGAGTATTTTAGTAAGAGTATGATGGTGCACGCCATCTTTTTTTCATGTGCATGTGGAAGAAAAGCTTATCTGCAGCAGAATATCATATTAAAGCACGTGAGAGCAGTCCCAATACAACACCCAATTCCCAAGATGCAGTGTCTCCTTTTTTCCAGAAACTCTTTGGGAAAAAAAGAAAAATAAAGAAAAATAAACATTTTTGTTCACAGAATTTCCGCTGAAAATTCTTTTGAGGTAGTCTTTTCTATCAAAAAGCTGTCAGCTTTCCCACTGAAGTCTGGAACAGATTCAAAGTGACATTTTTTCTTCTGTTTTGCTTTAAAGTGTCATATTCCCTTTTTTTTTTTTTTTCTTCCTGGAACAGAATAAAAGCAAACGTGACAAAGTGGCATTTCCACTCTAGTGATCATTTTGTCATTTTGTTTCTCCCTTTTTTTTTTTTAAGCTGAGAAACAAAAATGGAATATTTTTAGTCAAAACATTGCTTTTTAAAATGTTTGTTTCAAATTCCCCCTTGGAAAACCCATTTTTTTTCCTCTAACAGAACTGATATTGTTCTCCTTCCCAGAAAAGTTCATTTTCAACATTTTTATGTTTCTTTTTCCCTGCAGGAATACTTTCTGCACAAGGTAGTTCAACCTATACAAACTCATTTCTCTTTCTTGGCTGTTAATTGGGCAGACATTGGCCGCAGGAAGGGTCTTGGGAAAACTCCTCTTCAGTTTATGTCAAGGATCTAAAGAGAGGCTGAAATCTCTCTCCAGCTGGCAAGGGTGGAACCCACTGCCTCTGAGCGCACTTCTGCCACAGTGTACATCCAAGCATCAGGCAGAGTGCAAAAATTACTGGAATGTCAGTAGCTGCAGACAAGGTGGGCAGCAACCTTTTGTTGGTGGCTGACAACAAAACTTCTTCCAGAGTTTGTAGTCAAACACATATGGCTTTTATAGTCCTTAGAGCTCTCTAGAAAACCATATTTCCGTGAATAAATGAAATATTTGGAGCACAGTGAGAGGTCCTGTTGACTGAGTGCATCCTTATCCTACCTTCCTCAACCTGAGGACTTGGCTATCAAATTTTGTTCAGCTACCCAGTGTCCCAATGTAACTTTGCATATGAGAGGTGAAAGTCCTGTTTGGTCAAGAGCAAAGATCCACAGCCCAACTTAATGCATTTTACTTTGGTGCCAGGCCTATGGCAGTATCACTGTCTCTGCTTGCATTTTCTCTTCAGGAGTCAGGGAAATGTAGAACTTCAAAACTTCTTAGCAAAGTTGAATCTGCTGCACAATCGTTCTTTATATTTAATCCACACAGTGATGGTAATATGGCTAGAAATATTTGCCAGCAAGGGATTGAGTGGGTGTGAAGCAGGTTTGCAGAATTATTGCTAGACTATCTAATTTTGACTTTAAATACATATGCTTCTCCCTGCTTCTACACATTGCTCACTTCATTGCTTTGGCTTCACACCTTTCCTAGAAGAGTCCTGGTCAAGCTTGTCTGGTTTTTTCTAATACTCAGTCTTGGTTCATGAAGTACTGTTTCTTGAAGGACATTTCCAAAACCCTGATTGCAGATCCACCACTCAACAGCACTCTATTCATTTCCACTGAGAAAAACTGATTAGTCAGTCCTTAGTTCCCTTTCCCTGGAAGGCATGTGGAGGCAGCACATCAAGAATACATCCGCTAGAAGAACTTTACTGAGGATAAGTTTTGCATAACAACTTAGCTAGAAGACTGCCTATGTAACATAGAAAGCATTAGAAAATGCCCAGTGGAGTGTCCCTCAGAACTTCAAGATTGCTTAATGATCCAAACAACTTAGCAGCTTTCCTCATTGCTATTTATATTGCACCTTCATTTTTATATTTTAAATCAAGCAGAGCCTTCAGCATTAAAAGTGGCACCTGCAATGCTGAATTAATATCTGCAATAGGGAGAAGCCAGTAAATATTATGGAGATTACTAGTGGAGATGCTGCTGCTACTGCATCCATTGCAGATCCACACACGTAGAGGCACTTTCTTTTTAACCTCATGTCTACTCATCCAGACAGCAATCTTAGCAAAAGGAGAGGTTAGAGCATCTCCTGGCCACCTGGTTTAGTGCAGTGCCTAACCCTCTCTCTCTGGTTTAGCATTGACTTCCCTTTACATTTTCTTTCCCATCTGTCAGCATGATCTTCCAACCTGCAAGACAGAATCTAGCTGAAATAAAAGACAGCTCCATTAACCATTAAAGAAAGTTGCGCATGAAAACTAATTCAGAGTCCAGACCCTCACACCTGAAGGAAGCACAGTTCTGTGGGTGTGGGGAAAACTAAACACAGGAGTCAGAGAACACCAGCTACAGGATAAGAACATTCTGTCCTTATGCTCTTTCTTCAAAGCAAGAGGAGAATGTAACTCTTGCTGATGTCAACGTGAGATAATTTGTACCCTGAGGAAGATGAGAGAGCACAAAGTAACTCCTAGCACCTTCCCCATGATCTGAGGAATCAAGCTGCTTGGAGTCTACTCCAGGTGTTTGAAAAAAACAAACAAACAAAAAAAAAACCCTAAACCCTCAACTGCCCAGATAAGACAGAAACAAGTGCTGGGGCATTTTGAGCAAATGGTGGGTTAGACATTGAGTTGCAGTAATATCTTGGGAAAACAACTGCTCTCAATAAGCACCACGTTTTTAAAGGTAAAAGTGATACCAGGCAGAGCTGAAGCACTTCAGAAAAATTTTAAACTCAGCTCTGATGCAGTGACACAGCCTGCTGACTGCTTCCACATGCACCCAAGCCACATGAAGAACTCTCTTTATTTGGTCCTCATTCTGCCTCCCTGAGGAGCAAATAAGCTGCTGAAGGAGCATGCTTCAGAGCCATCTCCCAACCTCACACACTGTCACTTCAGGAGGAGTCAAAAGAATTTTTTCAAGCCTAGATGTGGACAGAAACTGTACCAGAGCCATAAAGGAAAGCACTCCCCAGTTCAGGGTTATGTGCTGCTCTTGCACAGAATTCATGTTCTTCAGGGCATGTAGCGTCACTAACAATCCATGGGTGTTCACAGTTATCTCGTGCCTGCACACACACTAGCACCCTACATAGATCACCACACCTCCACAGGGTTTACACAACACTGGTAAACTATTGACCCAGGTCATAGTAACCAGGCAAACTGCTTTTACTCATATTTTTACTCAACAGTTCCCCAGTACTGGGGCCTCTGAGCTAGCGAGACCCCAGGTATGTGTGTGTGTGTAGCAATCTGACAAAATAGGGGCACTATCGCTGCATTATACTGCTGAAAAGACAATGAAACCCATATGGGGCAAAAGTCCTCAGCACAAGCATAAAAATGTGGCCTCTCTGAGTGACCTCCCCACCTCCAAGCAGTGGGGCAAAAGCTGTCTCAGCAGGAAGCTATCCATGCTTCTTCCTATGGTGGGCTGCAATTTTCCTCTTAGGGCCTTGAAAAAAGAAAAAAACACATAGTAAGGTAATCTTTTAGTAGAGACTAATGTTTAGGGGTTAGACTAAACCAAACTGAACTAGTTTAGCTGTGTGTAGCAGTGAAGCAGAGATATCAGCCTTCAAAAAAAACTTCACAGGGTTTGTGCAAGACGCAGAAGTGAGAAGGGCATGTCATGGATGACACTGGATTAGTCTGGCAGCAGAACCTATCAGTGCATAGCTGCACTAACTGCACACTAGCATGGATCAGTACAATAGAGAGTCTGAGTCACCATCACAGGCCAGATGGATGGAGACAATCACAGTGCAGTCATGGCAGAAGAGAGTGTAAGGAGTAAGCAAATGTCACTCAAACCTCCCCAGCCAGAGGGCATGCACAAGAGGAAAAGGGAAGCACATTACAAAATGGTGTAAAGCTTTGCTTTCCAAACCTGGGGAAGGGCACACCATTACAGGTAACTGTGGTATGTGTCTAATGATCCCAGATCAGCTACCCTGAAGCAGAGGTTAGCAGAGAAAGAGATGGACAGGGGCTCCGACACAATCAGCTGGACTGAAGCCAAAAGAGGCATAGGTATAACCTCACTGCTGCATGGGACCTCCTGCAACACCTAGGAATGGATACCTTCCCATCGCAGTGTGGGCTTGATAGAAAAGTTACACAAGGTTACTGTAGAGCATCTGTTACGCACTCACAGGATCAAAATCACAGGTCTGAGTGGTAACTAAATACCCAATTTTGTCAAGCCATAGACAGCCGTGAAAGGAAGTCCAGTCTTACACATGTTCTGTATACTGCTCAGGTCATTGGAAGCACACTTAACAGATTTTAGCTCTACAATGGCTGAGTTTTCTTATCTGCTTTTTTTGGGCTGCCATTTTCACGACTTCAACTCATAAAGAGGCCTATTTAGTTCAGCTAAGATGAGACAAATGCCAGAGACAACATAAAACAAGATGTACGTACTCTCAGTGTTGGATGTGATGGTGGGGTCTACCAGGCATACCCCTCAACTCTTGTAGACATCAGATGATTCTGTCGAGTCTTGCATGCCTTGTGTACAGTTCACGTAATCATCCTTTTCTCTCTGCTCTCCTGTGGCTGGCCTTGAGCCTCTGTTTTTAATGCATCCCAACTTCTCTTCTTGTGTAACTCTCATCCAAAATGCAGTTGGCTAAGGATGTTTGTGGCTGGTGTGGGGGATTACAGGATAAGAGAGAAGCCCTGATGCCACGCAATATTCAAGATGGTGCTGCCAGGGAGGGCCTGCTACACCACTCAAGCCCCACCTAAACAGTTGTTCCTTTTCACTGGATCCTGTTCCCCTGTCCTGCCCCCACCCCTTGCATTTCTTGATTGGGATGGAGCTCTGGTTTTGGGAAGGATCTATACACGTTATTTTGCAGGAATTCAAGTTGAGAAGGTATCTAAGATTGAACTTCTGGTGCAGAGAGAGCTCCAGTGCTTATGCAAAACTGCTCTTGACCCTGGGCAAGGTGGAAGACGCAAATATAATGAACACAATAGAAGCCAATTCTTTACAAAGCTGTTGAACATGGAGAAAACCAGAAAATCAAGGGACCTCAGACTGTAGTAGCAATTCAGTGTCATCAGATCAGGTCTGAGACTGGACTCAGGGGAAAGAAAGGATAGATAGCACATGACTGGCCTCCATCCTTATTCCTTCTTTTTGTCTTGATGCACAAGAGAAAGAGCAGGATAGGAAGTTGGGCTGATCATTAGGAAGCACTTTTAATCAGACCTTTATGAAGATCACAAAGTCATCAGCTTGCAGTGATGGATTGCCAGGGACTCCATGATGAATGCATTTGCAAATATTGCTGGAGAATAATTTCCTTCCGTCACCAGAGCACTCCAAACAAATTAGATTCACTCTAATCACATCTCCTGTCTGTGGATGAGGAAAGATGGGCCTGTCAGCACAAACGCATATAGGGGGCAGACAGTGGAGGGGAGAGAGTGGGAGGTAAGGGGTGAGGTGCAGTGATGCAGCAGGCAGGCAGATGAGGGGCTGGAAAGCTGCCCAGCTTTGAGGAGAGTCTCTGAGCAGTGGTGTGGATACATGGTAATCCTAAGCATCTTAACAGCTCTCCCCCTGCTTGCACACACACACAACATGAATCCTAGAGAATGGAGTAGGAAAAGCCAGCAATTTACCTGGAATTTTACAATGGTGCAGAATAAGAGGAAAGAGAATAATGCCAGCACCATTTATGCCAGAGGGTGCAGCCCTCACTGAAGTTGCAGAGATGAGCATAAAAACAGTTCCTGTGATGAGGCAAAGCTTGTGCTGCTTTCCAGTGTCTTTCCTGTGCCCTACCCCTAGCTGGGGTTCTTGAATCAGAGAATCAGAAGATTTGCTGATAAGCCAGTGCAGGTGACTCACAAGATGTGGCACTCGGATGAGGACCTGTTTGGGAAATGTTAATTAGTGCTAAGTGACATTATGCCATGCTGGAGGCATTCAACAAAGATGGCAGCTCTTTTAATTCATACTAAGTCTAAGCGTATTAGTTTAAGCTCTTTGAAATGAGGGACACAACAGGCCTCAAGTTTAAAGACAAACAGCACTGTTTTCTTAAAAATGGAAAAAGCTGTACCAAGGAGAATGGTCTAAGTAAGATGTCTGAAGGCTACTGCACTTCTCTACACATTTAGAATAAATGCTGGAAGCAGGCTAGAAAAATTATTGCAGACTAGCATGCTCATGCTGATATCATGTCTATCATCTACAATTTTCCTAAAGGTATGAATTAACCCAACAATAGCTTTCTCCTACCTCGCCTGAAAAATAAAGTGTCACCACAAGTGACCTGACAAGTCACAAGACCAGACAAATGTAGTCCATGGAGGGAAGTTGGTAATACAGCAAGCTGAACATTTCCTTAATTCAGCTATTCTCTGGCATTGGCTTGAGAGCCATTTTTGCTATGAAATTGGAGGAGCCTGATATTCTGAGAAAGCTGATTTTGCCACATTTTCACACATGGGGTATGAGAGAGTGCAATATAGTGGAGAAGACAAGGATCACGTGCACATTCTTTGAATACAAAGCAGTAGGAACAGCCTGAGAGAGTTCAGTACAATGTAAAGTCTAAGACAATTATGGAAGAAAGACTGTGACACACACTGCGCTTGCAGGCCTGTGCGTAATGTGTTCAAAGACTTGAGAGCTGTGCTTTATTCATTTCCCTGCTCAGAGGAGCTAGAGTAGTTTTTGGCTTCTCACTCCCTAGTTGGTACCAACTTTCTCTTCACAGCCCCCATATCTGGCAGCTCAGAAACTCTGCCAACAGCTCTCTACTGAAGAAAAAATGTAAACCCAGACCGTGCCCCTTTTAATTAGCTTTGAAATCTGAAACTGAGTGAACTGACACAGAAGAGAGAAAGCAAAGATCGAGTCTTGTTTCAAATGCAGCAGGGAGCGAGCTGTGGAATGGCGAGCGGGGGGAGTGGAGGAAGGAGAGTGGAGCTGCTGCCCAAGCAATTGGCCTTGTTTGCTCTCCTGGAAGCCTCTGTGTGCTTTTCCTCCAACGTGCACTGGTTTTATATAGCGGACAAACCCTTATGGGCCAGTGAGCTCAGAATAAGGCTTGGGGCAAGAAGCAGGCAGTTTGCTGCCAGCTTCCCCTCCTCTTGTCCACTCATGCTCCCTTTCACACTCTGGCACAGCAGGGCCTCCTTATCAGGTATGATAAGCAGCATTCCAGCACCCAGCTGGCAGGCTTCCAGCTCACGTTCCAAGAGCCCGGCCAGGCGCTGCTGCTGTGTGAGCACACTTTAATAAAACCCTGATTTTTATCTGAACATTTTATGAATCCAGGGCTCAGCCATTTGCCAAAAAAGCCAACGCATTAAATATGCCAATGAGTGTTCTACCCAGATTCTAATGCCAATGTACCTCTGCCCACAGAGTCTCCTCTGCTTCACACTGGGATGCATTTTCTATGCAGAGTTTGTCCTAATTTTTTGCTTGGCCCTGCAGCATGCCAGGGAGGTGGCAGGGGCCCTTTTTAACTTATTTGTCCTCCCTTCTTTTGCAGACAGATTTGATACAGAAAGGGGAAAATTTTTATGTTTTCATTATCACATTCCTACTGGCAAAATTACTAATTTCTCCATAGGCAGAGATCATAGAAAGACATTCAACAGCTGCAAGCTATTCCTATAAAAATTAAATTAAAAGAAACCCCTAATTTCTTATCCTTCTACTGCTGCCCTGCTGTAATTCACCACCTCTCATGATACATCTAACTCAACCATCTCACAGGATGGGCTGAAACACAAACATCACTGGGTGCCAGAAGTCAGCTTGTTGCAACATGGCAAGAGGAGAGGAACAGGAAAGAGAGAGAAGTTTGTTTGGGACTAGGTTTAAAAAATGAGATAGATGTTATAAAAATATCCATAGTCAGTGACAGTTTTACATGCCCTGGCTGATAGATTGACATGATTTCCTGGAATAAGACAGCCTGCTCTGCTGCTCTTCCTATTCTTTTTGTCCCAGTTTGAGAATGGGACCCAAGAGCTTTCAGCTCAGTAAGAGACTGCACTGTTCAGCCATGTCCTTGCCTAATGGAGTAGTCCTCCTGCTATCCCTAAGACTGATGACATTCAGTGCAAAAGCTTTTTTGAGAGTTTTATTAGAGAACTAAGCACCTTGTAGAACTATGATATTAATCCACAGTCTTTCCAGTTTCCAAACTGGCAATTGTATTTTGGCTTTTTATTCCAGGAGGAAGTCACATATTTTCACATACCATATCTCTACGGTACTTCAGTAGCAGTTTTCCTCATTTGTCCACTGCTGTTTTATATGCTAAATACATTTCCCATCACCAGCTTCAGATCAAACTCTCCTATTCTGTATTCCAAATCCTGCTCATCTGCTGCTGCAAGCGCAGTTTGTCTTCCATCCCACTTAAGCCAGGCTAAATCCTAACATACTCCTGTGTACAAGCTCAGAACTTCCTGTCATTCCTTTCAGAAAAGTTCCTCATTGTTTTTAAGCTTACTTTTGCAAACCTTCTGACTCTTGGGATTCTCCTTCAATCCAGTTAATGGCTCTCTTTTCATCTGCAATACCAAATGCTCAGGGAAAACCATAACAAAGACCAGATACTGGCCAACTGGGACTGCACTTTAGTGCAGGATGCAGGCAAGAAGATGCGAAAACACAAGCAGCTGGATGATACTTCCCAAGCCAACCAGGCAAAAGCAGCTCAAGTTGTAATTGGTAAATGGTAAATAGGGATTTGAAATCTCGGGCAAAGATGTACACCTAATTCTTCTCAGACTATTCATTTGGGAAGACACATTTTGGAGGGAGGGAGGCAGACATTTAGTGTTGTCAATCTATTAAAACTGAAATGAAACAGCAAGGGGAGATGGAGTTCTGCCTGGAAACTCAGGAGATACTTAGGAGAGGCTGAAATTCAGCTATTAGTTCTGCTGGAATCATCACATGTGGTATCAGCCAAATAACTATGCCTTAGAGCCTTCCTTGTTTAGCTAGAATGCCTAAAATAGCCCAGCTCAGGCTTCAACAGGGATCATGAGATAACATATAGCAAATAATGACTGAAATTTAGATTTGGTGTTCTTTTCAAGGCTTCAAACAACAAGAAGGTTGCAAAAACTACTGTGGGGGTAAGACAGGTGAAGTAATGAGCTTAAGAGTGCCTTGGGAATAAGAAGTTCCTAGGTACTATTCCTATTTGGATTTTACCTAAAGTCTATATGCTCCCTGTTTCCTCAGGCAAAAGACAGGCTGGCTGCGTATGCTAGCAAAATGTTGCAGTCAATTCCTTCAGCCTTAATCTTTGGGTCTGTCTTCATTTGCATCAATCAATTAAGTCCAAAAAAAACCCCAAATCAACCGTGAATCAAACAACTCTCTGCCCCCTGCCAAACAACCATCAAATTACATCCTGCACAGGACCAGTGAAAGTTTCAAAGCAGTCTGATATTTGTCTGCTGTAGGCTAAGGAATATAATGCTAAGTCACATTTCTCATAAGGGCTGGAGCTCAGACGAGGTTCATTGAGATTTATAGTCTGCGTTGTCTAAAGGCAAGAGCTGTTTTGCCCTAGGCTCTGGACAGCAAAGATTTCTGTGCCATGCAGAATGATTTAACTTGGGTCCTAGAAAAAGTGTGGACACAGTAGTACAGCACTGCTGATCAAGCTACTGTGCTCTGTTTCTCCAGGCAGCCAAGTAATCTGACAAGACATCTTCTCACTTGGTTATTCTGCTCCCAAAATAGCCAAGGTGAACTTGCACAATGCTAAGGCACATGCAGAGTGACACTCTCCTGCCCTTCATGATCTTACAACCACACTGCCTGTCAGTCTTCCCATGAGTGGTTGTTTAAATCTAGCTAAACACAGGTTAAGTCACTTAAGAAACCAAACCATCATGGCTGTAATAATCAATTAACAGTTCCCACAAAACTCATTTGCTTCATAGCTTGATTTGCTCTAAGGATTAGGTTCTCTCATCATCTAGATGTATGATCTCAAAGTGGATGTGTGAGCATCTTTCACACACCTAAAATCTCCTTTCAAAGTAGCATGCAGTTGTACTAGATGAGACTTGAATTAAAGTATTTCTGCACTCCTAACATTAAAGACTGTGTGCTACAGGACAGTGAAGAAGCCAGGAGAGTCCCCTCCAGTCAAAGCTTTAATGAGTACAGCACAGGGAATAAGACTACTAATTTTGCTTTGTGAGCATAGTTTTAAAAGTACTAGAGAAGGAACAAAACAAACGACAGCTTTGGGGGTTTTTTTAAGTATTTAAATAAGTATGGTTCCAAGCACAGTAACTGGAACCACAAATCTCTGAACTGAGGCAATGGTAGGGGAAAAAGGGAACTAGCAGCTATGGGTGATGGTTCCTCAAGATCTTGAGATACTAGTACAACTAGAAGCTTGTTATCAGTTTTGGAAACAATATTTGATCACCTGCTCACAATATTGTATTGGTAAAGATGATTACATGTGCTGGGCAAAATTTAACCCTTAGCAGTAGATCTGTCAGCATCGGGAAGAGACTTTGGGAAACCTGCAGGAGTAATTGTATAACTGCCCTGCCCCTGCCATACTGAGGGCAGTTCCAGAGTGATCACAAGTTGGAGACTGCCTTGCTTCACAAGAGGAAGATTAAATACTGCAATCTCTCCCCAGAAAAACACTCTTGTCATTCTAAGGACCTCTTTGCAAGGCAAGAGTGATCAGAGGAGGTAGGGTAGCCCACAGCAGGAAGCCAAGGTGCTTGCCAGCCCCCACCTGACAGAAGTGCCAGCATATGCCTCAGCTATGTGATAGTGGCTGTTCCAAACCTCTCTTCACAGCCTCATTCAATATTTGTACAAAGCAATATTATCCTAAATGTTTTCTAATTATTCCTCTGGATTAATGGAAACCTGTTCTATTATTGACGGGTCTTTTGCAATATTTATAAAACATAGATTGGATTAAGGAGGAATAAATAAATACGTAGAAGATGCCTAACATGTAAATAATAAATATTCGGCCATCTATTTTTTTTTTTTTGCAAGATGGTTTAAATGTGTGGCGTTTTCAATAAATCTTTAATAACTCTGCAAATATTTATTTATTTGCTTTGAAGCGTAAGGGAATTGCAAGAAAGCTCTACAGATTCCAGAAAAGGCAGGCAGATGGAACACATGCCCTACCATTGAGCCTTCAACCATCTTCTGGCAAGAAAAGTAAACACATTCTGAGTTGCTCCAAGCTGGGAGAAAAGAAAGCTGAGGGAGAGGACCTTCAGGAACTGAATGGAGACATACCCGAGTTGCTTCACAACCAGCCATACTCACCAACCATCACAGCTGCACAACACCTATGCATAGCAAATCACCACCACATTTTGCAAAACTCATAATTAAATTACAGTATTACAGAGAAATTCTCAGCCTCTATAGGGTCTTCTGCCCCAGCAGCTATCGCAACAGCAAGGGAACTACTGAGAAAATTTGCCGGAGCTCCCAAGCCTACAATGAGAAAGGAAGGAAGGAAAACAAGAAGAGACAGTTTGGTTGTGAACTCCTCCCTGTTTTCTTAAAGTAGTCCAATTTTTCCTCAGGCTAATAGAATGTCAAAAAACCTTCCCCTCTTATGAATCTAATGACATTAAATATCCGAGACCTGTCATAAAGAGCAGATCTGCTTTGTCTGTGTAGGAAAGCTGGGCTCTGCTTGGTTAAGGAACCCTCAATACCAAACATCCCAAGCACTTTGGACATAAGTTAGAGTGTTCAACCTCTCAAAGAACACAAGGTCATACAGGGATTTTAAAGCTCAAACACATTACCAAAAAGTTCTACTTATTACTAGAGGCACCATGATAGTTTGTCTATGCTGACCTAGAGTAACATCATGGCAGGTTATCAAAGTGTGACTTCTGAAATGTATTTGCATAGCTTAGAATGTCTGCTAAGACAATGGCTTTTTGTAATCACTTGATATTATACTAAGAAAAGCTTTAAAATTAAATGCCCAAAACACAGTTAGCACATTTAGTTTTAATGGGATAGGATGGTCATTGCATGTTAAGGAAATACTAATTGTAAAAAGCAAGTCAAGTTGCTGAGTTCTAATAGCTGTGGAGTAAATAACTGTTTATGCATCGTTATGTGGATTTGGAAGCATCAGCAACTATACTTTTAATAATCAATTGATACTTAACATATAATACCTGTCTGATTAAATCTAAGGAGATGGATGCAGCCACAGTAATTACTATTACAATACAGTTACAATGCTGTTGGATCAGGGAAACATATTTATTTGAGGTGGAAAAAAGTCAGGGGTAGATACATATCTCCTTGCTTGTCTTCTTACTGCAGTGCCTTGGGCTGTCATCCCATTGATTTCCCAAGATAAGCAATGTTCACCCTGGTCAATACTTGGACAGGACACCACTGAGGGAAACCTGGAGTGCTGAGAGAAGCGGAGCTAGGAACACAGCTGAGATTGCTTCTCTGTCTTCTGGAAGGAAAGTGTGATGTCACAAGTCCTCTGAAGCGCAGCACCCCAGAGGGGATATTGCCCCATTTCCCCTGCAGAGAGGAATCCACAGCTCATGCTGACTGTGGGAGAGCCTTGGGCTGCCCTGTCCAGGCAGACTCAACATTGGGTAATCAACCTCCAGCTCTCAAGACTGCTGAAGTTTCTAGTTGCAGCATTGCTCTCCATTCCATGTCAGGAAGAAACATCCCTCTGAGACACGCTAAAGCAAGGAAGACCATGAAAGCCTTCCTTCTGCCTGCTGAGTATTTTTTTATTTCCGAAATCCCCAGAGCAAATTCTGTACTAGTCTACTCCCTTGCATCACTACTAGGGCAAGACTATTGGCCAAAACCGCAGCAAATTGCTTTAGAGACACTGTGATTACTCTAATCACAGTCCGCTTCTTGACACAGCAAAATGCAAGCAAATGGAAAATGACTTAATGCACCTGGGCATCCCTACCTCTGGCTGTACCTGGTGTGCCATAGCAGGAGCTGAAGATGCAGCTCAGCTCTAGGTCAAAACTTTGGTCACTGGGAACACAAACATGCTCCTATTTATGGACAGCTGGGATAAAACTACCCTTGGGCCACATATTTAAAGCCAAGGAAAGAGAAATTTGGCGTAGGCTTTAAGTCCTTAAATAAACAACACACGCTTATTACAAATGCACAGTGTGTGAAAATGTAGCCTGTGCTAGAGAAAGCCAGGGAAAATCCTCGATTGTGTACATTGCTGTAGGTTACCCAAAAGCAAATGGGACTGTGTCTCTTCAGCAAATGCTGCGGGATGGCTCCTTCTCTCACACATGTAATAGCAGAGAGAATCAAGAGTCCCATTCAACCCAGGTCCCAGATTTACCAGATGCATTTATGCTCCCTCACACCAAACCCTTTGCAGAACAGGAAGGGATAAACAAGAGACATGAATGTTGGCAGGCACTTAATTCTACTGACACCAGTGATTGTCTAGAGGCTTGAACAAATGAGTCACATAAATATTTTTGGATCTCAAACTCAGTTACCAGGGGTCAAAGTACTATATTAATATAGGTGAACCTCAAACAGTTCAGGAAAAAAAATCCTAAAACTTTCATGAGTTGGTAAAACAAGTTTTAAATTACCTGAGTTAGTGCTAGTTGTCTACATGTTTGTGAGTCTACAAGGCTAGGATTTTCTCAGAGAATTGCCAAAACTGTTGCTTCTGGTCTTACTGAAAACAACATTGCAGGATGACAAAAATTTCCCAAAACCTCTTACCCTGTATCTCCCCAGTCACATTTGCCTGCACTAAAAGCAAGTGAAATAGAAAAACAAAAAAATGGAACCAATTCAGGACAGCGCAAACCCCACCTGTTACATTAACTCTGCTCAAAAAAAGAAAAAAAAAGATTTATTTTTTTAAAAAAGAACAGAAAGCACTATATTCGCCATTGCTATTAATAAAGCATCAGTAGCAACAACACTATTTTGGGTTCCTAGAACATCTCGGATCCTGGGATCTCAAAGCATGTTATAAAAATTTGACCAAGCATCACCCTGTAATATTTGGGGAAAAGAATAAAATAATAAAAAAAAAAAAGCAAATATGGTAAATATCGAACACAAGCAGTTCCAGCATCATTATCTGCCTGTAATATTTGAGCCCCACCTCCCTTGCCTTAACAAGACCTTGCCTATTGCTTGCCTATTTATTGGCAGAGTGGTATAATAGTAACCCATCAAACCCTAAGTTTCAGAAACATAGGTGGGTTTTCAAAGGCACATTCTCCTCCCCATTGCTACCAGCCTTCCCTGCCCAATACACATCAATATACATTTGGATGGAGACATAACAAAACTTTCTTCCCTTTTCTCTGAATGGTGTGGTCAAAAATGCAACAGACACCACAGGGTCTTGTGGATCATTAGCCCAATGTGGTAAACAATATCTTCGCAAGAAGAAAACTGCAGTCCAACAGTCCTAGGAAATTCTTCTATAAGCATTGGAATTAAAAACACCTGCTTTTCAAAGGGGTGGTAATTGTTGTGTGTGGAATTATTTAGGGTAAATATTTTTTTTTTCTGGTTAGGGTAACTTGCTTTTGTTTTTAGGAATTTTTTTGAGGGGAAAAAAATGTCTGAGTGAGGCTTTTCCTACTTCTTCCACATTGCTAATGTTTCTTCTGGAGAGAGTCTCAGTTGTCCAAGCATACAGCTGAGTTCATGCAACTGCAGAGCTAATAAGGTCACTTTCCTCCTGTTTTCACGAAAACTACAAAGAGTAAATGTCTTTGAGATTTCAATTTAGCTGAAATCAGTCAAGATACTCAGTAATTACAGGAGTTTGAAAGACAGCCAGACACTATGCCTATAGACGCTATGTTTCTGTATGAAACCAGGCTAAGAAATAGCTGAAAAGAAAAAATGAAAGTTATGTTAGCTGAAAGAGTTACCTGAAAAAAAGCAATAAAACACAGAACGCTTCTTTATCTGAATAGTCCTGCATAAATAAATGGAGCTACTCATCAAACAAGGACTGCAGCATCAGGCCTGGCAAAGGGCTTCCTCTGCTTTCTTTCTGTTGAGATGTGAAACCAACTCCATATCGACTCCAAGGCCATCATCAGTAATAAGATCAAGCTGGTACAAAGGGGACATTGAGAAAACAGCTTGCCACAGCTGCGCATCAGACAATAATCCAGCTGCAGGTCACAGATGATCCATCTATAGCAGAGGGAGGAGGTAAACCTCCCTCTTCCCAGAGAGCCTCAGCTACTCCATCCCTCATCCCCAGCCAGGGCTCGGCCAGCCTTGCCAGCTATGCAGCCCTGCAGCCACAAATAAACACTCACAGAGAAGCGACTGAGAGGCAGATGGGTTTATTTTATTGTTTTGCAACTTCCTATTTATGAAAATGCTCGGAGAGCCTGGATACAGATCAAGTTTTGCTGCTCAATATTTATTAGAGTCTTACCTGCTTCACCGGAATGGGAACTGCAGGTACTTTGATTAATGGGTTGGAAAAAAGAAATGTATAGTTTCCCTGTCACCTCAGTAAGCGCATCCCTGTATCTTGTGCTGAGAGGCTATTTTACAGCATTGCAGCCCTCAGTGAATCTCTGCTGATTACTTGCTGCCTCCCTACAGCAGCACAGCTGCTCCAAGGTGTGGGGAGGCACTGTGTTTTATCCTGGAGCTGGAGTAGCACTGTGGTGCTATGTCAAGTAGAAATAGGCCCTCTCTGAACAGCAATAAAAGCACTGAGTTAAAATATCACCCCAATGGTAGCTGCAGGTTGGGGAATAAACTAAGTTCTTCCCCATGCTCAAAGAGCACCCACCAGTGCTAAAGAGGGATTTCTGGCTGTGGCCAGACCACTTTCCCAAGGCAGAGCAGTGTTAGAGGAGCCTGTAGATCCAGACAGCTTCAGCAACTGCATTCATGTAGAGCATGAATGTTATAAAGTCATAGATTAATTGAGGTTGAAAAAGACCTCTAAGATAAAGTCCAACTGTTAACCTAATGCAGGTCCACCACCAAGCCTTGTCAACAAGCTTCACATCAATGCACTTTTTGAACAGTTCCAGGAGTGGCCCTGTCCCTCTGCTTTTCCTCAGAAACCACCTCTGCGTGAAGGCCCACCTTTACACCAGCCTGCTGAATAGACTTTTCACTTAGCCCCAGGCAGAGTCTGCAGGATGCCTACGCTTTGCTACTGGGTAGCCAAGTCACTGCTGAAGCCCAGACCTATGGAACATCAAGAGGCTGACCCTAAACAGTTGTTTTCACAGCAGGAAACCTTCCCAGCACTAGCCTGTTCCCAGAGTTCAGGCATTTTGAGGTACAGCTCAAATACTAGTATCCATAGCTGCCATTGCACAGCTATCACCCACACAACAATCATGGCATAAGGTGCAGTGGGTCAAGAGCACTCCTTCAAGATACAAAAGAGACCACAGATTCCATCTATACCTTATCTATACTACAAAACTACAATTTTTTTCATGAATGGTGGAAGCAAAAGAGGAGAGCAGAGCATATTTCCTCCAGGAGAGGGAAGTCCCATACTCACTGGTAAATCATTGCACATGCTGGAAATGAACCAGACTTTCCTAATGAAAAAGCCCCATTATCCCAACATCCTCAGCCAGTCTGTCTTCTCTTGACTAGGACAAAACTATGCCCTGCAGGTGCCTGGAGTCTGTGCAGTTATTTAATCCTACACATTGTAATTTTTATCTTTACATTTCAGCTAATAACTCTGCTTCAGTGGAAGTGAGTACGGGCATGTGTTAGCATCAGGCATAGTGGGGGTCATGCTGTGAGGATCTCACACATATTTGGTACACCATGGGCTTTGCCTTCAGATACCTCCTGTCTGCCTCAAAAAATCTGACCCTTCACTGCTCCACTGGCAACCTTCCATATAAAATACTTCTCTGCTCACATACACAGATTACTCTAGCTGCAAACTCATCACACACCAGCTCTGCTGCTGCCCCCCTCTCCTTGCCTGGTATCCCCGCAGCTGAGGGTTTCCCAGCTCTGCCAGTCTCTTTTAGTCTCTACTTTCCTATTTCCATCTTTGGCAGGAAAAAATAGACCCATCTTTCAACCTGTCTCTTTGTGGTTTCATCAAAGGAAGTTTATTAGTAAGGCTCAGAACAAGACACCTCTCTGGAGCTGATGCAGCATCACCCAGCTCTCCTCACTCCTGGGCTGTTGGAGAGTGTTCTCCTGCACCATCAGCTGAAGCCTGTGAATGGTTTGTCCTCACCCCTTCCTGGGAATGTGTAGGAACCAAATGCATATGATCCTAAAGGACTTTGAGAGAATTTGGCTGGACTTCAGTTAATTGCTACTGCAAATTAGGTCTAAACCCATTTGCCCTAACCACATGATAGATGAGGCTGTGCATTATGGCTGCTGCTAAAGTCTACATTTTTATCAAAAGATTGGCAGTCCCTGTGGGCCCCAGAGATAAAAAGGGCCTTCTGCTTCCCAAGCCTCTCTTCCCTGCTCACGCCTTCTCCCTGTTTTTTGTATTCAGCTTAGGGCCTCCAGGAGTGTCGAGAGGAATTCATTTCCTTCACAGTCCACCCCTCCTTCTCCTGAACAAAAACTGGAGCTGGTTTTTCCAACTTGGATTCACAGGAGAAATATGAAAGTTAAAGGTACATGGTATAAATAAACATGCAATGGGAACAGAAGAGGCAAAACACAGAGGCCCAACACAGACGAGAGAGACAATGCAGCATAACAAACAGCAAGCTGCGCTTCGCCTGTGGCATTTTCCAGCTACATCAATAATTATATAATACAACAGTCGCTGATTTCTCAGGCACCAATCGATACTGGCTGTGGTGCGACCCCACTCCATAGCGGGTTGTGGGCTCAGGGGCTCTTCGCAGGCCCCCACTTTGCCTGTGCCAGGGATCAATTGATGCCCTTTGCAGGCAGCACCAAGGGTTAGGGAAGCAGCATGTATATTCCCCAGACTACAGGCACAGGGCTCTGCCCTTGGCACTCAATGCCAGCATTGGTAGGAAGTGGCTTGCCACCTTTTTTCTCTCTCCCAGCTGCCTGCAGAAGACACAACCTAGGGACTGCTTTGCATAGGTGCTGTTTGTTGGCAAGAAGTTGGAGGAGGATTCATTCTATGAGTGTCTCACATGCTGCAAACTGAATCAGCAGGAAGTTGAATGTGGTTGTCAAGTATAAATGCACTCACTTGTCAGGCCTTCCAGCAAAGCAATTAGGGGACAGGGTTCCATTAGAGACATCCATATTCTTCATAACAAAATATAATTCTCTAAATAATTTATTTTTAGCATCTCTGCTGCAGTAACTTGAATAAATAGAATTATTTTGTGGATAGAGCATAATGAACATCTCTGCTTAACAGAGCAGAGTTGTGTAAACCCACCTTCAAACTCTCATTTTTAAGTATATAGATACTAAAATTGTCCTGGAGGGAGAAAAAATGGGAAATCAAATTAAGGAAACATTGAGAACAACTAGGAAAGTAACAACTCTCTTTTCTTTTTGGAAGGGATGTGAATTCTATGAAGTACAAGCCTGAAATATAGATTTCAAACTATTAATGCTTATTTAAATGCTAACCTGAGAGAAGTAGCAAAAATGTAGTCTGACCCATGCAACTTCCTACAAAGGACACCTATCTCTAAAAGGTTCCCATGCCAAATATAATTGAAAAAGACATTTGGAAACAGGAATTGGTTGGTCATCTTCAGGAAAGGGGGCCTTTTGGGCTAGAACTGACAAATATGGAAAGAAAAAACCAAAACCAATAGCCATAAGATGTGGACGGTAGATTCTTGCACGGTGCAATTTAACAGTAAAATGATTGGTTTGCCATGTGGTGTTAATATTTTATTGTGCTGCAGGCTGTTTCTGGTCAGGCTGTGTCTTGTATTTGTTAGACAAGCATTCTGATAGCACTATGTAAAATGCCAAGCAATATAATTGGGCCCCAGTCCTACTAGG
Organism: Rhabdornis inornatus; assembly: GCA_013397075.1. Taxonomy (NCBI): domain Eukaryota; kingdom Metazoa; phylum Chordata; class Aves; order Passeriformes; family Rhabdornithidae; genus Rhabdornis; species Rhabdornis inornatus. Next base: position 1,076,692 of record VWZS01006627.1, read on the forward strand.
CCTTCCTTCAGACAGAACTCACATATCATTGGGAGTTTCAACTGATTTCCCTGCTGGAAGTCTGGATTAAAGGTCTTCCTACTGCAAAAATTGAAAAACTCATAACACCAACACACTCATCTTGCCAATCAAAGAGTAATAAAAAATAGAAGTGGCTCTGAAACAGATCATCCTAAACAGCAAGAAATCCCTAAATAATTAAAAACAAAAAAAACTTGTATCCCCCAGCCTATAAAACTTGTGGCACATTTCCCTACCATTATAGCCCAATGGTACAGAGACAAGCACTTGAGAACCACAATGGATAGGCTATAGCATAAAATCACTGGTATAGGGGAGGATACTATCCTTAGAACTCCAGCTAGAGCCAGAAGCAGAGGTTTGCTTTTCCCTCTTTGGGAGGATGCACCAATCTGTAACTAGGTGTCTCAGCTGAAGTGTTATACATATATCTAATTTGCAAAGACAAAGAGGCATGAGAAGATAAGAATGGGTGATCTTGTAGTCAAGGTGATATGGCTATAAAAATTTATTCCTATGCATAATGCATTGCCTTTGCTGCGATTGGTGCTCCCAGCTGAGTTTTGTTCATATGAATGGATCAGAGAAAGCATTCTCCCAGTTTGTATAAGGGCGAGTTGAAATATGAAGGACTGTTAATATTCAGGTTGAATCCCCCCCACACACACCCCCTGCCATTAACAGGTGTTAATAAGGTGTAATAGGCCTAAATAACCATTTCCAGATATCCTGTGATGTAGAAAGAATCTAGTATTTATGGAATGAATGCTTGGGTATTATCCCGTTACCAACAAACAATGGAGGTTAGGAAGAAGCCTATGGTAGACGAATGCAGTGGAACGGAACCTTTTGACTCCAGCCAAATACCCTTCCTATCTGGCCCGTGCATCAGGAGAGCAACACAATAGGTTAAAAGTAGGGAATTACTGCAACCCAGCTAATCAGCAGTAGCAGCTTAAGCTGTAGTAACCTTACTTTCAGGTTTGTGCCTGTACACTGGACTGGCTACTCTTTTTCCATTTTCTGCCACTCTCCATACAATGCAGCTCAGAGTTCCTAGATTCAAACCCAAATAACCCACTTGGGCCCAGGGCATACATGTGAATATTTACAGAAGTTTTACGAGGGAAAATGTGTGGGTAGAAAGAACTCAAATATTTGTTGGCTGGAGAAACAGGTAGATTAACACAACCTGTACTGGCACAACGTTCTGAGTTTGCTGTTTGCATCTCTCTGCCATCTAATGGAGTCCCTTTGGAAGACTTGTTTCTGTGAGGGCTCTCTCTCCATTGCATGCTGATGACTGATAATGCAGTCAGCAATTTGTAAATGGGAGCTGCTTTCCACTTCAAAGGGACAGACCCTAATTTGCCATAGCCCTGGGTCAGATGCAAGTTAAATGAGCTGGAGCAGGACACAGCCACACCCTCCATTGCTGGGCTGCACAAGCTGCACTCACACACACCAAATCAATTACTTGGGGCTCTTCTGAATGAGATGGGAGAAAATTACATCTGAGCTCTGGCCTCAGCCGATCAATCCTACAGTAACCTGATTTTTCTAGGAATGACACTGCAGGCGAGGCTTGTGTGACCTACAAAGAGAAAGGTCTCAACTCAGTTGGCTCTCTAGGTCTCCTTTTCTGTTCCCTCTCTGTTTTGCAACTGCCTCCATCCATGGAGCTATCCTGTCACATGCTCCCTGCCAGAGCTATCCAATTGCAAGAAGTCACTGAAGCTTAAACACCAAATAGGCAATTTTATTCGCATCACTTATGATCAATCTACAGAACAAAACTCCCCTTCCTCATTCATGTAGTAGCCACATCCAGGATTTATCTGCTTTCAGAGATTACAGGCCAAGAAAGAGAGGCAGGAAAAGTGAGTTACAGTATTCAAGACCATTTCACATGCAATAAAAAACAATAATTAAAATAACCAGGACCCCACTTGCTCTTCTCCAGAGCTTGTCAGGCTTTGCAAACTCATAAGTCTCTTGAGCATCCCATCCTGTGCGGGAGAACACATAGGATATGTGAAAGAAATGGGGAAATCCTCTTGGAGAAGAAAACAAAAATCATAACCCTACGCAGCAAAGGCCCCGTAGAAATATACATAATTATTACCTAAACTTATGCCTTTAACAAGTACTAAAAAGGCCAGAATATGAGGTTTTTCTTCATAGTAATCAAAGACACTCAGAGACACACATAGTAATCAAACACTCAGAGCTTTGCAAGTTTTAAGTTATGCTGGTTTACTTGAACTATAATTATGGACTTAGGAACAGATAACAGAGATTACCAAGACAGCACTAAGAGTCATAACCATGTTAAATCTGTCACTATAGCTTTGTTGCCCTATCTATCCACACTTGTCAGAGGGATGCTGCAGGCAAGCAAGATTACTAGCAATGAGCTCCCTTGAAGTTAGGGTGCTATAGACAAGAATGTTTTCTTCTGATTGCTTTCTAGAATAGTTCAGGCCAGGACTCGAGCTATGGAATTAAAAGTCAGCAATTCCACCATCTTGTCATCCCTTCCTTCTTTGCCTTGGGTTCCTCTCTTTCACCTCAGTGGTCTCTGCAAGCTAGTTCTCACTGATTGCCCCATGCATTACACAGACTGATGACTCATTTTCAGAAATTAGATGCATCAGAGCTCAAATCTGATTGACAGCTGATGGGCTCTGCCCTCCTGAGTGCCAAAGCCCAGATTCCTGAAGGCTATTTAAAGGCCTTAATAATATCTTTAAAATCTAGTGCACAAAAAGCCCAAGTTTAAAGCAGTATAAATAAATATCCACAAGTGAAGCTAAATAGATACCTCTCCAAAAAAAAAAAAAAAAATATTTGAATCTGTGCATTCCTAAATCATATCAGAAGATGAGGTCTTCACTCCTCCACTTGACAGAATGCCTTCTGACCTGCCTAAATAGAGTGTCTCTTCTAAAGACGATCTCAGTATCAGCCAGTATGAGACAATCTGCAGAACAGACTCTTCCCTGTAGAAAAATTGAGAGTTTAAAAGTCTGGGACTACAGCACAGAAAACAAAAGACTACATTCTTGGCAATTTCCATGAGCATGTCAGACTGCAGCAAATTATATCCTATAAGCTCTATGCAACCATCGACATAGTATTTGCATTAACTTCTCCTCCTCCTCATGAGTCAGGGTGCCTGTGCCTCAGATGTCTACCTAAAACAATAGAGACCTGCTGTGTGTGCTGGACTGGGCAAATTAACTATTGTGCAGTCACAGGGGATGTTTCCAGGATTCTTACAGCTAGAAAACAAACAATGAAATTTGGCCTCACATTTATTAGTATATTAAATGGTTCTCATTAAAAAGTCATTGCATATCACAGGCCGTCACAGCAATATCTGATTTAAAACAAGTCAACCATCTCTCCTGGATGTACAGCACACAGGAGGATATGACTTGCTGCAAGGTGGACCTCTTAATAATGACCTCCATGCCAACAAATAAGACCATGAAAGCAGCACACCAACAATCAAGCAACACAATGTTAACCTCAATACCCAAAAGCTGAGTCTGTGCCTGGACATACTAGAAACATATCAATACAGCACACGAAAACTTCTCAAGCACAGATTGCCCCAGGTGTTCACTGATGATGCCCGAGTATAAAATGGCAGAGCGCTATTGACACACTTGGCTGTCAGGTGGTTGATACAGTTTTCTTTCTCAATTCTCTAAACGCTAGATCCAAACCACACGACAAAGCAAGCAGTGTGACCACCAACAGACTGAACACTTAGAATATGCCAGAAATACAGACCTACTGAAAGTTGGGGTGAACTAAAACCTCCTCACCTGTGAATTCAGAAAAGTAAGAGTTCAAATCCATGGATTTGGAATCAATACAAAGGCTGCTCTGCAGAGCTGCAGCACAGGATTTTTGGACTCGCAGTTTCGTGGCTCTTCTATTCTACGTGACATGTCTCCAGCTGACAGTGACATCTGAACAATGCCTGAACCTTTTAAGCTGAGGTTCTATTGTTAAGCACTGGAATTGCATCTGTTAGTGTTCAACACTGCCTTTTTTATTAAAGCAAAAACCAAATCAAAATACATATTCTCATTAGCCTCTGACACACTGTTCATGATGTGTATAAAAATTGGCTCTGCTATTTCTAATAAACAGAAGAGAGCCCATATAGATTTAAGTATTTAGACAAGCGTAGTGTGTTGCATTAAGGAAATGTAGAACTATGTTACAAGAAATATAAAGGAAATTCTTCACTGAATTTGCTGAATACAGCTCTCCTCCATTAATGCATTTCTGGCTGTCCTTCCTAACTCCTGGCCAGGATTAACTAGTCACCAAATTGGGAGCTCACTGCAGCTTAATCTAGGAAGGTAGAGTTGAAATAAACACAGGTCAATTCACAGAAAAAGTTTATTTCTTCATCATGCAAGAGTGGGATGAATAAGAACAGAATCCATTTATCAACAGTACATTAAAACTCCAGGGCTCCTAAGGTTTATTTCATTTCGAATAATGGCCTGCCTGCTTATTTTAACGTGACTTCATGAAAAGTTTTCTGCATTACAAAGGGATCTCAGGGCCTGGCTTTCTTCCTCCCCACTGCTCCAACTGCTCTTCTCGCATGCTCACAGCTCAGCCACACTGCACAGTGATGAGAGTCCCAAACTCACTGTTTGCCCATGTGACACAGTGAGGAGCTAATGCTGTAGGTCAGAAGAGATGATCTTCAGCCATGGAAACATCAGCTCTCAGCAAGGCTTCCAAAAAGATGTCCAACAGCACACACATCAGCTAGGCTGCCCATATTGGGAAGACTGAAAGGCTCCTTTCACAGCTTAAGACCAAAGTTTCCTCTAAGAAAGACAAGAAGATCCAAACAAAATTTCCAGCATCCAGGTATTGGTGCCAGCCACAGCAGATCTCAGGCTGTATTCTGCAGGCAGCTCATGCTGGGTTGCTGTGGGGAAATTATCCTTTCTGTGCTTCCATTTCACTATAGGGAAGAGTTAAGTCTCCAAGATTAAAAAAAAAACCAAACAACCAAACCAAAACAAAAAACAAACGAACAAACAAAAGCACCCCAAACTATTAAAATGTACACTTTCACTATCCTTCTGTACGGGTTGCACAGGGGATTCAAAGGAGGGTTAAAACAAAACAAAGCAAAACAAAAAAGAAAGAAAAGTATGAAAGGATGGAACTCACACTCAGTTTCAGAGTGTCAAAATGAATCCTCAAGGTGACTTTCACATTTGCTCAGCACAATGTCCAGGAATGCCAAGAGAACCTTTGCCCTCTTCTTAGAAAAATAACATGGTGAACTTTTTCTATGGGTCACAGGAAAATTAACGTTCACACTTTCAGCCAGCATTAAAGTGGCTTTAATTCAATTTAGTTGGATTCCCTTTAAAGGAAAATTAAACAAAATCAAATGAAGGCCATTTTTAATTCTAAACAAGTGTGAGTGCGTGCATCAGTTTAATACATTTTACATAACCCACTTGAAACGCACCTTGTTACTTAATTCAGATCAACTTTCCCATGTGCTCTGCCTAGACAAGGCCTTAGAGATAACATTATCTGTCCTCGAGGAACAGCTGCATTTCATTATTGACACCTAACTCTAGAGAGAGGTACTCTGGAAAGGACAACACAGTTGCACACAATTTATATGTCTGTCACAGAGAGAACAATGCTCTGTATACAGCTACAATAACAATTAATATACTGGCAGTTGTTGTTCCATTAGTCACTAATTACACAGTAGACCAGTTATATAGAAGCCTTGTTCCTGGCAAAGAAGCCACTGCTCCAGAACTACTGAATTGATAATCCAGAGCCTGCCTTTTGTTTCCCTGATGATACCCTGCACCTTTGCCATCAGTTAACTGAAAACACCACAGATGATACAGATCCATAGGCAATGGCTGTGCATTGCACACCACTGTTTAAGAACTTCTGAATTACGGCATTTGCATGACAGGAGTCAAGGTGAGTTCAGTGACTGAACAGAATTGTTTCCAGTCTTTGTCACAAAATATAAGAATAATTTGTCACCGAAGATTTTTGTCTTCTCTTACAAAATAAAGGAGAAGTGTGGCAACCTTCACATATTGTTTCATTAGGCTTTTACAAACACAAGAAAATGCCAACCCTGGTTGAGGGTGGTTTTGAAGGACCTTTGTTTCTCCAAGACATCTTGCAAAAGCTGAAAAAGGTAAGAAGCGCATAGCTGCTTTTAAAAGGACATTGCAATAAATCTCAGTGCATCTGGTAAGCCATAGACGTGACTCTGGCCAGCCAGGAAAGGCACAAATGGGCCCAGCTCCACATCTTTTCTTTCGTTGTTTTTCTCCACGTTCTTTTTCGCTGTTGCTTTCTGCATGTCCTTACTTCAAGAGTGCATCATGATCTGTGCTCTCTTGTGATCCAGCCAGTCCACAGGCCCAACACTGCTGCAGGTTTTACAACTTTGACGAGAGCCACAGAGGAGTGGTCTGGCCATGATCTGAAGATATAAGAGAAATCTGAAGATATATGGCCATGATATCTGAAGAGCAAAGCAGGAAAGGTGACCATCCTCCTTACATCATCCTGGATGTAGCAAGTTAGAGCAGAAGCGTAACTGTCTCACCTTTCACCTCACTAAAGAAAAGGCCCAGGGATTGAGGACTCTTTGAAAAATGCCAATTTACAAAAGTGGCAATTGCCAATCAGCTTCTCTAATTAGCATTTAGTGGAAACTTTTTGCCTTTCACCAATAAAAGACCTCTCCAGGGAATTGTGATTAGAGCAAACTTCCTCTTGATATGAGAAAAGGGACAGAGACAGCATTAAAGACAGTATTACATAGTGTTTTAATGAAAGCCTAACCTCAAGAAGTTGTACACTGGAACAAGTCAATGAACCATTTTGATCTCATTATTTGGAATCCTAACTTTTAAAATTAAAACCTAGTAAACTCATCTTGATCCAACTGTGTTCATCTGCAGTCAAGAACTGCAGGAAAAATAAAATGCCTTTCTTTCTCTCCCTTTTTCTTTGTTGTTACTACAAATAAAAGTGGAAAGAATTTTTTTATGCTTTCATTAATATTTACACAGAAAATTTCATACATCATATGTTGTTTTTTGGGTTTTTTACACATAAAAGTCAGGACAATATCTTCCAGTTGACTTCAACTTCATTAAAAAACTGCTAAGTCATCCTCCAAACCAATTCTTTATTGTCTGTGATGAGTACGGAGGAACAAATATTAGCCTTATAATGAAAATTCAATCACATCCTTACCTACTCACAGACTACCACTCTGCTCCACAAGGCACAGGTGAGCACAATTGACAAGATGGATCGAATGATCCAATAGATTTAACTTGTGCAAGTTTTTATGGCAAAGATTTTGTTTGAGCTTAACTCAGTATAGTACCACATTTATCCATGGAGCTAGAGAAGCACTGAAAAAAGAAAGTACAGATCAACTGAACTTCCCTCCTAGAAAGAAGACACCTTTATACCAAGCAGCAATAAAAGAACAGAGAGAAGACTGGGACCCTTCACACATAAAGCATCTTTTATGTATGGGGGAAGATGGGGCCGGAACTTCCTTTGTCTTAATTTTCATTGTGTAGACAGGTAAGATAAGGCACAAACTGATTGACTGACTTAAAGCCTGTGGCAAAGGCAGGAATTAAGCTCAGCTCCCCCTGAGGATCAGTCCAGTATCTTAACAAACCCATATCTTTCAGTTCTGAAATGCTGTGGCTTTCCTTTGTAATTAAACAGCATGGATATGAGGGGGCTGATTTTAACTGTCATTGTACTGAAAGAGCTTGCACTGGTCAAGTGGGCAGGAACTGTCTTGCCAACCTAAAAAGGCTGCTCCTCTACTTAATTCCAGGCTTCTAAGCTTTCAGAAATAGAAAATATTGCAGAAGCAACAGTACTGAGAAATTTTGAAGGCATACTGCAAAATCTTTTTATATCTCCCATTTTAAGAGCTGGTGCTTTTGCTGTACATAGTTTACAGTTACAGAATAGTGTGGATGGGTTTAATGCCTGCAATGATAACATCCAAGGTGAAGATGTTGAAAATTCAATTAAAATATTGCTTAGGATGTTGGCTTATTTTAATTTCCAGCCTCCTTTACCCTCCATCCACCTCCTATGCATCCAGGGCTGAAGCTAGAAGTTACATGCTGAATGTTTCATCCTGTAACTCATAATGTGAAATTCTTTGTACTTCTTCAGCATTTAAATATATGAAACCTCTTCTTAAAATCCTGGAGTCCCTCTGCTCCTTTAACAGAAGAGGACATTGACATGCCGAGACAGGAATAGTTCCTATTAAGGACAAAACTTCATGGGGACCCCAAAGTTTTGCCTCTTAGTGCTAAGCCCTGGGTTACTCACACTTGCATGAGCTTTTTTTAAGCCATAGTCACTTTTTTGAGCAGGTTCAGAGAGGGAACGTAACTTATTTCACCACAGCAAAGCAACTCCCTCCTCTGCAGTTCTCAATTACCTTTAAACAACAAAACTTTTGCCACCGCTTGTTTCTCTTTTTAGTTGGATCAATGAAGATCTCACCATCACTATGTTGCCTTATGCGGTACAGAGAAGAAAACAGAAGTCCTAGTGGGACACGATCAGAGAAACAACAATAATTTCAAGAGGCAAGCAATGAACCAGAATCTCAAAAATCTTCAACTGGTGTCCAGAGTTTCTGCTGATCCTTCCTAAAATATATGCAAGAGCACACTGTAGGGCAAGTCCCTTTGGTTGACTGCTAAGCTGAAGAGAGGTGCCAGCATCAATGCACATAACAAAACAATGTGCAGTGCTAGGACAAGCACTGCTGGAACAGAAGGGAGATCCTCGTTCTATTTTCTCTAACAATGCTCAGGAACACCTGGTTCTGGAAACTAAACAGCAATTTGTTTATTTCAGGTTCGAGAGAACATATACCTGAAGTGTTTATATGGCCTGTCTAAATCTTACCCTGAGTCCAGTAATGGCAGGTGTTATCCTTGTCACATGAAATACTATCACTTAAATACTTGCTTCTGAAACTCCTCCAACTTTCCAGATTTTATTATAACAAATTGTATATCTTTAGATATATTATATTATATAGATATTATACCTTTGCTACTCCTTTATTTCAATGGGAGCACACAGTTTCCATAATAAGAGGAAAGTAGCACAACGGGTTCCAGGACATGTCATAATCAAACCTACTCTAGATGTAGTTTACAGAGATGAGAAGATTGAGGTTAAGCACCATGGTCATCAGTTCCCAGTGAAGTGGGAAGTGGGCTCTTTGAGGCACCCAAAGAGTCCCTGCCCTATTTATAACTTTTATGAGCCCCATACAACCACGTAACAAAAGCTGATCATGATGCCTAATGAGGCTGACCCGGAACAGAGGCTAGACAGTGTTAAAAGAATAAAGTAGGGTATTTATTAAAAGGCCTTCAAAGGGTACACCTTGGGCAGTGCAAGAGCCCGGCTGTGGCTTGACCCAAGACGGATGCAAGGTGGACCTAAGATGGACGACAGATCACACATTTTCACACTTTCATAAGTTTTAGTCCATTTACATATTGAGGTTAATTGTCCAATTACACCTTCAGGTCATGAAGTCCCATCCTCCCAGGTTGCTGTCCTCAATCCCCTGTTGTTTATAGTTTTTGGGCCTGAAGCTGCAACAGTGTCATTGGTTCTCATGCTGGAAAAGGATTGTTTTGTATAACGAAACCGTGAAGAGAACTTGCTAACTCTTTATATGAAGTTCAGAGTTATATACTAATGCAGTACAGAATCTGGAAAACATGAAAGCTAAAACTTAAGGCATCGATCACACCCCTGTTTTACATGCAGTGGAACACAAAGTATAACAAGTCTCATAATTAAACAATGAAAGAGACTAAACAAAAAAAAGCACATCAGTCTTTTCCTTAGCACATAGTTCCATTTCTCAGCACTGCCTGCAGAGACCATTAGTCTTTGTACTTGGGTCCCCATGGGTTATGGTGCATTCAGATAACCACCCATCTAGAAACAGATGAGCTGTTTCTACCCTCCTGGCTCTCACAAGCCCTCCTGCACACCACCCCTAGCATAGACCTTTTTCAGTCGCTGATCTCATACTGTTTACTGGTTAAGTAGCAAATGTCTCTAAGAGCTGACTCTTCCTAAGTCAGAGGCTTGGTGACTTCCAGCGCCTATACCTGACTAGAATGGAGGCTTTGGCCAAGGTGTACATGCAATACCCACAGGGCAGAGTTGGAGGAAAAATGCACATCTACCACAGGGAGGTGAAGGAGAAAAATTGAAGCATTCTTCTCAGTGATGCTGTCCTCATGCCTGGCTGTAGTGTACTGGGAGACCAGTTGTCAGCAAATAAAAAAGGCACCATATTAAAACTGGATAATAACAGTGAAGATCCACCCTGCATTGCTGTCTTTTGAAGGAGTTGCTTTGTTTGTTGGCTTCTGAGACAGGCTCTTTCCAGAGGGGATATCTGTGTGCCCCGCTTCCCACATTCTGCTGTGGATCTAAATGTACAGGCACTGCTGCTAGGTGAGTGCCATTTGAATTGACAAACTGGGATTTCTGCTGCATGCCTCACACTTAATGCAGTCCTGCCTGGGCTTTGAAGGCAACGGCTTGTTGCCTTGGGGTCTGAAACTAACAAAGCCGAGCTGAACAAGCCCAGGGCTCCCATTGGATTGCTCGATCAAAGACAGTATTAAACAGCACCGTTTTCATAACTACTATTCTGGGGCTCTTGGAAAGCAAGACAAAGGAGATGAAGTTAATTTCTGTTATCATAGCCTGGTGCAGCTGCAAGGGCCCTGGGAGAAGCCATCTTCTCTTGATGGCTTATGTAGCCTCTTGTCTTTGCAAGAGCTCCCATTAAGCAAGCAGAGCTTCAAAAGTTTGTCAGGCATTTCTGTTCCCCTCCTCGCTTTACTGTTGTCAAATACACCTCATTCCTTCCTTCAGAATGAATACACCAGGAAACCTCCCTCTCCTTGACCACTTCCCTGCACCTCAGCTATCTCCTCCACCTTCCCTGCCAGCAGTGCTGCCCGTTACCCTGCCCAGGGTGACTCAAACTACCGAAGTACTGCATTAGGCACAGGAGTGCTGTGCAAGGAAACTGGACAGAGAGCAAGTCCTCCAGGTTCTGCTCTGCCACCAGCTTATCTCACAACTTTAGAGAAATATCTTAACCTTTGGTTTGGTTTCTACATGGTCAGATAGGATTAACAGGGCCCAGGCTTTTTTGCTGTTGTTGTTGAGGGCAAACAAAACCATACAGTGCATCCTTGTTTTTTCTATTCCTACATGTGATAGGTGATGGAAGTCACTAAGCAGTATTGCAGGAGAAAGTTGAAGCTATCTCCTGATTAAAAGCACTGTTTGGGACATTTGAGGCAATTTTAAGACACCTCTTACAAATCATCATTTTCACGGTCAACAGATCACCTTGAGAATGCATGCTTGTCAGCATCAGTGCTGTCCCAGGACTGTACATAGGTACCTTGGGATCTGATTTTTCTTCCTTACTCTTCATCCATAGCTGAGTATAGAGATCTCTTATGGAAAAGCAGGAGTGTATTAGAACTTGCTTATACTCTCAGCTTGGTTGCAGAAAGGACAAGGAGGATAAGAAAGCTGGGTAACCATGAAAAGCTTTGAAATGAGATTACTGAAAGGGAGGATATAGCTCCAGAGAGCTTTGTTTAACGTCTTCCTTGTCACACTGCATGTTATTCCTTTGAGGTCATTCAGATAAAGGCACAAAGTTGGGATATGGCATGGAAATAAAGCACTACTTGAGATGAGCAGGGTGCTTCAAGAACTGGTCTGCATCAATGGAGAGAAACACCCCATAATTTCATCCTCTCCAATTGGTAGTTTACCTTGGAGTCTACAATCTAGGGAAATGTCCCCAGCAACCTGACTACTCCTGTGCTGGAAGTACTCTTTGCTAATAACTGCCATCTTGGGTTTCACAAACTGGTTTCATTCAAGTTTGCTCTTCCCTCTAATCTCAAGTTCCCCAATTAGTTGAAAATACATTAAAATACAGTAAACTTTTGCTGGAAAATTTCTGGATAAATCCAATACTGATGCTCATGAAATGAACAAAAATGCAACATCAGGCTCAAACAAGAGGCATACAGCTTTGTCCACCCATTTTCTGATACCTTTCACATCTCCCTCATGTCAGAGTTTTTCCTACTAAGTGGTCAATACAGATCTCCAACAATATCTGAAAAAAACTGCCCATTCTAACTGTTGGAGGCATAAAAAGAAAGAGCTGTTCACAACCCAGAAGAGAAGTAGCCAGTCTTCAGTTTTAAAACAAATCTTCTAGGTGTAAATTGCTGCATAATTTAAGTTTATTGAACATCTAACACCAGGAAATGTGCAATTCATGAAATTTTCAGTGAAGATATATGAATAAGAGTTTGATACATTTTTAAAATGTGAAATTACCAAAGATTTTTGCACTGTTTACTTTGGCCACATACGGCAAAGTTAATTGAAAGCTCAGTCCTGGCTTTAAAGGTGTCCCCATGAAAGTGGCAATGCATGTTTTATTGTCTCTTAGTCATTTGAACTCAAAGGTGCCCAAATTTATGCATGAGAAAGTGTTTCTTCCAGCCTGCAGTGCAAGACACTATTGACTCCAAGAATCTGGGTAGATTCTTTATTTTTTGCTTTCACATCACTGGTCCTATAGTTTCTGCAAATTAAATCAAATGCCTAGCTTTCCAAGATGTAACCCTTAAGCTCCGGATCAGACCCCAAAAGAAATTTGCTTGGAGTGGATCAAAGATCCTCGGCTTGGACTACCCTCAACAAGAGGAACAAACAAGACAGGAACAAAAGACATTTCACAGTGCTGGGAAAAAGCAGAAGGGTAAAGGTATCCTCTCACTCAGTAGGGCTGAAAAATCTTTGATAAAAGGACACAGGTTACAGCTCTTTCCCTCACAGACATGTCCCAGTTCAGGATTTCTGTAGCCTCAGGTTGGAACAGGTACTGCCAAGGATGACCAAACTGAATAGCACATCCTTAACCTCCTAGAGAGAGACAGCATAAATCCAGCCCGAAGCCTCTGCTCCATGAAATTGGATTAGGGACTCTACTTTGGGTTACCTAAACCAGACAAATAGCCCTTACAGTTATTTTTTTTTCTCCTTCCTTGTTTTTTCTTTTCACATAAAAAACTCTGAAAAAGCAAAAAATCATTGAAGAGAGGTTAGGCAATCTTCTACCCCACAACAACAAATAAGGCCACAGAGCAGAACTCAAACTCCAATGCAGAGCTGATGGTTTTCTGAAAAACATTAGGTCATTTGCATATGTTCTCAGTATAACCCTGGTGCAGGAGGTAGACAACATAAAAGTTGTGGGACCACTTGGTTTTACTACAAGTACATCTTTGGTCCCTTGTTTTGGTCATAAAGCTGCAGCAGTAGGAAATGCGAAGTGGGATATGTGGTTTAAAATTTAAAGCAGGGAGATGAAAGAAAAGACCCACGTTTTCCCCTTCCTTGCAGTTGCAGTGAGCCAATATCAGGAGCAAAAAGAAATTGGCCACACTGACTGAAGACTGCAGAGCAGACACCACACTGTACATACAAATGCAGCAGAGCTGCACACCTCCAAAACTGACAAGGGAAATAAACAATGTCAGCTGTCTTTTTGTGGCCACCATCTCCAATATTGCTGCTGAGATACCTGCAAGGGCTGTGCTACTGCTGCCACCTCTGCTCACAGAGCCAACAAGAATTTCTCAGCCATCGGCTGTGACAAGTAGGGGCTCTTCCATGACCTGCCTTCAGCACAGCAAGCCAAGGAACAGAGATCTAGGACTGGGGAGCTTTTGGAAATGTGAACTTCTTTACCTGTGTCCATGTGGCAGGTGCAGACTTATTTTGCTTGCCTACTATCTAGCACTTAATGCAAGCCCCACTGAATGGTGGAAGTGACAGACCTCTAACATGTATACTGGCTAAAAACGCAACTGAAGAGAAGAATTAGACCTCCCCAAAGGAGGCCAGGGCCCACTCAGGGATTAATGTGCTTTCTGAGCTGTGGGACAACCATGTTTCAGATCCTGCTCTATTTTGGATCAGAAAGAGATTTCAATGTCTTATATTGTACTGGCTTAGAAGCAGTCTCCACTTCTTTCAAAAAGGCCATCCTAGCCATGAGAAAGCCTTCTTTGTAACAGTTTTCATAAAACAACCATATTTTCCCAAACAGTTTCTCTTTTTACTGTTTGTGTGATCATTTTTACTGCACGAGCTCTGGCTACTAACGAAAGTAGTGACTATATAGTATCAATCCACTTTTTCCACTTAGTTCAAACATGTGAATGGCAGAAAAACAAAACAAAACAAATTACTTTGAGAAAAGTTTCCCTTCCTATGAACATTGCTATTAGGTGATGCTGCTGTTAGATATCTGTAGAGGAATTTAAGAAAATGGATGTCTGGGTGATTTTTGATTTTGCCTTTGAAGTGCTTAGCTTTATCTTCAGAAGTTCAGCACAGCAATACAACCACAAGTTTGCCACCAATTCTCTTCTTACTTATAACACCTTGGGTCTCTTTTTTTCTTTTCAGAGTTGCAGTTCATGCAACCCAGAGAGAGGGCCCAGAGCTCTATCCTGTACACCCGGTTGCAGGAATGTATTTCAAGGTGTCCTGCTGCTGCGCCTTTGCCCCAATAACTAAAGGAGGCAGCAGCCTCACACTCTGGCTCAGTCGCTGGGTGCAAAGCAACAAACGTTCTGCCAGGGTTAGAATGAGATTAGCAAAATCTTACCGAAAAATGATTCAAAGGTGCTGTAACAAATCAATTTCCTGCATGCAAAAAACACAATTACTACACAAATTATCTTGTTCTCACACCATTCCTCTCTCTGCAGTGAGCCAGGGCTGAGAAACCTCATCCTTTGAGCTGCAAACATATAGTCCCTCCTCTTAGGTGACACAGCAAATGATAGGAGCAGTAGTTCTCCACCTCCCTTCATGAGTTATGTCACTAGAGGGCACACATATTGCCAAAATAATACAGGGGAAATAATAGGTCCATTGGTGCTTGAACCTATATTCCAAGTTCTCCATCTCCATGAGCAAGCATGCTACCATTCCAGAACAACTCATATCTGCCAACACAGATTATCCCCTCTGGAGTTTCTAATCTTCTCCACTTCATCATCTTTTAGTTAATTTCTCACATTTCCCAGTTTTCCCATTGTGGCACAAATGCAGAGTCTCTACCTAATGCAAGAGGGGGGAAGGACAGGTGGGGTAAGGGGGGGATTTTTTATTCTTTCCAGGGCTTATGTATTTTTTAAAGAGGAGATTCCAACATCAAAAATCAACATATTCAGCATAGACAACTCAAGCTTACAATGTTTCTTGTCTCTGGTTCAGAGCCAGAGCCCAACTGCACTCCCACTGCATCACATCTGAGCTCATGAGCTCCCCCACCCTGCTGGGGTGTATGTGGTAAGGATATCATTTCCAGCAACCACCTTGAGCATAACAAGGCTAGTCAAAAAGTCCAAGCTGAGTAGCATCAATTTCCACCCAGAGTCAGCTGTCTCCACATTTTGTTGCCTGGCACTGCTGAGCTGCTGAGGCCTCAAACAGGCCTTGCACTGACTGGGAAAGATCTAGCAACACTGAGCACTCTGGACTGTATGCAATGCAAAATGGTGCTCCTTGCTACCTGCCCAGGAAACAGATTGCAATTTGCACAGTGCTGTACCTAAGCTAGTAAACTATGATGAACTCTCGCTAGGTCTGTATCCACGGCACAAATAATCTTCAGTCTGGATAACTCCCATTATGTATCCTGGCTCTTTCACTCAAGCTACAAAACCTTTTACCTCTGGAAGTCCATGGTGCCAGCCAGCATCCACTACAAAACGCTCTCAATTCTATCTGTTCCCATTCCTATTAAACCAAGCAGCCAACACCACCAATATCACTTTTACTCTTCAGTTCTTGTTGTAGGTGAGATAAGAGCAAATCAACTGGGCAATCCCCATGTGCTGCAGATGAACTTGGCAGTCTCCTGCCATCTTGTTCTACTGCTGCCTCCCTCACAGGCCCAGCTCCCTCCAGCTCACAGACGGCCCTGGGAGGACTCAGGTCTTGTGACGTGCCAGGAATGCTACAAGCTCAACCACATCAGCCTCTGAGCCTGATGGGACTGTCCAGTGTTCAGTTATCCATTTTGAAAACGTGCAAGGTAAAGAAGGAGCAGAGCCTATATGTACCACGTGTGTCAATGGGGAACCTGTCAAAGCCTAACATAACTCACAGGACAGAGTTACAGACATTGGGTTTTCACCTTACTGGGCATCCAGCAGGCTGCCTTTTCCCACCAATCAGACAAATCTGAACAAACACTCTACTAAAAGAAAGAGGAAAAAGGCCTTTGAGTTAAGCAGCTGATACGATCAGGATTTCAACTGTTAATATAGAAGAAGACTTCCTCACATGTCTTGCACCAGTATTTGCATCACAGCAGAAATACTACAAGGCAAGAAAGAAAAACACTGTAAAGAATATGGCTCTTTGTACAGACTGGAAGTATTCGCTGTAATTCAGGAATTAATGATAGCGTAAAAATCTATTAAGGCATCTAGACTGTCTCTCAAGGGACCTTTTCAAGCTTGTAGAGCATGGATTATTCTCCAGAGCTCTGCCCAGCTAAACTTCAGATATCCCAAATGACAGCAATTCCACCTTGGTTGTTAACAAAGCTATATCACCATCTAATCTCTTTCTTCCATTAAGTATTTTTCCTCTCCTGCCAATTTTCTCTTTCCTCCTCCAAATTTTCTATCACGAGAGACTCTTCTAGCTCTGAGTCCGCACTAGACAATTCTTCATGCCTTCCCAGTATGCCTACATCATTAGCATAGCTCCTCTTACTCATTTAGCCAAAACAGCTATATATTTAGCTCTCACAAGCATTCTTCATAAGTCAGTCCCTCCAGCCCCTTAATCACTCTCCTTGCAATCCTCTGAATTCCCTCTAATTTTGTTTACATCTTTCTGGAATTGAAGTGCCCGGAACCAAGTGCTGTAAACAACAACAGCTTGTTATCTGGCTAGACTGCAATTCTGGTGATCACAGCACAGGCCCTGCACATGCCATGCACACACAGACACATGCACACGCTCATCCTCTGTTTCAGACACAGCATTGGTACAGGACACGAGTTCCACTCACTGGACATTCCTTCTCCACAGTGACACCAGCTGGGTCTCTTTCAAGGCAATCCAGCTCCAAAAAAAGTGAGGGCAGATCTTCAGTACAGCACTTTCAGCTGCCTTCAGGTTCAGAACAGACACCAGCTATTGGCTGCACTCAGGTAACATTCTCAAGTTTTTGATAACACCTATAAAAGCCACAATTTTCAGAACTTTTTTTGTTTTAGACGATAGTTGAGACTTTGATGTAGTCTTATGACAGCAGATGACACATCACAGGAAAGCCTTTAAGCACTTGTGCCTTAATCTGTTCTTGAAACTCAAGTTGGAATTTTTCCAACAAAACACCTTTTTATTCTTTATTAGAAAAATGCCATTTTGGTGAATTAGAAATGTTCTGCAAAGATCTTTGTTTTGCTTCAACAAACTTCCGGAGAACTTGAGAAAGAGTTCAGAAAGAAACCTGTAAGGGTTACTGCCAGCTCTCAAGACATCTGAATCACAGAATATTCTGAGTTGGAAAGGACTCACAAGGACCATTGAGTCCAACTCTAAAGTGAATGGTGCACATGGGGATTGAACCCAAAACCATGGCATCATTATCACCAAGGAAAGGTGGCTGCTCCACAAGGTTTCTTCTAGATCAAGGTCACCCTAAGCCCCTCCCTGTAACAATTTCAAAATCTCCTCTCACTTAGCATCTCCAAGTCTGAAAGAATTACAGAGCTATTAGTCCTGTGTGTGGAAAGAAAGCAGAGCCTTGAAGTCTCTGCCTCCTCAATATGTTTCACATGGCCATTCCTCCTTCACAGCAGCTACAACAAAGCTTCAGCATCCAGGAGAGCTTGAAGTATTTGCTTCAAATTTTGTGATGATTTGGGTCACTTTGGTCAGCAGGAAGAAGAGAAAGAGATCAAAAACCTCTTGGGGTTGACCAGGGGATGAGAAGAGCCTACATGCAGGGGTCTTGTGAGGTTCCTTGAAGCCTGAAGGAAAGGATGCTGCTACAAATATTTACAATGGGATAGACAGAGCAAGGCCAGCCAGAATGGCCTTTTCTTTCTTTCCTCTATGCACACAGCAGGCCAGAGGAGAAGGAAGACTGCACTGCTGACCGTAGCTCTTAGTCCCTCTGGGGCAATGCCACAGCTCATTTACCTCATGCTGCAGCTGGACTTCTTTTTTTATCAACATCCCGATATGTTGCAGCTCTGTAGCTGCTGGATAGCACAGAAACCAGTCGCCAATAGGCATCTAGGACACGTGAAAATGCAGGGGAGCTTATCCTCACTTCACTTCCCACTGTTTCCTTCCTTCCTTCCCTCCCTTAGCCAGCCTAGACTACAGACAGCTCTTACACCACTTGAGCTAGCATGAATAATTTTTTTTTCTTTGAGTCACCAAAAAATTGCTATTCGTAAAAACCCAACATCGAAACAGCATGACTCTTCCAGACAAATAGTTTCCTCTCCTCTCCAGGAGATCTAGAAGTGCAGAACATTTCACGAGAGCATGCCCAGGCAGGTCTATCCTGCTCAGCTAGTGTAACTGAGACTGGACAGAACACAGCCATGCTGGACAGAGCCTATGCTGTTGGGGAAGTTAAACCCGCAAGGCTGTGTTAAAGAAGGTAACAGCCAGAGTACAGACTTACTGATTTTACTGCTTCAGGCTGCATCCAGCTCATAAAATAGCATAGCTACACAAGGAAGGTAAGCTCAGTCAGGTTGCACTATTTTTGAATATGGTGGTCTAACATATTCAAATAATGCAACTTGTGCATGGAGGAAAGGCTCATTTTATCCTCTTCCTTCTATTCCTAGAAACTCTCCCATGAAAGTGTAGGAGTCAAACATATCCTTTCCATTCTCTAGCCTGTATTTCCTGTCCAGGTGACTGAAGCATGACTAAGATGCCACGTTACACTGAGGTTATCACAGAAAGATGAGGAGGGGTAGCCAAGCCACAGAAACAATTCTGTTTCACTGCAACAATCTCTTGCCATGTCAAGATAGGATGCAAATGCGCTATGAATAATGGTCACTCCAAAAGCACACATAGCTACACAGACACTCCTATCAGCAATCAGGCTGCAGTGAGCCTCTGCACTAACATTCATGACAAGTCCCCTTGCACAAAACACAACTCTGGACCAGATTTGTCAATATTTCTCAAGCATTATTACCATGCAACTTGTGCATTTTCTGTCACATGCACACACTCAAATGCATGTGCATGCATATATATATAAAAAAACTTCTGTTCCATATATGCACCTTCCCAAAAGCCAAGGAAGAACAATTCAAAGGCCATAACTTTATGCACAGATCACGTATACAGGCACAAATAAAACCGGATGTTTTGATCCCATTGTACAAAGTACCTTTACAAGGCAAAGAGTAGACACTTCATTATATGAAGGTGTACCAGCATGACAATAGTCTAAATGCATTTACACTTCAAAAATTCTACAGATGCCCCTTTAAATAACCCCTCCTTCCTGCAGGCAAAACCTTACCAGCAAATCCCTCCTTCTTCAAACACTCAAGTATATATACCCCCAGACAGCCTCTCCGACATCCACAGGGGAAAGTCAGGTAACAGTGTGCTGGCTGCAAGGCTCATGATCAGAAAGAGTCTTGCTCCCTTGGTGGAACTTTGGGTCAGCTGCTGAGGGTCAAGCACAGCCAGGCTCCAAGCAGGTGCAGCAACCAGAGTGCATGCAGAAGAATATTAATAGTTATTGTCCTAGCAGGCTATAAGGATTAATTGGTTCTGGCCTGCAACTCCCCATCAATGTAAGTGCTATGGGGCAGAGGGGAGGGAGCTGTGATTACACACTTACATTGCATACTCATATGCTATTGATTTCCCAATTGGAAAGGCCCACAGCCTTTCGTTTGTCTCCTTGCTTGCTCCCTTCCTCCCTCCCTCCCTCATCCAGTGCTCATCTGCCTGTGGCTGCCTGCCACATCTTCCACCTCCCAACAGCACAATCACCATCACCAGAAAAAGGAGAGGGACACTCTTTTTCATAAGAGAGCTTTGCCAAACCAGAAAGAAATGCAAAAATCTACATCCACGAGGTCACACAGAGGCAGACTCTAAGGAAAGGAGCAACTTTCAAGAACATAGTTTCCTCTGGATACTTTATATATCCTAGGGACTGCAAAAGCCAGACTGTGAATCCACAGCTGTGACTACACTCCCCTTTTCTTTTCCCCTTTTCTTTAAGCCAAAGCCCCTCCTCTGAAGCCTGCCTTCTTATGCTTTTTTAAATAAAACAAACCAAACCTTAAAACCCCCCCCCCAAAAAAAAAAAAAAAAAAAAAAACAAAAAAAAAAAAAAAAAAAAAAAAAAANAAAAAACCCACAACACATCAACCTGCCTTAATTGGATATGTATACCCTTGCATTGCCTCCAAAACCATCTTCTCTCAGAGGTACCATTCAAAGTCCAGTACCTCTACACCTGACAACCACTGAAAAATCCTATTTTATGCTTGTGGGTGACCAATAAGCATGGCTAGTGTAAAGGGCCCTTTACCCTTGGCATGTAGTCATGCAGAATTTCTTCCCCAGGAACATTAAAACAGCAGATACGGCCACCAAGACTTCTCTGTGAGACAAAATACTTCTTTGGCTCAGAAAAATTAGGGTAGAAGCCCTTGTAGTGCTTTTCCTTTTCTTTCCAGGCAGGTGAGCAGGGCAATGCTGCCACACAGGCAGGCAACCTACTGGAGGGTTGCCTCACAAGGAAATGTCTCAGCTTCCAGGAAATTCAGCATCCGCCAAAGAACCACATTGTAATGGCATAGCACAAAAACAAACCTGGGCTTCATTCTCCTGTGCCTATTTCTGTAAGAATCACGTACTCCTTGCATTTTTTTCCCCTTCCATGCTGATTGCAGGGATGTCTGCCCTTCGTTGACACTAGGAGGCTCACATACTCACCTACACATGCCCTTAGCTCCCTCTCAGAGTGGGACAGGATAGTCTGTGCTGTGCTTGATATTTTTGATTTTATCATGGATAAATCAACAGCAGGAAAAGTACATCAGCTGCCAAAATCATTGCTCATTTAGTATGAGCAGCAAACGAAACTGCTATGTACCTTTTTAAGGAAAAGGGGATATCAAAGAGGCAAAGATTCATGCTTCCTATGGGGACCACAGACATCTAAATTCTGCATCCTTCCAGCAGCACCCTACATACAAAGGGGATGATATTTGGCAAAATACATGCCCCCATGTTCAAAGACACACATGAAAGATTTTCCCCAGACTCTTCCAGGATATCTTTGTCTGGTACCATTATAGACTTCACTCAGATCCTTCCATCCTTTAACAGCCTGTCAGACAACAACCACCTCAGTTGATCCTCTTCCACAGTAAAACCCACCAGGTGTTCTGATGTGCCCAGAAAAAAGGGCATCCCTTGCCTTTGCTCTTCATTAGCTTTTGCAACCTGTCCTCACTTTATAGCACTGCTTGCTTCCCCATGTGCTACAGCTCCTCATCGCTGGCCCAGCCCCACCAGCCTCTCCAGGCAACTGCACACAGCACCCAGCTGTTGCTGTGGGACCTGTACATCAACATCCTTGCACATCAACATCCCTTGTCTAACCCATTCCTAAGTAACTCAGCCTTGCACAGGGTAAATCTGCTGGGGGGAGGGTTCAGGCCCCACCAGCAAGGCAAGGGCCCTGGCTCACTCAAGGTACACAGAAAGGGTGTGCACACCTGAAGCACTGGCTCTGCCAGCAGCCTAGGGTGAGAGCAGCCATATTCCTCAGCCTCACTGGAAGGAGCTCTATTGCTAGTGGAAGAAAAAAGTGAAAAGAGTAAATATAAAAGATCACATCTCCTCAGACCATTAGCATGCTCCAAGGCTGAAAAGGAGTGCCCAAAAACATTGGGAACTGGGTTTTTTGTTACAGAACTAGTAAAAACCTTGTGTGAGAAAAGATACATGAGACTAACAGATGAAGCAAATTTTTACTTACCATAACAAAGCCCTCATAGCAGGTAGCTGAGTGCTGAGATTCATAACAGCTAGAGGAAATGGGTTCTTACTTGTGTAATTATTGATTATTATGATCAGCAATCACTGGATAGTACTGGAAGAAACACTCGGGATATTTTTTCAATGCTCCCCATTTGCAGATAAAAAGCCTTCTCTACTTCTTCCCTGTTCTAAGCCTACAAGAAAAGTATTTTGTTTCACATATTGAACCTCTTCATCATTTAAGGGAATGCAAGGCAACTGAGTGAGCTGTCACCTCATCAATACAGTCCAGCCTGTGAGAGCTTCCCTTGCCTTACTCAAGAAGAGAGAACTGGAAACAGATAGGAAGAAGAGTATATTCAGGAGAGCAGAAAAAGTCTTTTTTTTCCCCCTCTCCACTTGGCAGTACCTAAATGTTATCCAACTGCATCACAATCGGCCTGTGCTGTTCCCCATACACTACAATGTCACCACTCACACAGACATTGCTGCTCCTTCCTCTCTTCTCCCCATCCATTACAGATTATCAGCACAGAAACACTCAGGTACACGCTTCCATCCATACAGATTGCACATACCTCATGCATTAACAAACACACCATTTTTCACACCATCATCACCCAGTAACATTATAAAACATGAGACTTTACAGATAATATTTGTGCTTGTACCAACCAAAAGCATCCTATTCCACTTACCTGACTGGTTCTGTGATTTCTTTCATCAGATTAATTCCCCATTTAAGAACATCCTTGAGCAGCTCAAAAAATATGTTATAAACAAATGCTGCCAGGACTATGCAGGGCAGTTCTGCATGCCCTTTCCTAAACCATCTACTCCACTAAACTTGCTGTGGAGATATCTTGCTTTTTTTTTTCCTTCTTTCCTTTTTTTCTTTCTTTTTAAACACAAAGTCTTTTACAATTAACCAGTTAGGTGGGGTTCTCAGGGAGGTTCACAAAAACAAGCAAATTTTTTTAGCAAATTGCTGATTTGAAACAGCTGCTGTTTTTCAAGGGAGAGAATTTGTTTAGAAGAATTTTCAACTTAAAGCAATGCTGAAGGAAACGTATAATTTGTCAAGGCATTAATTTTTTTAAAATAAAATGCTCAGGGTGAGGAAATGAAAATTAATTTTCATATTGACAGCTAAGTTAGAGTATTAGTAAGTGAAGGCACAAACATCAACACAAAATTCTTCTAAAATATCTAAATGCAATTTTTTTTAGACCCTAATCATTTGCTTGTCCACCCCATACTCAAGTACCCATTTTTGACTTGGGGGGGGTGTGGAAAGGAAAAGCAAAATTCAGCTTTACAATCCAATTCAACAATCTGACCTCTCTCAGAAGCTTTGGGGCACATTGTGCTAAGAGATGAATCCATTCCAGGGAAGAGCAGCAGTATGCCACTAGAAAATCCCACCCACCAGCAGTGCTAGGCTGTGTAGGTACTTTTATTCTTCCAGTCCCCACAGGGCAGGAAGGCCAGTGCACCATGCAGGAGGAACAACCATCCCGCCTCCGAGCCACCTGCCTCGTAAAGAGGACTGGAAGCTCAGCAGCAGAGAAACGCAAGAATCCTAAGCCATTAAATTGAGGAAACATAGTGATCAGGGGGCGGGGGGAATCCTTTGTGCAGGATATGGAGCATCTAACCTAGGGGGGAAGGAGCAAAGACTGACTCTGTGCCAAAGCCCTTGAGGCCAGTCAGCAGGCCGGGGACAGGCAGCCCTTTGCATCCCGCCTGGCAGAGGCACTGGGGAGGCAGCCTGCGCTGGCCCCTTGGCACCGTGGAGCCCATCGCTCTCCTGCCAGGCTCAGCTGCGCTTCCTCCCTGCAGCCCCAGCGCCTGCAATTCAGCCTCGTCTCGGCCCGGCAGTGCCAGCAGAGCTTCCCTTCTCCCCCACCCCTGGTGGCTTTGGGAGAGCAGAGAATGACCAGGAGCTGATTTTGCGTTCACAGGTACACCCCCAAGTGGACAGCGAGGAAAAGGGGAGAGAGGGCACGGACAAGTTTTGGGTAGCTCGCAGAGGTGTAGGCTCAGCTGTCTGGCTCTGGAGGGTGTGCTCACAAAGGTCTTGGAAGAGTTCTGACCAGGGTCACTGCCTATCAAAGCCAATACTGCTGTTTCCTGGGGTAAGGGCTCCACAGAGTTGTGCTTAGCAGGGTTAGAGAAGTGTTCAAGGGTTCAGCTTTCAGTGAAAAACAATTGATTTGAAATAAATATCGTAGGTGGAATGTGTTGGTTTGTTGGGTCTTTTTAAGGGCACAATACTTTCCCACCCCTTCTTAGCTCCTTCAGATATCATCAGGCTTGCTTCACGCAGTGCCCTACTCCTCCCATTGCAGCCCCAATATTCCTGCCTCCCCATTCCCTCACTCTTCACATCAGAGAAAAGAAATTACAGCTGGCTATGAAACTAGATCCAGCAGTGCTCTGGTTTATATCATGCCAGAAGTTTGGGAGCAGTCAAAAAAGCAGCTCCAGGTTTGCAAACACTCATACACCACACCATCCTATCCCATCTCAAAACCTAGGGAGGGCAACTGTGTTGCCTCTGCCTTTTTAGAGGGTACCTGATAATACAGACCTCAAAAGACCTTTCCTGAAGCCTTCAAAACGAGAATAGATGTGGCTGATACAACTGTGGTAATACTAAAACAGAAGGTAAAAGCCTGTCCATGACTGTAGCCTGGCATAAGCTCCAGCTATAAGGACAGACTAAAACAGCTCCTGGCTCTGCTAGCATGGAATGCTCTGGTCACAACTCAGGAAAGGCTTGTGACTTGAAAACACTGCATTGAGCAAGCACTATGGTCTGCAGGCAAGGAAACGTGCACCAGAGAGACAGGCAATGTTCAGAGTCAATGAAACTTGCCAATGTCCATCTTTCTTGACAGTTCTCTGTCTAATCCTCCAGAGCAGGGTGAAGTTCACATCAAGCTACACAACTTCATTGCTGACGTTATCTACTTATGCTACCCTTACCCCCTTCCCAACCTATGTGCTGGGAAAAGTCCTCCTTCCCTGTCAGAAATAGCCACTTCACAGCAAGGAAGGAAGTCAGCTGGAAGGTGCTGGTGTTGGATTCACGGTCCAGACTTCAGAGAACGTAAGTTGAGAGAAAATATGTGACAGTAAAAAGCATGTGTATGAAATCCAGAAATGGGAGAAGTGAGACTATATGAAAAGGAGCACTCAGCAAATCTGAGAAGGTGGCAAAAAATGAAGGATTCCATAGTGAGGGCTTGCAGGAGTGACAGGTGTGAGGCTGCAATAGAAAGCATGTGTGTGACAGGAAGCCTGACTGTATGGGAATTTGCTTAGTAGACACAAAATAGAAGAGAACAGTACATGCAAGACTGTGTGTAAAAGTAGGAGCTAAGGGGAAGTGAGGAAGCTGTGACTGGCGTATCTCCATGCACAGCACTCCTGCACTAGTATGTACCAGAGTGAGAAAAAAGCACTGTGAAAAAAGCCATTTGCGAGCAAGATATGCTCTAAGGGTGCAGCTCACTGCAAATGCAGGACTGTGAGGCACAGAGTAGGCTAGAAAGAGTACATCTATGTTCTTTAGTTATATTTTCACCTATGTGTGTGTATATGTGTGCACACACAGGCTTACAAGGCTAGTGCAGCAGGATAGGCAAGGGATTTTAATATACAGGCAACCTCCAACACTAGTGTTCAGGATGGAGGCTTGAAGGAAGGAGGGAGGGAAAAGCGGAAGGGAAAATGTGAGCACAAGAGAAGCAGACTCTCCAGGAATTGCATGTGCTATGGAGCTAGAACTGTATGTGCCAGAGTGAGTTTATTCATCTTCCCTGCTATATCCCTGAATGTGTATATTCAGGAAGGACCACTGATATGTGTAAGTGTGGATCATGCACAAGCTGCGATTTTGAAGGCTATGATTATATGTACATGTGTGACATTAATGTGTATTAATGCATATAGCACGGACTGCATTAACCCTTAACTCCTGTTTACAGAAAGCATCTTAAAACTAGCTAGCATGCCTGTCATCAGTTTGAACTAAATTCCATACTCACAGTTGTCTCTTAAAGCAAGAAACCCAGCTGGCAATTCTCCACTGAACAAAACCCCATACCCAACAAATTTTCATCTGTCTTTCCTCCATCACTCTCTCTCTTTTTTTTTTCCCCTCTTGGTATAGAGGGGAAGGACATAGTGTTTTTCACAGACAGACATAGAGATTCCAGAGGCACAGAGATTCCTCTAACCTCCCCCACTCTGGACAAAACCAAAATAAAAATAATTTAAAAACCACACAAAACAAACAAACAAAAACCCCAAAAGAAACTTAGCACTTATCTCCTCAGGAAGGTGAAGAATTGAGAAGAATCAGTATTTGTGACCCAAAGTGCTGAGAAACAGCAGCTGTTGATGGAGGGGATACCCACCTTCACCCACCACTCTTTTCCTTTGCAAATCTTAACTGTACTCCCCCCACCAACTCCCCTGCTGCAAAAGCAGAAATACAGCAGCAAAGTCAGTCACATGCAGTGCCCTCTAACCATAGGATTCACCAGCAGCGATTTCTCCTTGGCTTATTTCCTGAAGCAAGTGGAGGGGGGGGAGGTTTGGAGGGGAAAAGGAGGGGAGAGGAAGCTCCAGCTTCCAGCTCCATGTTTCAGGCCATCCTCAGTCCATCAGCCTCAATTAAAGCAGAAGGGTTTGAGGAGGTCGCAAGAAAGAATTCATCACATACCTTGCAAGGAGAATAGGGACAGGAAGAACCCCAGCATCCAGATACTGTGCAGCCAGTAGGTCCTCATGCTTCTCTCTCACTCGCTCCGCTTCCTCTGCCTTTTTCTCCGTCTCTTTGCTTCTGTCTCTCTCTCAATTTATATATTTTTTTTTTCCTCGTCGCTCCTCTCAAAGAAAATGGGATTCGTGTTTCCCTTCAGTCCCTCTGGGCTCTGCTTTGCCAGCTCTGACAATCCAGTCGCAGCGCAAGCTGACCTGCAGTGACCAGATTCCCAAATAACCTCTCACTCTTCCCTCCAAGTGCTGGAGAAAGGGAGGGCCAGGTTGGATACTCCACCGTAGCCTGGGCTGGCTGTAAACACAGAGAATCTCTCTGTCTCTCTCCTGCAGCTCCAACTAAATGCGACTGTACTTAAACAAGCAAAGCCTTATAGGACAGCGCTCAGAGCAGAACAGATCCCACCTCTGCCACCTAGTGTTGCAAGCCAGCTCATTTATTTCATTTTTATATATATAAATATATATACGTTATGCTATAGAAATATGGTTCCCTCATTCCTCTACAAATGTATCTCTTGGATCACAGTCTATGAGCCATTCCGGGATCAAGAGTCCCTGAGATTCCAGCTCCAGTGCACACAGGGAGGCTATTCAGCAAAGGAATATTCCTCATCGCCACAACAAGAGGCACGGCAAGGCAGGTTTGGTTTCTCAGCAGAGTTCTGCTTGACAAATTCTGAAGCAAGGGTCTCTCTGATGCTGGTGACACTGCCGGGCAGTGCACAGAGGCCAGAGGGAGATTCAGACCCACCGACTGTAATTACAGAGCTGCCAAGGCCTCCGGGGAAAAATAGCAAGCATCAGTCTGCATTAATCTTTGCTGGATCTCCTGTGACTTCTATGCAATTTCAGAGGGACCAGAAAGAATCCTTCTGTGTAAGCGAAATCCACACTGAAAAAGCAACCATTTGCTCACAGAAGGCTTCCCCCACTACCCTTCTCCTTTCAAATACAGGTCCCTGCTGCCATATGGAGCACAAACTTTTTTTCCCAAGGAGTAATTGGCTCCCATAGCTCTATTTCCCCCTCAAATCATTGCCTCCAGTTAGAGGAACACCAGTAACAAAGTACTGCTTAACATTCACACAGGGCTTTTCATCAGTCACTCTCCAGGCATTTCACAAAGGGTGTCCTTTCTCAGCTAGGGATGTGGAGGTAGTGTGAGTGCACAGCTTCTGAGGCCAGTCCCTGAGACACAGTGTGGCAGCTGAGCTGAACTGCCCAGCCAGCCCTGTGGCCCCTCTTCAGGCCACATTGTGCCCTTCACCAGGCAGCCTATGAGATGCCAACACTAAAGGACACGATTTTTCAATTTATGCATTGAGGGTGTGGGTGAGCAAAGGTAAGTGTCCACATGTAGGAAAGGTCTGTAGGATTCTCATCACTAATGATGCCATTCCAGAAGTGTTTCTTATTAGATTGCTGTAGAGCAAGCTGTTCTGTGAACAGAGTGCATCAAACCTACCTCCCGTTGGGCTCCTGTCTGCTGTCTCAAAAATCCGCCTGCTCTAATAAAAGCCAGAACCCATCGTACCCCCTGTGACATCTCCCGTAGGAAGAAGAAATCCATATGGCTAGTCTTGCTTCCTGGTGGACCAAAATGAAAGACAAAATGCAAGACACCACTTGCCTTAGCCTGGTTGGCTACTGCCATGTAGAACCTCTGTGATTCTCAGGTTTTCCACTATGGAGGGAGTGGAGCATTACCTAATTACCGGTTTTTCA
Organism: Rhabdornis inornatus; assembly: GCA_013397075.1. NCBI lineage: Eukaryota > Metazoa > Chordata > Aves > Passeriformes > Rhabdornithidae > Rhabdornis > Rhabdornis inornatus. The sequence continues at coordinate 1,105,513 of VWZS01006627.1, forward strand.
GAGACATACAGGAATAAGTTACTTTTTATCCTTCCACCCTCTTTTGAATGTGGTTGAAATTGGTTGCACTGAAAAGTTATTAGGAGGTAGAACATACGGACAAACAGATACACATGTACTATCAGCTAGGCTTTACTTCCCAAGGAAATCAAACCAAAAATATTAAAGTGGACTAAAGTCAACTGACTCTAGTCAATGAGGAGCATGCTTCTTTTTTGTGCTTTCCATTTCAGATGGTTTTCTGATACTGTATTCAGATGGTGCTCTGATACTGTATTGGGTCTGCATGGCAAGGTTTTGGTAGGAGGGCGCTTCTGTGAGAAGCTGCCAGAGGCTTCCTCTGTGTCTGATAGTGCCAAGGCCAGACAGCTGCAAGACAAACCCACTGCAGGCCAAGTCTGAGTGTACCATCAGCAATGGTAGTAACACTTCCAGGATAATGTATTTAAGAAGGCGGTAGAAGCTGCGCAACAGCAGCCAGGAGAGAGGAGTGAGATGATGTGAGAGAAATAACCCAGCAGACACCAAGGTTGGTAGAGAAGGACAGGGAGGAAATGCTACACACTAGACACTGGAACAGAGATTCCCCTGCAGCCTGGGATGAAGACCATGGAGATTCAGGATGATGCCTTAGGAGCTCGAACAGAGGCTACACACAGAGCTGAGAGGAATAAAATGGGTATTTATTAAGAGGCGTATGGAAGGCATACAAAGGGTCACACCCTAGCAGACCCCTGCCTGGATGGCTCCAAGATGGAAGCAAAGGAGGGCTTGATCACAAAATCTCACACTTTTATAGGTTTTGGTTCATTTGCATGAACCGGCCCTCCTCTTTCCATGTTGTTTATGCTTAGGGCCTGAAGTTTGAAGTAACTGTCCTTGAGTTCTCAACTGGAATAGGACTGTTTTATCTTCATAACCCTAGCACATCAGAAAAGCACATCCAAGCAGAAGAGAAAAACTTAAAACTTAAAGCATCAAGGATAGATCAGTTACCCACCTGCAGCCCATGGAGGACCCCATTGCTTGGAGGTGGTAGATGCCTGAAGGAGGCTGTGACCCCATGGGAAGCCCACACTGGAGAAGAGTCCTGGCAGGACCTGTGGCCCTGTGGAGAGAGGAACCCATGCTAGAGCAGGTTTGCTAGCAGGACTTGAGACCCTATGGGGAACCTGCACAGGAGCAGTTAATGAAGAACTGTGGCCTGTGGGAATGACTCATATTGGAGAAGTTCATGGAGACTGTTGCCTGTGGGAGGGACCCCACACTGGAGCAGAAGAGTGTGAGGATCCTCATTTGGAGGCAGGAGGAGCAGCAGAGACAACTGTGATGAAGTGGTCTTTGGCCCCATTCCCTGTTCCCCTGCACCACTGCAAGGGAGGAGGGAGAGAAAATGAGGAATGAAGTTAAGCCCAGGAGGAAGGGAGGAGTGTGGGAAAGATATTTTAAGATTTGGGTTTACTTTTCATTATCCTGCTTTGATTTCATTGGCAACAAATCAAATTATTTTTTCCAAAGTTGAATTTGTTTAGCCTCTAACTGTACTTGGGGAGTGATCCCTCCTGTCCTTATCTTGACCCACAAGCTTTTTGCTGTATCTTTTATTTCTGTGTCCAGCTGAGGAGGGGTGATAGAGCAACTTTGGTGAGCACCTGGAGGCCAGCCAGCATCAAACCACCACAGATAGCAAGAGAGCATGGTCAGAAAGAGAGCAGTGTCAAAAATAAACTTGGCACTGAAGATACAATTGGAACTTAGCATGCCAAAATCGAGTGGTGACAATCAGTTTGTAGGCTTGGAGTAGGAGTTTTTGGGGTTTTTTGCAGAAATCCCCACAAACATCTAGCTCACGTTCAGGGACCAGCTAGGCCAGCACCTTAATACTACACCAGCTCTATATATTTCTGATACACGACTGGTCATGTGCTCGACATTCCTTTTTTCATTTGTCCTATACCTTTGTGATCCATTATCTCAGTGCTCACCATCTACATCTGATATAATATACATCATTAGACGCATTTGTACTGTTTCACAAATCTCCTCAGTTCCCATATATGGCACCAAAATTCTCATGTTACCTATCCCAACTTCCCAGCTACCTACAGGCACATACACAACCTCATCTCCCACCTGCCCGACACATAATTCTGTAGGGTCCCACAGTCTTCCCAGTTAAACCAGATCATCATGCAATGATTCAAAGTCTCCTTTACCTTCAGATCCCATGGATGATCCCATAATATGCAGCTCTCAAGCATATGACCGTCTCAGACTTTGGATAAGAATATGCCATAGTCTGAAAAAAAAATCTAAATCAACCCTCCTTCCGTGTAAGTGATTTCCATGTCCAATTGCAACTAGCCCTGCTAAAAATTTGTCCCCTTCTATAGCCCCCCTTTAAGTACTGAAATGCCGCAACATTTATTACAACACTTATGATACCAATTTATATTGATTCCAGTAACATTATTTTTTGTAATAAGTATTAATAAATAATAGCAGAACTGTATCTCTGCTCCATAAATTCTATAGGGATGTAAGAAGATTCTGAACCCAGTATTGTTCCCATCCAAAATAGGCAGTGATAATTACAAGTCCCGAGAAAAGACACAAAGGAAGCAGCACTCTCTCAGGCAGCAGCATCTTACGCTTCCCTGGAGAAGCTGGCATGACTGAAGGGAGAAGCAGCTATTTCTTACAATGTATTTGACATACTCCTAACCTTCAAAAACATTCAGGACTGGATTTTGGCTCCCTTGCTCATGCTGAGTCATACCAATGGGCTTACTCGGGACATTAGACTACTAAATATGAGCAGGAGTATCAGATTCTGTGAGCTGAAATTCTCTGGGATTGGTCTCTGGCCAAAATTGAGTCCATTTTCCTCTAGGCAAATCTCTCAGCTACCTACATATTGTGACGGCAAAATCTGAATCAAGAATTGCACTCAACTCTCCCTAAATCCCCCAAACATTAAGAAGATAAACAACACCAAAACAACCAACCAAACCCCAAATAAGCAGCAGTCCTTGTTCTTCAGTCCTTTCTTTTTAAATTACTACAATCCTCCCACTTCACTCAGTATTCAAATGCCAAATGAGCCAATGAAATATCAGCAGTAGAACAGCACATCTACAATCCTATATTTAAAAAAAAAAAAGGTTGAATTCTGACAGAGCTCTTACTGATTGAAAGCCAGGTATTTTTAATGCATAGTGAAAGTGTTTCATTAGGGCTGAGCGAATGGATTTAGATGCACCGAGCATGGATGCTTGTCCATTTTGTAATAAATAAATGTCCTTTGTGCTATTAACTCTTTAAGCACTCACACTTTCATTTCTATTTCATCTTAGCTTTAGTCACTTCAAGCAATATCAATATTAACTTGATTGTGCAGCACACACATAATATTTATCTTCCAAGTTTCTATCCTGAACCTACCATTAAATACTTCTCCAACAGGCACGCTAAAGTTGATGGAGGAACTTTTAACTTTTCCATTACAGATTTTTTTAAATTGCTGTTATTTAACTGTGCAAATGTAATGTTGCATTAACAAAAGGCTTAGTGGTTTTTTAACTGTAATAGAAATGGTATTGGAAACACAGTTGGCCATGCAAATTTTGCAGGGTTTACATAAGAGAATGAGCATTCCTGAAACTGTAAGTTGAGAGAGCTTGGTAAAATGAGCAACAGGCAAGAACCATAGATTTTCCAGAAGTGTTTTTTTATGTGTCTTGTATGTCTGTCTCTAACATATGTGTATTACTACTTGTTTTGTTGAGTGTTCTATCTGTGGGTTTCATGTCACGGCTTTGGACTAGTGCATCTATGATAAATAGTGCATTTCAGTGTGATTTAGAAGACTGTCGTGGCATGTGCTGCACGTGATCTTGGGAAAGGGGGTGGAAGGAGATGTTGTCTCTGCAAGAAATACTCATTTGTCATGTGGTTCTGTGAAACCCGCCACTGTCCAAGGTCAAGGATTGCAGTGTCCAGAAATGTGAGTTCTCTTATAAGGGATGCAAGGGCCTCAAGACCGTGATAAATAGTCTCACACCTGATTAAGCTCCTTTATTTAGACTGAGAAAACAGCATTTGTGCTTCTCATTTGCCTCCAGTTGGTCATTTAAGAGAAGCCAACCCTACTCAAACCACGCTTTCTACCTGTTCTTTCCTTTCTGCCACTTCATGCTCCTCATCTGTATTCCCACTTCTTCCCTCTCTCAGCTTCTTGCATCCACCACTACCCTTCCCATCTCTTTTCTTCTCTACTGTCTTCTGAAACTCATCAAATAAGACAGAGTGTCTTTTTGAGGCTTCTTAAAGGGGAGGATTTTCCATTAGGGTTTCCACAAGACTCCAAGCTGAAAGTAGCTTTTTTTAACAAATAAATGCCAGGCCAGCAACTGTGGAAGGTTGCATATGACTACATAGCAATTCTCTAAGATTAAAGTCCACAGAAATAGCCAGCAAATGAGATAGCAACAACACTCAAGGAGCTGTGGGAAGAAGGAAGAGACAGAAAGAGCCCTCATTTAATTCCAACAACCATGCAATGACGCAGCAGGGACTGAACCAAGAACTCTTGGAGATGAATGTGTTGCATGAACTGGTATAGCACAAATGGCTGAGTTTCTATAGCATCAGCATTAGCAGACCCACCTCCTTTACAAGTTGGGTCACATAAAAGGATGCATCACAAACAAGCATTTGCCAGCAGTATACATTCACACATTCAGGCATCGTCGCATAATTAGAACATAAAATAAATGGCATAACAGATGCTATCAACATGTCTACCACACTGTATCCATAGTGCCAATTCTTCTCCTAGGGGAGCCTCACCCAGGCCACACTGAGAAAGCCTGAAACACGGGCATGTAGAAACCAGCCTTTAAGGAAATACACACACAAAGTTCTGCAGAAAGGGCCTTGGCTCTTTCAACATTTGTAAGATTTTACCAGGAATCTGCAAGTGTGAATGACAAGAAGAAGAAATTTGGCTAGTACCCAGGAAAAAAAAATAAACTTTGGCAGATAAGAGTTGTCATGTTTTCTATGGGAAAAGAGTCAGCTCTTTCAAGCTAGGAGTAAAAATAATAATTCTGTTCAACTCCTTGAGCAACAGGGAATTCACTATCCAAAGGGAGAGGGTTACACCACAAAACCCTTGCCACAGCCACTACTAACTGGTTCCACAGAGGCACAAGGAATCCCTCAACACTACAGAGGGCCTTTTAAGAAGTGTTTTTGCAGCCCCCTGGTCTTCAAATCTACACCAGAGCTTGGCAGCACAAACCTTTCTCTCTCCTCCTGGGACTCAGGATGCCTTCCCCCAGCAGTACTCTACCAAGGATGTTTCTTGACACAGCACTCAACTTCCTTAGCACACACCTTGCCCTATCCAGAAGCTGCCTTTTATCCCAGCTGCTGCTTTTCAGGTCTTTAGTCACAGCTGAGGGCCTTGTGCTTCCGTCCGTTAACACTCTGTGCCTGCCAGGGAGGAGCTGCTGACCCATGGTCCCAACAAGTCAAGCATTGGGCTCCCCAGCTTGTACTTCCATCTTTAGACTATGGCTTGTTGGCTTTGCTAGATAAATTGTGCGTTGACTTCAGAGACAGGACTGCCTTATGCCTAGGCACCCCTGAAACTTGTCCTTTGTTGTTTAGGCAAAGCAGGAAAGGAAATTTTAGCAATTTACTGCTTGTGCCTGGCTGACTGAGCTCCAGCACATCCACCTGACACAAGAAGCTCCCAAACAAATGACTGTCGAGCCTGTAGCTATCACCCAAAAGAGAAATGGGAAGCAAGTTACCTAAGTCTCACCATCTGCAGAGCTGACCTGCACATAGCTGAACAGTGTGACATTTTCTGGACAGAAATACAGAAAAGCAGCAAGTTTATGATTTTTTTTTAATGTCAGGGCATCCATACTCAGCAGTCTGGAAGGCAGTTGGAGCTTGAGCCATGTGAGCATTCCCATTGTGAGAGTCTCCTTGCTTCATAACATCCTGAAATTATGAATTCCCAGGCTTATTCAGACCTAGTCTCATGCACAAAGGTGCATCTTGTTTATGATTTTTTTAATATTTTTGAAAGCTTGAGCAAGCAAGAGTTTGGCTGTTTAAGATATTTGGGACTAGGGGAGTGCTTTATGGTAAGTAGAAGAACCAATGATAAGTAGAAGAACAAATTTGTACCTTTTTTTAACAGTTCCAGTGCAGAAATTACTGTGGATAGAGACTTGAAAGGCAAATACTGTGAAGCAAGATTTGTAGGAAGTGGCAATATCTTTTATTAAACTGAAAAATATAGCTGAAAGAACAAAACAAAACAGGCTTTCCAGGCATATGGGCTTGCATGCCCAAAAGTGTATCCAGAATTTTAACTATATCGTGTCAAATAACTGATAGTACTTCTTCCTACAAATCTCCCCTCGTTTATGTCTTTAGCCCATCCTAGCAACCATATCAGTTCAACTTGGAAGGGAAGCCAAGTCTGTGACGACATTACCCAGAAGAGCAGAAAACACAAAGTCATGGTTGTATTGAAGTGGTCTTCCTTCAGCTAAAACACAGGTCCCAGAAGATACCTCTTGGTATGAGTGAAATGAAAATGCTTGGGTTTCAGTAATGTGCAGAGAGTAATCTTTGTTTAGGCAAGGCTCCACAGATTGCTATGAATCACTACAGATCAGCTCTCAAGCCAAGTAAAAGTAGTTGAAAGGCTCTCAGTGGCCTCTGATCCAGGTTCCCTCTACAGCAAAGTCACTAGGTCATCACTTTCCCTTGCTTGCTCTGTATTGGGAAGGTCTGTGTACTTTCCCCTGCCACTGTTGATCACTTGTACTGCAGGGGTGATACAGAGCCCTCATGAGACCAAGGCCTGTTGAGATATGTGCTTTGCAAAAGGACACTGAGAAAGTATTTCAAGCTGCTGACAGCAGGTGCAAAGACAGACAAACACACAGCACTTTGGCCAGAGAAGAGCCTACAGCCTACCTGCTATTTTAAAAAATCATCTGTGATGCACTTGCAGACTCTCACTCAATAAAAAACATGAGGAGACAGTTTTAAGTTTGCCACTACCTGATCTCTGCTAGCCTTTGCAGTGTTAATAATCTCTGCCATTAGCTTCTTTTTCAAAGCAGGATTTCTTTTCTGCAGCTATTTTATCAGACAGAGGATGATCAGGAGGTTAAAACCCACATTATTAGCATTAATGACTGTTATTATTTATTCCCTTGTACAAGCTGCACAAGTCTAGGCAAAGAGACAGTTCATTTCCCCACAGAGCTCACAAATCTTATTTATGATAAGGAATCACAGACCATGTATCAATTGTAGGGGAAGAGAGGAAAGTAGGGAATAAGGAGAACAACTTTTTGTATTAAACAAAAACCTCTTCTGCAGCTTAGGCAAGATGCTATCTCCAGGGGCCTACTTGATCAGCCAGAAAATATGGATATGGGTTTTTTCTCTAGAAAAAACTTTCCACTTTCCACTATTCCAAGGGGTTCTATGGTGCTTCTTTTTGCCCACCTCTCTGCTCAGCAACTTAATAATCTATGGACCAAAGTCCATGACAATTACACACAAGTGGCAGCATCCAGGATGAAGAAATTAGGGATTTTTATACACTTCTCTTCACCTGTCAGTCAGGAGCTCACTGTTACTATTTTACAAATGGGGAAATTGAGGCACGTAATGGTACAAGAGCTTTCCATAAGATCACCTGTTTTATATCCACAAAGAGCCCTGAAACAGATCCTTAAGGTGTGCTTCTCACAGAGAAGTTTTCTCCAAGTAGAAGGATTTTTTCTTTTCCACCAGTAGAAGCATTTTATTGCCAAGAGAACAGTATCCATGCTGCAGTTTTTCCCAGATACAGCAAAGTTATTGTGAACTAACAAGACCAGCACACATTTCTATTGTAAGTAGACTCAGAAGTTAGCATCATGGAGAGGAAGGGAAGGGAGTCCAGTGGTAAATGCAACTTCCAATGACTTGGAAAACTTGATTTTGCAATACTATTACTGGGCCCAAACATTCAGAACATATTGAGTATAATGTGGAAATTCCATGAGGTCCTAGAAATTTTCAAATATAGATTCCAAGTCCTTCCTTGGCCACAAATTTCATAAGTCTGTTTAGACATTCAGGGAGTTTGGATCAAAGTTTGTTTTTTCATTGGTTAAAATGGTGAAAACAGAGCACAGTAATGATAGTATTCTGAAAAACCACTAAGATGCTCATGGTGAATAAGGAATTAGAAAATATATGAAAATGCATTTTATCTGTACAACTTTTCCCTCTCAGTGCAGAGTTTCATTTCATTAAGTGCCCTGGAGAGGTTATGCCTTGCAAGCATCTTGTAAAACTGAGATTGCTGCATTGCATCCCCAGTGATCTCAGGGCAAGTGCAAGACTGAACGATGACACTGTATCCAGCTGTGCATGATTCCACCTCCCCAACAATTTTGCCTGAGAAATCAGTGAAGCAAAATACAGCATATTTTGGGGCTGTATGGGAAGCAGGTTGCTTGTACTTTGACACTTAGAATACAAGACTAATAGAGCCATCCTTCAACTTAAGCAGAAGAGATTTGATACTAAAGGCAGAAGGTGACTATGGTCACAGTCGTAAGTTCATAGCAGAGATATTCGTAGTTAGCTATTAAATTTGTTCAACACTTAGGCTCAGTTTAGATGAACTGATGTTACCCCAAGGTCAAAATTCTCTGTTGTGCAGACTGTAAATTTATAAATGCAAACTGGGGTGTTGACAAGGCACATATTTCAGAGTCCCCAGCACTCTGTTTGCCTGAACATGCTTGGTGAGTCTTGGGTCAACAAGCACCTTGGGTTTATGCAAGCAGCCAGTTGGCATTATGAGTACCAGTGACAGGGACAGGATACAAATGTGGTACACGGTCTTTGGTCTCAACACCAGTTTTGTATCAGTGCAGACATAGCTCCAGTTTAGCTTTTGAATCTCCTGTTTCCCACTCCTAGTAATAAGCATGTTCTCTATTAGGCTATTGTCAGAAGAGTAGATCTGGAAATTGCATTGTCCTGGACCTTGCTTCGGTATCAATGAGCGCAGCTTGAATTAAAAAAGAGAAAAGACTGCTGCAAGTTACTTCAGGAACTTATTTAAAGGCTCTTTATGCTCCTTTCCAGATGCTTTTTTTTTGCCAAACAGAGCCTGTCTGAATTGGGAAGTCTGATCTTTCATGAACAGCTCCTCATAACAGATAGAGTTATGCAGGTGGTGTACACCTTTACAAAGGAAAGCTTGTGTTGTTTTTCACAGAGAAGATCCAGACTAGTGCTGTAATCAATATAATAGAGATTCTAATGGAGTTGCCAAGAACAAATGCACAAAAGGTTTCTCTGGTGCTCCAGCGCCTCAGTGACACATGCAGTCTTTGCAGCCCAACTACAGTGAATGAAGGATTCCATGTCCTAGAAAACACACTAATGTGTGTCTTATGGCATTTTTCCTATACCACCAGGTACAGGCCAAGGGAAACTGATCTTCTACTAGTAGAGAAAAAAGATATTCCAAAGATATAATCAGTGTTTCCTCTGCTCTCTGCACTGAACAGCTTGGTTTGTTTCTGGCTGCACAGGTACCTTGGCAAAGGCAGATGTATATCAGCCCCTTATTCTGTGGCTTTGGCCTTTGCATTTTGCAGGGGGCTTATCTGAAAACTCTTGTAGAGGAAGGCAAGGAAAAGAGGCCATCTGCAACTTCAGCTGTCAGGCTGTTGAAAACAGGGGCAGGGAATGTGTAGATTTAGATGGCAGCTGCCCAGACAAGTAGTAGATGAGTGAGGAACTGACAGTGGGAAATTATACAATGAAAATAGAAAAAAAATAGAAAATAGACAATACCTTCAAAAGAAAAGGGATCTTAACAATCTAGTGGCTTCTTAAGTTGGGAATTACCTTGAATCTCTGTGGTTTCTGAACGGATTTCCAAATGGATTCTGAATTTAGAGAGGACTCTTAGATTTCCTTTCCTTTGGTTCCTGTCTAGGGATTATGAGCTGAAAAGTCTGTGGCATCTTCTCAGTGACCTCTTCAGGTGTTTGATTTTGGACTTCCCCATGCTTCTCTGCCTATGCCTGATGAATAAGTAGCTCCTCAGGTCCAACAACCCTACTGAGAGTGGTTAATGCCGACACTTAGAGCATTGCCACACTGCTGGCAATGATCACTTTGCATTCCCAGGCCGCTACTTCCTGCATGGAAGTCAGTCTCAGTTGCTTGAGTGACAGAGAGCTTCCAGCTTTTGGGTGACTTCTTTGTTGTCTGAACTTTGTGAAACCAGGTAGTAAGAACAGGATTATTCTTATTCGGAAACTCTTTCAGGAGCAAGCCTGTGACCTTGTACCCCAGTGAGCAGTGATCTTATACTACGGGATGTGTTGATTAATTGTAGATTGTCAAAGTCACATGTAAGCTATTTATCACTATTTATTTATTTATTATTTAAGCTAATCATCATTAGGTGTCATAAGGGACCTGTAAGAGGCCTGGTTAAGAGGGATTGCTTCCATTTTTCTTTCGCTTTCATCATGTTCTAGTGCCAGTAAGGCCCCCTGGTTCGATTAACCTCTTATTTACTAAGGCTTTACAAAATAGAGGGCCAAACGCAAAATCTAGGTACAGGAAAATATCGTAGCATGCCCATGGTTATTGCCAGAGTCAGCAGCAGGACTCAAGTCATCTGAGCTCTGGTAGCAACCCAGCAAGGGCACTGCTGGTGCCTGCTCTCCTCATGAGTCAAACCCTCAAAATGAGAATAGAGTCCTTGTGCCAGTGACCCAACAATTGAATGAACACCACAAGGGCACCTGTACATCCACTTTGTCACTCCTGACTTCTGGATGCTGCCACTTGTGCATTGTTGGCATGGATTTTGGACCATGGATTAATATGTTGACATATCTTGGGGAGACAGGTCTATTCCCTGCCAAATTAAAAAAATAAAAAAATATATATTTATGGGAATCTCTAAAACTCCATAAGATTCAGGACTTTGTAAGGAGACATGTAACACTGAGGGGTAAGGAGGAGGAAAAAATGAGAAATGGGAAGATAATTGCCTAATGTGCACCTTTAATGAACTAAAACATATTCTCCCCACAAAGGGCCCATAAGAGAAAAAAAAGGATTCTTCCTATACACCTTCAATCTAAAACTGAATTATCTGTGGCAATTGGATCTGCAGCCTCACATGAGAGGGTCTTACAAAGGGGAAGGGATATTATAAGACTACTGTATGCAAACACACCCAATTAATTCAAGAGCATCATTTTTATTTCATTTATATAGCACCACAGGGGTATGCAATGCTTTACAGATGATTAGGGGCTATAAAAGTTTAGAGAAAAGATAAAGCAGAAAGCAAGGAGCTGGCAACCAACCGGAGTATGAGCTCTGACTAAAAGCTCTCACTGTGGTGTTTATGGTTTGTTTGTTGTGTTTGTTTGTTTGGATTGGTCTGTTGTTTTAAGTCTCAAGGAGTGGATTTTGGCACTAATCCCACGTTACAGGGAGATAGAGACCATGTAACATGATTGTTGGGCCCATTCCAAGAATGCAAAGTTAGAAAACTCACTAAAACAGGTCTGAAGAAACAAAACAGAAACATGCACGATAAGGAGCAGGGAGATAAATTTGTGATAAAAACTGTAAGTCATTCCTGAGAATTCAATGCTTTGGTAAATTGTTGGAGGAAACAGAGACTTCGTATGCTCAGAGCTGACTGCCTGAAGCTCCAGTAAAATTGGTGTTATGCTTCTAGGCTGAGACAGGCATGCATAAAGCACTTCCTGTCACTTGTGTTCTGCATTTGTGGCTCAGGGACACTCTTGGATCCTCAATTGTGTTTTAGCTGGCATGAGAGCAACCAGGAGCAGAAAGCATCTTTGCACAAGCAAAAAAACGTGTGACTTGAGATTCCATATATATAGAGGTCTAGACAGACTTTTGTGCTGCAGCACTAAAATATTTCAGGAACAGCTAGACCTTAAATCTACACAGAAACCATACAATAGGAACATAGCAGCTTTCTTGAAAAATGTGTACTTTTCTCATAGCAGCATATGACACCTATGCTCTGTTAATGGCATAAAGCCAGGATTTTAAATGTGAGTTTTACTGCATCAGTTTTACTGATCTGAAAGTAGATAGATCTTTAAAAGTTTTCTGTTGTTGTTTGTTGTGTGGCTTCTGTTTAGGGTTTGTTTTGTGGTTTGTTTTGAGGGGGGTGTTGCTAGTTTGGTTTTGGTTTTTTTAATAAGACTTGGGAAAGATTTTTATTCATTTTGTTTTAAACAGGAAAGTTACTTGAAAAATTTGTTAATTTTTATCTTCCCTCATGTTTCCAAGCAATTTTGGCTTTCAAAGTTTCAGAATTGGTTGCCCAGCCTCAGCTTTTTCCATCAGCTCTGGAGTATTTTCTGAATTTTTTTTTTTTTCATTTTTCTCAAGAAGATATGCTTCTTATTGCTGTTGTCCAACATTTACTACAAGTGATGACTGGCCACCTAAAGCTTACAGACTAGTACTAGCATATTCTACAAGATGGCCTCTGGACTGAAGTTTGCTCTGTTCAAAAAAATATTTTAAAATCCTACGAGTATCTCTGACCTTCAAGCAACTGTCCTCTAAACCAGTTTTATTTATAGAAAATTATGCATGGATCATCTCTATCTTTCTATTGAGATGCTAATGCCTGTTTAAACCTATCTTATGTCATTACATTTTATTCCTTGTTCCTGCGCAATATAAAGTACTTTCCTACTGATTTTGCTGCATGTACAGTAAGGAAAGTTGTACTGTGTTAGCTATTCCAATATGTTGTTGAACAGACTGAAAGATTTCAGGCTGAAGCCTCTGGTAAAGCCATTAATTTAGTGGAGGAAGAGAAAAGAATTGAGAAAATGTTTTATTTTTTGCTCAGAACAGTACTTTTGTGTGTGCGGGTGTGTTTGTGTTATTCAAATAATAAAAAATCAGCAGCAACAAATATCCTTCATAACCTTTTCCCCGCCTTCCCTTTAAACAATGCTAAATGCTGTCCTTCAGTGGCCCACACAGTCAAATATACAGCTAAATCAGCTTTTCTTTCTCTTGGCCAGGATCCACAGGCAATGCTGCTGGGTACCACCCTCCATGGGGCTGCATGCCCAGCTCAGAGAAAGAGCATCTTTGGCTGCCTGGCACAGGTGGCAGCAATCACCTCTCGATCTCCATTCTGAAGTGACCTGAATCTCTCAGATTCCTGTTCCAGAAAATAAAGTGGCAGTAACTTAACCATTTCTAGGCTTGGCTACAAAAATCTGTTTGCTGTTCACAGCTTGGCCCACAGCACCAAGAACATGATGTTCTTAGGTATTTATCCTACATCTCTGCTTTTAGGTGATGCACATAGTTCTTCAGCTGAGTTGATGATCCTATCCTGGGACCTTACTTCTGACAGAGTGCTGTTCTACACAAAGGGCTTCCAGAAACTCCATCCAGAGTTTCCTTGGAAACAGCATATGATCAACATAATGCTCCGTGGCACTTGACCATTCATCTCCATGGTGGTTATAAAAATCCCATCAGAAAAAGCCTTCAAGCTTTCCTACCCCATTAAAAAAGAATCCAGATACTCAATTCTTCCATTCAACAGTAAAACAAACAATAAAATTTCTCATTAGACTAATTGGGCCAATACTGTTGAAAACCATGATGGGCCTAAATCTAAATTCTAGTTCCAAACCCAGGAAGATGAGATCTGAAGAGATAACCATTGTGCCTCTGGGGGTTGTCTTCTCGGTAATTGCTATCAATTATGGAAAAGTGGTTTTCAGCCTTTTCTATTTTGTGGCACCTAAAAATTTCCTGCATGTTTCGCAGTGAAGGTGTGGACCCTAACAGTGTGAGCCTAAGCTTCCTGAGATAAGCTTTTCTTAATAATTTTTCCTGTGCTCGCTTGGATCCACACAGTACAGGTTGGAGAGCATAGTAGTACCATTCTACGGGAGAATTATGGGACAGCTCATCAATAAATGTGGTTCATTTACCAACTACAGCCCCTACTGTGATAAAGGCTATTTTTCATTTCCTTAACATCTTGAGTCAGGCATGGAAAAAGTATTTGTTAGAAAGCCATTAGACAAAACAGTGATTCATGGAAATAAGTGAGTTTTTTTCTCCTCATCTTTTGTTTGTCATTAACAGTCTTCTCAGTAACTGCCATGATGGCAGCTCTGGGCCACGTGACAGAAGGTAATGAAAGAGAAGAAGAGAGTGGAAAGTTATTGCACTAGAACAAGCTCTATTATATTGCAGATTATATTACAAGTTAACTGCAGAGGACTGCCTTGCCTAAGACTCTGGTGATGCTATGGGAGCCTTTCTCACTCCTAAGGTGTTCATTAACATGAAGAGATTTTGATTTAATAACTGTGATCAAAATCCCACTGAATACTCTGGCCATTATGTACCCAAACTGAAGATGCTCACCATGGTTTATGATCTTTGAATAAATTTAAGTATTCATTAAAAGGACAAGTTAGTGTAATGGTTACATAAGGAAAGCATCCAAATGACACTGTTGTCCGAAAAAGCCCTGACCTTTCAGAAAGCAGGCAGTATTGCTGTGCCAACAAAAAGAGCAGCTAAAGATGTTTAAGAGAATCCAAGTGTAATACATTAAGTAGTGACCGTGCTTAATGAGCAATAAGGCAAATCATTATAAGAGAGACCTCATTCTGTTTGGAGGGCTCCTACAAACACAAGGACAACATCAAAAGGTATGTGAACATCGTGGCTTCATCTGTTTAAATAAGTAACAGCATCAGTAAGCATTTCCAGGTACCTAGACCTTGTAACTTGCATTACTGTTAGGGCAATTCCTGGCATGCTTTGGGCCCAGCCCAAGTTCTAGTCTCCTAAATAGTTCTAGGGCACATGGTAGGAACTCGCAGGGTAGTCCAGGGACCAACCCCAGTTGGCAGTTTGAATGTGTATCCCTATTTTGGAGATTAGAAAAGCCTAATATTATGGAAATTTTCTATTCCATCCCAGCTGGGATCAGCACCAGAGAGAGGTCATAGCATACTAACTCTATTGTGAGTGCTTGGCAAAGTTCCTTGAGCTGGATTTGTAGAAGAACCATGCCAAACAGAGCAGGAAAAGAACTGAAAATATAATCATTGTGGATCCATCTTATGTGACAGAAGATCTTCTTGTTATATAGATTTTATACTGTAGCAGCTGACATGAGTTCTGGCAAAGATGTGCTGTAGAACTGGACAAACAAGGTAAAGATGCATGTCAACAGAGACCAGAGTGACAAGCCAGAAGTTCTTCAGAAATTATAAGAACATCCAAGGCCTCCATTGCCACTCAAGGCCTTTATTCAGCATTTCTAAAGCAAACGCAACTTGATCAGACATAGGCTGGCAATAATGGCATATAGACAAAAGAGTAACTGCAAGGCAGTGTCAAAGTAAGAGTGATGCTCAAAGGGCATAGGGTAGCAAACTTTGTGGAATATGAAGGAACTCCTCCCCTGGGACACTGTATCCATTTGGACTGAGGCAAAGTCAAGGGCTCTGTGAGACAGATTTTCAGAGGAACTTGGCATCCAGCTATGCTTCAAAATAAGCAGGTAATTCTTTCAAAGATGCTGATCTCTATTCAAATTTTAACCCTAAGAAGGAGTTGCATACTGACTATGTACATCTGAGGGTATGTCCTAAGCTGAAGAAGCCAAGCACTTGAAAAAACCTGCAACATGTTTGCCAAATCTCCAGTTTACAAGGTGTACATAGCAAGACTTTTCTATATATTGGCACTGGAAAATCTGCTAGTACAATTTAAATGAAAGTTAGGAATGACCTGTGATGTCACACATGTGACTGATCCCATTACCACTTTAGCAATGCCTGATGGCAGTTAATTGTTACCTGTTATCCAGTTGTTTATGAGTCAAAGAGTTTTTGTGCAAGAGGAATGTTACTATGGCCTTGCTGCCTGGGAAACGCTGAAGCTGGAGTAACAAAATAAGACCTGTATACATGAGACCTTAGGTTCAAAATGCATGAAGTTTGGTCCAGCTGCTCTCTTCTGACTTCTACAGAAAGATATCTTTCTGTAGAAAAGATCAGAATCAGAAACAGAAAACATTTTGGGAACAAGGTCCTTGTCAGCATTCTATCAGCATAATATCACAGACTTACTAGCTGGTGTAATAGTGATGACTAGTTTTCCTGCCTGCCATGGCACATGTGGGAGAGTTTACCCTAAATAAGAGGGGTAAGAGTATTCAGTCTATGCCAACAAATGCACAATTAACAATGGAAAGCTGTAAGGAGTCACTTCTAAATTAGCCATGTTTCTTGGGGCAAAGGTAATTGCTCTAGTGATGTTAAGCCTTTCTTTCAGTGTGCAGCTACGCTGAGTGTTGATGAGGGCTGCTCATGCATTGGATCCAAGTAGTAGTTCCTAAAATGTTGCTAGAAGCTCTTTAAGAGGGATTATGTGATACTCATCTTCAAGTGATTGGGATGAAATCAATGGCTGAAGGCCATCTTAGGTATCCTAATATGGAGCACTAAAGGTCCAACTCTGGATGTGGATAATTGGGCACATTTCTAATTATAAGAGATGATAACTAAGGTTCAGCAATCAATATGAGTTATTAAGAATATGAAATCCTAGTAAATAAACTGTGGGCTTAAATTAATTCCAATGCAGCTCTATTGACAAGCATCATTCAAACAGATATCCTCCAGCAGCTGCCTGCCAAACAGAGATTGGGTGCTTTCTTTTGCCACTCCACCTGCATAATGCAATATTGAATGGGACAAACCAACTGCTTCTAGTGATACAAATATTTCTGCCAAGACTGAACACCAAATAGCTTCTACCACAAACATGTTGAAAATCCAGTGTACTTCCAGGTTATGAGGGTTTTTTATGACACAGGGACACTGTCCAGCAAATGGCCAGAGATAACACTACATTGAGAATTACTAGAAACACACAGAGATGCTCCAAACTACATGGATTAAAGAAAGCCTTGCAATATTGTGTTACTTAGAAGACTTTAGTTTCTACAGCTCTGGCATAATTTCAAGGAACACGCAGTTCAGAGTAACCCAAGTATGCTCAACTATTACTTGCAAGTCTTGGCTGAAGAAAGCACCTTCAGCTAATATTGGTTGAGGTCAGCTAGTTCTTCTGGTGTAGGCAGAAAGAGAAAGAATTGCTGCATCAACCCAGTCATTTCAGATTGACAACAAAGGACCTTAGCCCAGAGAATAACCACAATTTTTCTTACTGTTCCCTGCACATAAAACAAGCCAGGCATGCTACAAAATCCAGCATGAGCTGGTACAAGGTGAACTTACTCCAAAGGAGTCAGAAGCTGTGTGCTATCATAAGAGGAAGAGGCCATTTCAAGCTCTTCATGACAGCTTTCTTGTTCCATGTAGGCACATTTAATTAAACTGGAAACCAAAAGATAGGCCTGACTTTGTAGGTAGGATAGCAGCAAAGACTTCAAAACGAAGCATCATGTTCTCCATTGTGCAAGATACAAGGGGAGGAAAAAACATTCTTTCACTCTATCAAACATAATAAAAGGCTGAGTTAAGAAGCAAAGAAAAATGTCTGGTCAATTTAAGGTGAAATCAGAAAAGAAAAAATACAAGGGCCATCCTGGTTCTCAGAATGTCATCACTCTTTCTGCTTTTAGATGGTACACTAGATACTCAGCAACTCTGAAATTGAGATCCAAAAATTGAATGGGACCACATTGTTCCTTCTTACCACATCAGAAGTTCCATATTGAATCTCAAATAATCTGCAATTACAGTGCAGTTGCTTCAAGGGATTATGGAGAACAACAACATAATGCATAAAGTCTCACAGGCACATGTACTAAGTAGCAAATGCATTTAGAGATTACAGGGTTATCCATTAGTCTTGTTGCCTTTTTACATTTTGGTAAATTAGCAGTTACTGTAATCCTGAAGAGCTCATACTCCATATTCCCAGTGCTAGGATTTCTAAGGCGCACAGACAAATATGTTTCATATAGAAGGAGTTCTCTCAACTGAGAGAAACAACCCCATACCTTCAGGAAGTATTCAAGAGGGCAGCTAGGGCATGTAGGAAAAAAATTAGGGAGGCCAAAGCTCAGTTTGAACTTAATTTGGCAACTTTTGTAAAGAATAACAAAAAATGTTTTTAGAAATATATTAATGGTAAAAGGAAGGGTAAGACCAACCTTTGTTCTATATTGGATGAGGGAGGGAACTTAGTAACTGCAGATGAGGAGAAGGCAGAAGTGCTTAATGCCTTCTTTGCCTCAGTCTTTAGTGGGAAAACAGCTTGCCTTCAGGACAACTGTCCTCCTGGGCTGGTAGATGGTATCAGGGAGCAGAATGGTCCCCCTGTCCAGGAGGAGGCAGTCAGAGAACTGTTGAGCTGCTTGGACGTTCGTGAATCAATGGAACCAGATGGGATTCATCCCAGGGTGAGGAGGGAGCTGGCAGATGAGCTTGCAAAGCTGTTCCCCATCTTTTACCAACAGTCCTGGCTCACTGGGGAGGTTCCAGATGACTGGAAGCTGGCCAATGTGACTCCTATTCACAAAAAGGGTGGGAACAAGGATCTTGGTAATTATAGGCCAGTTAGCCTGACCTCAATACCTGGCAAGGTAATGGAACAATTTATAGTGAGTGTCAGCACACAGCACTTACAGGATGGCCAGGGTATCAGACCCAGCCAGCATGGGTTTAGGAAGGGTAGGTTGTATTTGACCAACCTGATCTCCTTTTATAACCTGGTGACCCACCTGGTGGGTGTGGGAAAGGCTGTGGGTGTTGTGTGCCTGGACTTCAGCAAGGCCTTTGACACTGTCTCCCACAGCAAACTCCTGGAAAAGCTGGCAGCCCACAGCTTGGACAGGACCACTCTTTGCTGGGTTAAGAACTGGCTGGATGGCCGGGCCCAGAGAGTGGTGGTGAACAGTGCTGCATCCAGCTGGTGGCCAGTCACCAGTGGTGTCCCTCAGGGGTCTGTGCTGGGGCCAGTTCTGTTCAATATTTTTATTGATGACATGGATGAGGGGATTGAGTCTTTCATCAGCAAATTTGCAGATGATACTAAGCTGGGATATGTGTTGATATGTTGGAAAGTAGGATGGCTCTGCAGAGAGACTTGAAATGGTTGGATGGATGGGCAGAGTCCAGTAGGATGAAGTTTAATAAGTCCAAGTCCTGGGTCCTGCATTTTGGCCACAATAACCCCCTGCAACATTATAAACTGGGGACAGTGTGGCTGGACAGTGCCCAGGCAGGAAGGGACCTGGGAATACTGGTCGACAGCTGACTGAACATGAACCAGCAGTGTGCTCTGGTGGCCAAGAAGGCCAACGGCATCCTGGCCTGTATCAGGAATAGTGTGGCCAGCAGGAGCAGGGAGGTCATTCTTCCCCTGTACTCAGCACTGGTGAGGCTGCATCTTGAGTACTGTGTCCAGTTCTGGGCCCCTCAGTTTAGGGAGGACGTTGAGACACTTGAGCGTGTCCAGAGGGGGGCAACAAGACTGGTGAGGGACTTGGAACACAAACCCTGTGAGGAACGGCTGAGGGAGCTGGGAGTCTTCAGCCTGGAGAAAGGGGACTGAGAAGTGACCTTACCACTTTCTACAAATTCCTGAAGGGTAGTTGTAGTCAGGTGGGGGTTGGTCTCTTTCTCCAGGCAGCAACTGACAGAATGAGAGGTCACAGTCTTAAGCTGCGCCAAGGGAAATATAAGTTGGATATTAGGATAAAGTTTTTCACTGATATAATAATAAAGTACTAGAATTGTATGCCCGGAGAGGTGGTGGATGTGTTTAAAAAAAAGACTGGATGTGGCACTTGGTGCCATGGTATAGCTGAGGTGTTAGGCTCTATGATCTTGAAGGTCTCTTCCAACCTAGTGATTCTGTGATTCATATCCCAGTGCTCCATTATTTTCTCTATCCAGTTTCAAAGCAAGTCCTTCAATTATGTTTTGGTCAACTTGCCATAACAATACCCTTGTTCTCAGTATAATTTAAAGGAGAGTGGAAGGCATTTAAAAAAAAAAAAGGTAAAGAAATTCTGACAGGAGAATTGATTGATGGTATGTGTGCCTTATCTTTCACAGCTTATATAATATATATATGAAAAATAGTTAGTTTGATAGTTAGAGAAACTAAATGCCTGTCGAGAATAAAATACATCAGGGACGCAGAAAAATTCCTCATCTGGTTTGGCTATCATTCACTTTCCAGTCTACTGACTGTCTTCCAGAAGAATTTATAATCTTCTTCCCCCAGGCCCCCATTGCTTCCTCCCTCCTTCCCCATTTCGTTCTTCTTTCCTGCTGTCACCATCTTCTCCATCCCATCTTGCCAGCTCCCTGCCCAGGGCTATGTAAAAGGAGTGTGCAAAAGCTACAGAGCTCTGGGAACAGCATGTGGTGTGGCCACCAGGTTGTGGATGAAGGAGAAGGGGCCAGTCCATACAGCAAGCGTGGGCACTGAGCCATCCTCACATGCGGCTCACAGCCCCTTACAGGCTGTGCTACGGAGAGCAGCAGAGGACATGGGGGAGGCAGAAACAGAGTCTCTCCAGAGACATGAAGAAAAAAGTCATGGATTCAAAGCAAAGATGAGGCCTGAACAACACAATAATCTCTGAATGAACGTTTTCCACCCAGCACTCCATGTTCCCCTAAATTTACCCACTCCGTGTCTTACCTCTCCACCACTGAAAAAAGACAAGCTTCTGCTGTAAGGAAGACAATGGGCCAGGACTATCCCAAACTCTTCTAGTGCCATAGGTGTCCCATGACAGTCTCTTGTAAAAGCATATGCTCAAAACAAAGCCAATATTAAAAATATTTGTTACAGGTAGGCCTGTACATATGGTGTCTGGTGCATCATTGCTTTAGTTCCTTAAAACTTCCAAGACTTGATTTATAGGAATGAAGTATTGTACTGACACTGGAGTTATTGCACTGGGTTACCCCCCAGCCTCTTTGACTTTGTTCCCCTCTGCAAAAGCTCAGCTACTATTTGACGTGCTGTAAAGAAACAGAAGGAAAGTTGGTACCTTTCAACTTCGAGGAAGGCAGGACCATGGGCTCCACGCCAGAAATATGCCATCAATACAGCCAAGAAAAATACAGATAAATTTACCATGACAGGAAACTAAGAAGTAAAAGTCCACATGCTGCACCTCAAGAACGATGGGATCTAGTGCGAATATACTTCGAAGATTTTGTCTGCACTGAGACAAACACTGCTCCCTGAGTTCCTGAGAGACACGTCTCTGGTTTCTTCATTAAAGAGCAGGGACACCTGTACGCTGAATAATCAGCAGCAGG
The DNA here is from genome assembly GCA_013397075.1 of Rhabdornis inornatus. Taxonomy (NCBI): domain Eukaryota; kingdom Metazoa; phylum Chordata; class Aves; order Passeriformes; family Rhabdornithidae; genus Rhabdornis; species Rhabdornis inornatus. The sequence goes on from VWZS01006627.1 coordinate 1,126,956, forward strand.
AGTGTCTCGATTGGACACAATGGATCAGCAGGTGGCAAAACACACAGATCAGTTCTAAGAACCCTTACAGGGACAAGAAAAGGTTGCAAGAAAAGGTTCAGGATCTAGAGCTGGAGAAGCTCAGCTTAGATGTGAGCTGGGATATTTGGTCTGTGAAATAGCATGGAAGAAATATGTGAGACTGGAGGAAAACCAAGAGATAAATAAACAGTCAGAAGAGAGAAATTGGAATAATTGGATAAGAGAACCAGTAAAAGGTAAGGAGGTGAACATAAGCAGCAGATACAGCTAGATTTAGTCCTGCTCACCAAGGAGCCTAAAGCTTAGATGAGAAATCCAACAGGGGCTACCACAGTGTTACAGCATCTGCTTTATCAGTCTGGTATCACTTTTTGCACTGCCTGCCCCACTGAAAGAGCCTCCTCCTTGTCTGCTTCTATTTCCTCCCTCTCCATCCTTTGGGGACTCTCTGCTCCATTGGAGGGGAAGGGCTGAAACATGCTCCCTTCTCCAGGAAAGTGCTGGAGCAGACAGCAGATGCCACAGGATGTGTCAGTGGGGGTCTTGCAGGTTACAGCTGAGGGAGGAGGGATGCAAGTGGCATAGAGGACCACAGCCAAAGGGGTGCTGCATCCTGAGGGATAAATTCACCCAGAAACAGGTTTCAGCCCCACAGTGAGATCAGGAAGAATGGTGCAAATACAGAGAAAACCCACCCTAAGCTGCATATCCCACTGGCACTAAAGATTATTATTGTATTAGGATATATCAGTATTTGGGGGGAGTCATTAGCACCACAAAAAGAATCAAATGGCAGCACCCAAATGGGACTGCCCAATTCAACGAGGCAGAGAACACTGTCCTGGGAATTACTTAGTCTTGTGCCAATGTTTGCACTACCTGGATCACATAGAAGCTGATGTTTCAGCTGACTGCAGCCTCCCAGAGCCTCCCTTCCAATACTCAGTGATGTTTTCTATCCTTCCCTGAGGCACACAGCCTGGCAGGAATAATTTGAGTGAACTGCTTCACTCTTCTTTGTTATTATCCATGACATGGGGGAATCCATGCCCTCTTACCAAAACCTCAAGGCTGCTGCAAGAGCAGTATACAAGGATTGCAGCCTGAAGATAAAATATCCTTGCCCCCTCCCAAGCACAAACTGAACAGGACTTCAGGTGAGGTTTTCAAGCCAGGCTACTTTTTTTGTCACGAATCTCTTTCCAACATCAGTTTATTCTCACTCCCCTTGGCACAAAGCTGTGAGGACTATTTATTGGTAACAGTAACTGCAGGCTCCATGACAAAATCAGTATCTCCATAGGAATGGAGAGCTTCATAATTCTAAATCTAAGCATAGGCAGGAAAGGGAAAAAACAAGAAAATCCCATGATCTCATAGTTGCAACTGACTTTGGCAAGAACTACAACCCAGAATGCACTCAAAGCACTGTGTGTCTGTCAAAGCCTAATAAAACAAGAAGGAAATGGGAGGTCTCCTGACAGCTTAGCATTTGTGTCTAACAGGGCCATACCCTGAAAAGATAATCTCTGTAGCTGGTCACCTGAGTTTCAGGCATCCACAGGTGAAATCCATAACACAAGTTCTAACTGCATCATCTTTCCTAAGGAGAAGTTTTCCACTAGCTCTTTTCAGGAAATCCAGCAAACAGTTTCACTGAAAGGCACCTCTTAAACACATTTACATAAGTAAGCTTTCACTTATGAAAAGCAGCCTCAGTCAATCCACTGGGGTTTCCCATCACCCCCTAAACTTAACAGCACATGATTGAAGAGCAATGGAGTAACCAGCTTCTTCCCTAATTGCTCCTCCAGAGTGACTTTATGTACTGGGTAGTTATAAGAGGTGGAGTTTCTCCTGCTCAGGTTCAGGGAACTTAAGGCTAACCTATGGGCCAGCTTTCCTAAGGAGGTTCATTACACCAACTCCTACTACATTATTTATCATTTGTTTGCTCAGCTCTTTTAATTGCTTTTTTACAAGCATTACGCTGCCTGCAGTCCTCTCAGGGAGGCATGTGTTTCTGCACCTCCTGTCCTGTAGTCCTGGGCTCTATCCTTCAGATGCCTGCTCTGTGTGTTCCCTCAGGGAGGTGAAGGCAGCACTTTGGGGCAGAGATGAACAAATTCAGATGCAGTGAGAAAATGGTACAATGCATGGCACCGTGTCTGTCAGCAGACCTGCTCTTTTTGGGTGTTCACTTGTGTTGCTCCTATTTCACCCCCCCCAACTGCCTTAGAAGCAACATCATCCTCTTTCTGAATTGAAGAAGTCCAAGGATAGGTAAGAACTAGTGTAACAGCCAGTGTTTAAGACCCCATGTTCTATGAGCCATCAACATCCAGCACTTGGCTTATTGCTAGATGTCAGCTCTTAAAATTGCAATTATGAAGAAAAGCAATTTTAAGCCATTATCGTAGACTTTCTAAAATGCATTTGTTTCCTTCAACGCCCATCCTTCTTCTCTCAATGTCTATGCAATTGAATTTATTGGGACAGTCTGTCTTTGTAGGCAGGAACAAGTAACACCCATACAATGCTCTGCCTTCTTTTTACTCATCAAATGATTGCTCCAGTGTACTTCTTTTTTTTTCTTTTCTTTTAAACAGCAAAGCAGGCAGGATTGAGGGTGAAAATCTTTTCCTAGTGTTCCTCTGGGCTGACGGGGCTCCACTGTGCCTCAGCAGCAGGGCTTTTCCAAAACCATGCTGCTGAAAAGTGCATACCACGCTGTAATGCAGTCGCTATATATAGTCTGTAAAGAGCTTTTGGAAACCAGGAGGAAAAAGCTATTTGATGTACAATAAATTATTAATTGTTATTAGTTACCATTTTGACAGGTTTCTGTTGCTCAGCTACCCTCCACCCCCAGTTTGGGGGAAGGGTAGCTTCTCTCCTTTCTTGATTCTTTCCATGGCCCCCTCACTCCAGGCCCACTTTGGGACTGAGTATCTCTGCATCTTTCTTCCCTTTACTGACTGAGAATGGACTGGATCTTGGTCTTCCTTCGATTTCCCCAAACAAACAGTGTTGGAAATAACAGAGCAGTAGTGCCTCAGAGCACTCAGCACTATAATCTGCATTCGGCTTTCACATTTAAAGCAGGATTACACACAGCCACCCTCCCTTGTGTTGGTCCCAGTACCTTATGTCTGTGAAGAGAGTAGTAGTCTGAGCCATTTACCCACGGCATTTCACCCCTTCTTGCATATATTATATGCCTAGAAAAACATAGACTCTTTTTTGGGGTATGTGCCTGTCATGTGCCTGTCATGTTGCAAACAGCCCTGCATGAGACTGCTGTGTGCCTGCCAGCTTTATCCTGTTTGGAAGGGCTTTGTATGTGGAACACAGGTATGGCACAGGTGAGGGATAGCTGGGAGGCAGTACAGCTTCTGCCAGGATGGAGCACAGAACAGCTCAAGGTCACCCATCCTCTCTGCCTGTATAATGGGACTCTGGAAACCTCTCATCTGTTTATGAGGTTACAGCTCTAAAACCTGCTTTCCATTTAAATTCTGTGAGATTAACTTAAAACCAGAATACCTTCCTTTACTCAGCTCTGTCTCTGATAGGCACATGCCCTGCAAAACACAAAGCAATGCTCAGGGGAGGATGAAGCAACTGGGATGTTAAAGCTGCCACTATGTGGCTGCAGGATAACCATAACCCAAGCATGTGCTTGGCCCTATGAGCGTGTGTCCTGAGTCACTCCAGCCCCCAAGTGAAAAAAGGGAAAAATACTCACTTGCCCTTGTCTTCAAAATAATCAAAGTCTTCAAATCCTCCATAAAAAACCAGAAGTGATACTTTCTCCACCAGTTGAGGAAAAACATTAACACGAAAATTTCAAAATATCATGCAAGAGAAGAACAATACAGGGCAAGGCTCTATAAGTAAACAGCTTGGAGTCACAAGTCTTTCAGGCAGCAAAGAGGCATGTACAGGCTACCTGGCACATGAGCAGCAGCTCCATCTAGCACATGCCCCGGATAACTGTGTCTATTTGCTCATCCCATCATTTGAAACAGACATGCTACTCAATTTACAAGGATGCAGGAGGACTCCTGCTGTTACCACACTATGAAAAATATACCCCATTGTCAGCTATGAGTGCAGCTGCACTACTGTGCATATGATTATGTGCCAGGGCTGATGAAAACAAACAAGCTTTGGTGTGATCTCAATGGCCAGGATACTTGGGGAGGCGGGCACACAGCCATCCTATACCATCCATACTCTCATGTGCAACTCTACACGTGGCAACTGTGCATGCAGGTGCAACGAAGATTGCAAGGGAGGTGGATGTGCATATGAGGAAGCATATGAAAGTTTTTCCTTATCAGTTGTTGGATATAAAGCACTTAACAGAAGGTTTAGAAAAGCTTTTCTAGACAGATAACCTGATTCGGATAGTTAATTCCAGACTTCCTCAAGCCAAGAACAAATAACTGGAAATACCTTCACCTACCACTGGAACCATGAAGATTAATTGCAAGAGAGGGTGCATTCCTCTTTTATAGAGAAAAGGATGCAAGAGAATAACAAAGGCAGAGGACCAGCATTTTTGCATCCCTATTCCAGAAAAACCATGAGAAATATTTTTCATTTCATTGTAGAGAAATAACCTGTCTCCCCAGAGTACATGTCTATAGCTTTTGCTTCTGCAAAGAGCACACCAGAGTATAAAGAAGAAATTCAGAAGTAGAAATGAAATAGATTTATTCTTTTTTAAAGTAGCAAACTTAAAACATTGCAGAAGGTTACGATGATTTAGCATGCCCAGTCTGAGCAGCCACGCTTGGCTGTTTCCTGAGGACGTGTGAGGTGACTCAGCACACAAGGCTCTTGTGGTGGCCAGAAAAATTGTGCTGCTTGCAGCCTCTTACATTTCCCTGCTGCCTTCGTGAGAGGCACATGTGAGAAAATGACCTGCTTGACATCTGGGGACATGGCACAGAGCAGCTCCTGCTTCTCTGTCACAGGAAAGGCAAGTGCAGTGTGGACAGAGTGACTGCTCCCCGGTCTTGTGTGAGAGAAGAGATTTCAGCCATGAAGCTTGTTCTTCTTAGTTAATTTTCCGAAAATAATTTATGACCGGACTAACACTTTTAAAGTTTGCCTGTATGAATGGCTTGAGTTGAGAGCCTCAAAGACTGTCCCTTATATGCCACTACCCTGCTATAGGGTTTTACATATGCAGCTACCTATAACGGGTTGCTACATTAGCCTTTCTGGGCTTTGCCATTTCAAATACATTTATATATTATTATTGTCAAGCCGTAGGTGTACACAGTCTCCCCCTTGGACAGATTCTGTGGTATCGCTATCAGCAAAATCTAATTGCCTACCAGCATTCTGTTATCTCTATGAAGTAGCTATCACAAAGGTGACACTAGAGTGTCAACGCGACTGATTGGATGGCATTGTGAAAAGCAGTTACCTGGCTTATAGTCTGCTTTAGCAGGAGATAAACTAAATTGCAGAAGATCATCTTCTTTGTACACACACATCACAGAGATAGGAAGAAGGTACTCACTCAGTCACTCTAATATCAAAATTGCCACCGAGGAAGAGAGCAAAGCCCAGAGTGCCTCTAGGCAGCCAAGAGCTAGGTTATATACATTCACTGAAGAGAATCCTTGTCATCCTTTTGCATCAGTGATAGAACTTGGAGAAACTCTGTGATTATTAAGAACAGGGTAGGTTGTGGTAATATTATAATAAATGGATGGAAAACCAAGCATTGTCATGACAGAAACTGGGCTAAAACTACTGTCAACCAAATCCTTCACTGATTTGTTGGCCCAGAAAATTCCACATTAGGCCAGGAGGAAAAAAAGTCAGAATGACATGGGGGAGCAAGGTAGCGATGGTACAGTTATATTAGATGAGTTCAGGTTGCCATTATACATGGTCTACAACAGAAAATGAAGGTTTTCTGAAAAATACAGAATTATTGTGAGAGCTTTTTAGCTGAGATACACGTATGACTGTCCAGTCTCACGACATACTCTCTAGAGCAAGGATATTTACTGAAGTATCACTGAGCTTTAGGTAGGCATAATAGTTTCAAGAGGAACAAAGTTAGGGATCAGTTAAGCAAAGCAGAGCTCACATTGGCTTTCCCTTGTGGACTAATGTCTGGCATATAGTTCTCTCTGGTTGCTCCAATCAAACAGATAATCTGAGAATATTTTGATATTGTTATTCAACTTGACAGTTATGAGTGAGCAGGCACATAAAGAAAACTTCAGCTGAAGCTGTGGTTCTCCGCATTTAGGAGCATGGTATGCAGTGCTATTATTGAGAAAAGGTGCAAGGGAACATCAAACAATTTGAATAGAAGCAAAAACATAGAATCTCTTGGATGAATGCAAGCCTCAGTGACTCTTCTCTAAGCCAAGAGGAGCTGACAGTGAGGTGCAAGATGGGGAATGCTAAGAGGTACACAAGAAGACTTTCCATGGACTGTAGTTACAGTTCGTCATGTTGCTTTCACCATAGTCAGTCAACATCACTTATCAGGATTATTGAAAAAACACTCTCCAACGTCTCGATCCTTAAATTCCAATTATCAGTACTATTGAAAACTGTTTCATTGCCAGCGCTGCCCTGCCTACAAAAGAATGACAGTGATAACATATTTTCATCATCCCCTGGTTCATGCTGTCTGAATGAAAGCGCATTTATGATTTGTGAATCAGAGGACTAGGAAAAAATCTAGTCACTTAAATAAAGCCTGCTCTCTCTTGTCAGTCCAGGCACCAGCCACTTTCAGGTGGCTGAATATGCATCTGAACCCTGCTTGTGGAATAATAAGATATGAAGCAGGTGAAGGAGAAGAGGAACTTCTCATCTACCACTGTAAGAGACAGCAGAGACCAGACAAGTCTACTCTTTGGCTGCATTTCCTGTTTGGAAAGTAAATTCTGGGGGAAAAGCAAAGTTTTTTTGTTTGCTTTTTTTTTTTTTAAAATAGCATCCAGAGATCCTACAGCTTCCCATTCTGAATCCTCTCTCATCACCCCTGCAAAAGAAACAATGAAGATCTTCTGTACACAGCTGGTAACAGAGAGATCCTACACCTCTGGTGAGTCAGGGCATTCAACACAGAACAGTGAATTTCCTTTCACATCTCGGTTTTTAATTGAGTCTAAATTTCTCAATAAGCATTCTTTGTTTTCCTGAAATTCAGCATGACTCGATCACTTGTCAGCAGAAAATGCTTCTGGGGAAAAATGTCATTTGGAAAACATTTTCTAGCAATGGAAATCTTATGAAAGTCAAAAAAAAAATTAAAAAAAAATTCTAGCTTCTTCAACACCGTCACAGTTTTCTCCATTAAGAAGAAAACATGTCATGTCTGTAAAGTCTGTATTTGCTTTATTCATTGTTTTCCTTTCAGAAAGACCTATATGCAGGATTCATTCCTGAAAGGACAGCAAGGCCCTTTCTACATTAAGAAAACGTGCTCTATATTGATGTAATTGCATTGATGCCAACTTCTTTGATGTAGGTGCTGCTTCAGCTGACCTCGAAAAACACTGATTCTCTCCAACAGGATAAGTTTGCTGGAGGTCATGTGGAATAGGAAACCTCAAAAAACTTGAACTTTTATGCTGGTTCTTCAATACAGCAGGAATGTTAACTCACCTTCTATTTTTCTTGTGCATGTCAGATGATATTCCAGGACTACAGATAGAGGTGAGGAATTTGCTGTTCCGTGCCTGATAGCTTCTTCCAGAGAGAGGGCAGTGGGAAAAGAAGAATTGAGGAATTTATAGTATTTTCTCCAAGTTCCCCATCAATGTCAGATTCAAACTGTTTGATATCATTAGAAGTGAAGCAGTCTGTTGTCATTTTTTCTCCTGTTTATATTGCCCCTGAAAGCAGGCAAAATAAAGGAAGTAAAATTAAAGCTCTGGAGAGCTTCTCTTCCCTCCTTTTTTGTGCTTCTGTCATTCTATGGGACTGTTGTTCTTCTTCTTGACTGCTCAGGAACTGTCATCTTGTAAAGCATTCAGGGGGTCTCCAGCAATTCAGTGACAAAAATAATATAGTGGGGGGAAAAGTCACATAAAAGGCAGAAGAAAGAAGTGGTGAAGCCAGCATTTTAAAAAAAGCAACAAAAAAATCAACAACAAGAGGGAAGCAATGGGTCTGGAATGGTCACAGTCGTTACTGTGCTCTGGAAGTATCAGCAATGGTGTAGTAGAGGCAATAAATTGCTTTGAAACCCTCTGACCCTTTCCCTATTCTCTGTCACTCTGGAGATGAACTGTGTGCACTGGAAATTTCTTTATCACCCCTACCCCACACTCTTCCCTTTTCCTGTGATTTAACAGATACGGTAACCTTTGTGCTTTTTATTGTACACTCAGGAAATAAATTTCCATTCAGCTAAGCCACATTGTGAGTGGCAAGCAGCCATCAACTCAGGTGGACTTAAGAGTGCAGCAGCTTAAAAAATCCAAATCAGGCAGGTTCTACACACCATCATGAGTTGAAGAACTTTTCCACTGTCCTTTTCCTGTGCTGGCTCCTACCCTCTCATCTAACAGTATTAGCAGTTACCTAAACTGGTCCAAACCCAAAAACCCAGATCCCATATCTCCCCCTTGCAGGTTTAGGCAGAATGACTTAATTCCTTGGCTTGGAGAAATGGTCACAGGACCCCATCTGTGAATACACAGCTTTATGGAATCACCTAGAGTCCCAGAGCAGAGATGAGACAGATGAGCTCAATCACAGTAGAGCCTTGGCATTACATGTTGAGGCAGTTTTTGCCTTAAAAGGAATATTGGGAATCACAGAGGAGAGTTCTCTGTGTTTTGAAAAGGCTGATGTGTACAAGGACTTCTGGAGTTATCAATAAAAATCTCCATAATTCTGTGGCTCTGTCACTAACAAAAACATTGTAAAATACAGAAATGTCAGTTATAGGACATCTCTGAATTTAAGTCCTGAGCCTTTGTAGAGGTGAACTGAGATGAAGAATTAAAAAAAAAAA
>VWZS01006627.1:1136021-1246093 GCA_013397075.1 Rhabdornis inornatus
TGTGGTGTTCACTGGACAAGAACTTTCAATTCACCATGTAGCCAGTTAGCCAGTGGAAGAATCATGTCCCCACCATAAATCCTTTCTGGTCACCAGCTCATGAGCACATCAGAAGAGCCAGACAGGCAAGCCTCCCCTCACTCCTGAGGTCTGCCAGCCATGGCCCTTCTGTGTGAGAAGAAGGTATGAACACCCTTACAATGATTTGATCAGCCCTTGAGAAACTGGTATTCCTCTCAGTCTAGATTTCCTTCAGGGAGCCATTCACTGGGTTCCTTGTGTGGGCACAGGGCCTCCCTTTGAACCTTGTAACTCCAGCATGGAGAGAGCTGAGCTCCCTGGCCTGAGAGGTGCCACTATACGAGAAATCCTGACTTAGTGAGCATTTTTGTGTTGGGTAGATAGAGTGATGATGTAAAGAGTGAGAGAAGTGCTGTTTCTGGGCATTTTCAGACTGGCCATAAATCTTGTGCCACAGATCAAAGAAGTAATAAATCTCTTAAGGCTTGTAAGACACAATGCCAGACCCAGCCCTTGGAAAAAGGAAGTACAATTCCATTGACTGCCAACACTTGTTTGCATGAGGCTTTATCTCATTTCTTTTCACTATCCCCAACACCAAAGACTTGTCTGCTTTAACTGTCTCTGAAGTAAATGTTGCTCTGAAAAAAGAGAGCAGCAGGCTAGCGATGGCCAGAAAATGCTACTTCCGTACTATTTTCTCATGTTACCAAAAGTTTTCATTACACAGCACACACAGTGCAGCTGGAGGCAGAGCAGGCTCAGGACAAAGCCACCATGTCTGCATAGACAGTCCTTTAGTCCTTTCTGCCAACGCCTCTAGGGTCAAATTCTCTGGCTGCCTCGCTTGACCTAGAGTATCCTTCAGGCATCATGAGAGTGGCCCCATCAAGACAACAAAAAGAATGATTGCAGCACTCCCAGACCTTTAAGAACCCCTGGAGTTTCCCTGAAAGAACATGGATGGCTCTTGTCACAGACTATTTCTGTCTGTAAGAACCTAATTTTGTGAGAACATACACCAGAAAGCTACAGATGGTCTACATCATCATACTTCTCCCATTCCTGTTCTCTCATGTACAAATACTCTCCACCAAAACCACTTTGGACAGCCCAAAGTATCCAGATATGCTCATGTCTTGGTTTGAAAGACAGGTATTTGTTAAAGAAAGGCAAGAACCTCTTTTCTTTTTTTCCTGAGATGGAGAATGCAACCCCCCCTCCCTTCTAATTATTATAGTTGCAAATCAGAGGCCTTCAGGGAGAAGATACGGGGATAGGAATAACAGTTCTTTACTAATATATCTAACAAGGCAAACAGCAGAAACAACAACAGCTATAAAAATTGACAACAAAACAGAACAGTATAGCTCAGTTCGAGTCCCTCTGGCCACAGGCCCTCTCTCTCTGCGCTCAGTTCCCGGTGCTGTGTGGGCAGGGCAGGTCCCGTGCAGCTGAAGGGGGCTGGGTGATGGCGGCGGCAGCAGCCCAGGTGTCAGAGGGGGATGGAGGGGAGACTCCCTCCTCACGGTGTCAGTCGTGGCCCGGCCGAGTCTCCGGAGGTAGTAGAACGAAGCAGGAAGGCAGCAGTGCGATGTCCGACAGCAGGGAACGTGGCTCCCGGCGTTGGGATGGCAGGGAAGATGCTAGGTAGGAGCCCCGGCCGTCTTCCTTCCACTCCACGAGCCAGCGAGAGAACATGCACAGGCCCCCTGCCCCACCTTTCCTTTTCCCATCTCCCCTTATCCCCCACCCCCTACGAGGGAAAAACTATTGCTACTAAGGTGTAGACACAAATACTTAGCGTAAGAAATGGAGAAAATTCCATAGAAAGAAAAAGGGAACAATTCAACCCCCAACAGCTCAGTAGGGTGCTGATAGAGTGAAGCTGATCAGATGACCTCAGTGAGGCTTATGGCTTTTACACATTCTAGGGAACTCTTCACTTCCAGAGCTGCAAGAGCCAACCAGAGAAGATACCTCAGCATAAATTCCCTGGCAGGTGTGTGTGAGACTGATGAGCTTCTGAGTCAGACAATGAGTCATTGCCCTTTGGAGGGAAAAAAAAACCCAAGATCTGTCAAAGTTATTTTTCAAAAACAAGAGGAAATTATTCAAGCTTAACAAATAAGTAGGCATTTGACTGGATTGGAAAAGTCCTTGTTCTTGTTCCTGTATTTTCCACTGCCCACATCCCAGGTGAGTGCTCTAGCAGGCCTGCACAGCCAATCTCCTCCTCATTTGACAACTATTGAGACAGCTAATACAAAGTGTAATAGCCCACCTTCCCCACAACTCCCCTTAGGCAAGACTAAGAAAGTACTTCAACTGATCAAAAAAAAACCAACAAAACAAACAAAATACCACCAGAAACCCTAAGAAAAGTCTTGGCTTCTAGGAACAGAGCCAGAGTAAGGGCTTCTATGTGACTTCCAGCTTCCTTGGTTAAACCCTTGACAGCCATGCTGTTCGATTTGCAGGTCCAGCTGATTTCTTTCATCAAAAATTCCCAGCTGAGACCAAAAACTCCTTGCAAAAATGTTAAATTAAAAAAAAATCCAAAACAAAAAAACGGAACATTCTTGTGATTTCAGAAACTGAAAGTCTTCAATACAAAACCATCAGAAAATTCCCCATTGAGCTTCTGTGAAAGATGCTTCAAGAAACAGCAGTGGTACAAATATTAATACCAAGTATCCTGGCTACAGGTAAGCAAGAGTTGTTCCTTTTCTTTTTGCCAAATAATAAATCTTTCAGACAGCCTCACTGATGTTATACATGCAAACAGTCAGCTCCTGAAATGTGTTTCTTTGGAGGTTGTTGTTGCTCTTCTTTGTATTCTCTGGTTTTCAGGCATCCCCTCATAGCATCCTCTGACGAAACAGGAAAACAAAAATCATCTTTTTAACTTCACATGGGAGCAATAAAGTTTTTGTTACACAAAAGGGACACTGGTTGACTGTCCTCTGGAATTACATAGAAGTAACTGCTTTTTTCTTTTAAAGTCTAGTAGTTTGGAAATCAATTATGATACAGAGATCTGAGTGCCAAAAAGAAATTGCTGGGTTAATTGGAGAGCTGATAAGACGAAAAGAGTGCTATGGACTTGGATGGGACTGGGCAATCATGATCCAGGTAACAGGCCAAGGATCAAATATTTTCATCTGTTAATACATTTGGATTGAATTTTTACTAAAATCTTTGTAACACGCTTCATCATTAAAACAAGAAAGAAAGATTAAGGAGTGGAGACATCACAAGTACAAAAAAGTTTTGAAGGGAAAATTCTTTCTTGATCTTGAAAATCATTTGACTAAGAAACTGCTTCCTTCTGCCTGGAGTCTTTCATTTCACGTCCCAGAATATCAAAGGGAAGCAGTCAAATCATGATGAATGGCAAAGGCCATTATTTAAGCTTGACCATTAAAACAGAGGATAGGGATTAAGACCAGCTGAATTTACAGATAAATTTGTAACAAATGATGTTACTGTAAGCATAGTCAGTGCTGACATCCAGCCATGTTCAGCTGAAGAAGCAGAGACATCTATGCTTCTAAAGGAAAGAGGAAGCAAAAGTGAAGAGCATTCCAAAACACATACCCTACTTTTTTTCTTCATTTAACTAGTTCCAACAGATATTTGTCAAACTCAGATTTTTTATATTTTTTTTCAAAGAAGAAATTCAATAACTTTCTCAGGCAGTCTATTTTACTGCATAACTATTCTTACTGCTAGAAAGTTATTTCTAATATGGAGCAAGAGGATCTAGGTTGCTATTTAAGCCCATCATTTCTCATTCTTTCCTTGGTGGATGTGGACAGCAGTCTTATATCCACAGATACTGAAGGTCTAATAGGAAATTCAGCTTTCCTTACTGTCAGGCATAGACCTTAATTACAATATGATTTCAACTCTTACAGCTCATATTTGTATATACACTATGCATATTTATGGTACATGCCAAAGATGACTGCTTTGAATGGATGGTTGTGAGGATTTTGTTGAGGTCAAGAAAACAAATTGTCATTGCTGGCATTACAGCACAAGAAACATTTTCCACACACCCTTGTAAGTATTCCATACACACACAAGTATACATACAATTTTCCCATTAAAAGCAGTGTTGCTTACATACCCTGACAGTTCCGAGGGCAACCTAAATGTTACCACAAGCGTGCTCAGTCCATACCTGCATGCAACCCCCCAGTGCATGCACAGGTAGAGAGGATATGAATGCTCATGGATTTGTGGTACAGACTTGCAGATGCTCCTACTCAGAAGCTGACCATAAGGCATGAAAAGACAAATACATAGATCTCCATGTCTACCCAGCCATATCAGCTGCATACCCAGGTGGGTATGCGTTGCATACCTTCCTGGCCTGATGGATGCTGCAGTTCAGCTGCCAGCCTGGCCACCCAAAGCACAAACTTGAGCATTATCAAGTTCCCATCCATAGGAAGCTGTCTCAGGCCCTGGAAGAAAGGCTGTGAGCAGCACAGTGCGGTGCAACAGGGCCCTGTTGAACCAATTAGGGTTAACACACTTCTGGTTAATGAGAGGTGCCGGTCATGATTGTAAATTAATATTTTCCAGTGGCTACCCATGCACTCAAGTGTCAGTATTGATCAAACTTACCTCTGCCCAGTTGATGGATTCAACAGCAGCATACGCCTGCTCATCTGTTACCCAATTAAGATAAGTTCTTGACTCATCCTAATAGCTGTATTTATTGTCATCAGGAATATTAATGTATCTCTGTGCTAACTGCAAGCCAACATGGACACATGAGCACACGCAAAGGACACAGTGCTGCTCCAGGAATCATCCCAGGCTCAAACCACAGGGAGAAAGCACTTGGTTAACCTTCTTGTTCTGTTTTCAAGAGAGGCAGTGTTTTCCATGGAGAAGAAGAAAAAAGGTTCCTCCCCTTCTCTAGACTTACTAGACTAGATTCATGCACACCCTGCCCCACATCAGAGAATAAGCAGCACAGCAAGCTCCACAAATAAACTGCTTGGGCTTTTGAAGACTAAAGCAAATGGAAACCTCCTGTTGCACTGGTAGTCCAGCATGTGACAAATGCTGGGCATGTAAGGAAAATGCCTTCGGGAGGAACAAAATAAGGATTAATGAGCATCTTTTTACATGGTTTTCTACATTTCTAGCCTGGCTGTCTGAATCAGAAGCTGTTGGGTAGCTAATGGGCCTTGGGTAAGGGACACAACAGCAGCTGTCTACACAAAGCAAACAACCAAAAAAAAGATTCTATAAAAATGTAATATTTTCCTTGCAGTGCAAGGGGTTCATTCCTTAAAGACCAATATACAGCCAACCCAAAATGCACTAGCCCATTCCTGAAAGCAGACTCCCACCTGTAGCAAATGGGCTATTAAACAGAGCAAGAGATCAGGACCCATTTACTCATAAAAAAGGTCATTCTAAACTAAAACAGAAGTGAGAGCTCAGAGGAGGCCAGTTAATCTCTGCAGCCAAAGTGCAGCCCTGACAATCCCAGCCAAAGTAACCATCCCATGTGGCCAGGATTGCACGCTGTATTATATATAAGCTCAATGTTGAAAAAGGGGTCGTGGATTGGCTCAAAAAGTTAGAAAACTGTTAATAACGGTCTTCTAGTGTGCAACACATTACTGATACCTTTTCCTTGACGTGTGAGCCAAAGAAGACAACACCATCTCACTTATACAGAGGCTGAGTTTGGTCCCACGAAACTGGTTGGAATCCCAAATCATCAGTAAAAATCTGGTGATTTTCATAAGTGGTAGCCTCAATTTGCCTTCCAATTTGACAGATGCCCCCAAGGCAACTTATGGTCCTGGAAGCACCTTATTAAGCCACCGTTAATGGCAGCTCATGCCAAGGGACAAAAGTTTGAATGGGATCTTGCAAATAAACACTTTTAACCCATCAGAGGGGGAGCTTGCAAGCCTGCTGCCACAGAGTGGTTGCAGAGCTCACGGTGCTGCTGCTTCTGTCCAATCTGTCCTTTAGATAAGTGAAGGACACCTTTATCCAGGGCTCTCCACTTAGTCCTTTTCATTGTTCACTAAATTAAAAAGTGAGCAGTTGACAGCAGAACTTATTACATTACTCTTCTCCCTTCTTCCTCCTATCACCATAGCCATGTTTTAACGGCCACAGACACTTTGCTGGTATTCTTTTAATTTGATTTAACTAAAAAAATAACACACAAAGCCATTTGGCCTTGTGCCACTCAATGTACTGCTACAGAATAGGCATGAGTTATAGGGTAATATTTCACACCCTGTTGTGTCTTATTACTTAACTAATAACAATATTTACCCAGAGTTTTCCCCAAGCGTTTCAGACAGGTTTAAAAGAAATCTTGATTAAAGAATGACAGCCAAAGTATTGGATATTAAGTATAAATAAGAGTAATGTGAAGAGAGTGGAAGAGTTTACTGTTGCATCCTGGTAGTTTGCAGTAAATCAATATAATATGAAATTTCCTCTTTACTGGGCTTCTCCAGTTGTCAACTGCCTTGCTGCAGCCCATGTAGAGATATGCCAGACCTATGACTTGCACAAGTACAGCTCTTGTAGACTGCAGCAGCAACAGGCAGTAATAGCCTTTGCTTGCCAGAGGCTAAACCACTAATGCTAATCCCTTAGCCTCTAGACTAAGGGAATAATCAGCCACCTCTCACCTCTTCTGGGGCTAGTCACTAAGATATTAAATTATTGCAAACTAGAGTATCACAGACTTCATCTAACATGAGTTTTCTGAAACTCTCAATAGTTTGCAACTACAAAAAGACTTTCAGCTGATATGAAAAGCCACCTAAAAGAGTATTACCTGTGAAACTCACTGCTGAGGCAGACAAAGGCAAGGACCAAGTAAATTATAAGGGTATTAGATGTTGCCAGTAAAAGCACTCCCATTCAGATTAGAGAGAGGATATGACATTTTTACCGGTTCACATAGCTCTCTCACCAGTCAAGCAGCAGCTGTCTCTTTGGTAGATTATTCCTTGGTCTTTGCACCTTGCAATTTCTGCTGAAATAGTTGGCATTGCCCTCTGATCAAGGCAGGATACAGAGCTATCAGAGTCCTTGTCTCACTTCCTTTGGTAATTCTCCAGCTGACTAAGAGACTTAAGCAACACATCCATTCACCTAAGGAAGACAGTGAAGGTTCCTCCCAACCTAACTGCATTGAGAAAACTCATCTAATACTGTAAATACAAGGACTCCTGTCAAGAGCAATGAAGAAAAAATACATTCAAATTTATGTCCAAATTGCTACTTCCCTGACTGCCTCATAGATTACCTGCCCACTAAAAAGAGGGAGGGAACCATTGCCATTTTCTACAGATTATTACTTTCCTGTGGAGATTTTCCCTCCACAAGTTTACCATACTCCAAAGCGATTCCTATGTAAGAGCTGCTAAAATCACTGTGCTGGTAAAGATGTATGCAAGCCAGGCTAAGCACTCTAAAAAATGTAATTTCTGTAGAATTACTTAAGCTGATGAATAGGCAAAATCCTGCAGTGTTACTCAGGCAAAACATCATTCCAAGATGCTGAAAATTTTGAATGAATAAAGGGTTCAGGATTTGGTCCAAGAGTAGTAATTTTGGAGCAGACAGCTTAAGGAACATGAGTCTCTGACATGACCTTGTGACAGAGGATGTTCTTGTGGTTCAGTCCCACATCATACCAGCAGCAATCTGTCACAGGCTGCATTTCTGAGAGGACTACAGCTGAGGAGAAGTAGAATGACAAAACATTTACCTCTTTCATCAGGCTCTGCAGAGGTTTTCTCTTTATCCTTCAGTATTTCAGCATTCACCAGCCTTGCTTCCACATTGGAAAGGCAGGGCATGAAACATTTGTTCCTTTCCAATAGCTTTATACTGCGGAAGAGCTTATGGATGAGTAGCTGAGCTGTATTTGCATTTGCAGGGTCTGTATATGTGCTCAAATGAGATCCAGCTAGGGAAGGTCATAGTGGTATACAAGGATAGGGATGGACTAAGATCCTGCTTTGTCACCTCACCAAGAGGTAAAGGAGGCCTGTGAGCCAGGCAGAATTTTGTGGTGGTGATACCTCTGAGTAACTAAGGAAGCAGGGAATGAAACACCATACCTTATAGAGAATATCCAATCCCACCTAAAGGAACCCTCTTTACACTGACATCACCTGCACTTGCAGTGAAGTTTTACCCTGTCTTACCACACACTTCCTCTTCTCACCTCCCTGTAAGTACACCCAGCTGCATTCAGTCCAGCTTTCCTGCTTTCAGGTCTGTAAGTAACCAGGTCCTACCCAATCTCTCCCAAGGCCTCGTTTCCCCTACACAAGCACCTACCTATAGTTCTCTCACACACCAGTCTCTACTTAGAGCCCTGACAGGTCACACCAGGGAATGGTGTGAACTCATTACTAACTCTGCCCGCTGTTTTATCACCCTGACTCTCAGCACACCAAACGAGAAAGGCCTTTGTTCTCCAGGACAGCCCTCCCAACTGACTGGGTGGCTTATCACCCAGAAGCAGCAGCTTTTGCCCTGGCAGCTAATTTCTATATACCAATCCTTCTGTGCTAGCAAAAGTGTCTTCCCTCTCCTCCCCTGGACCCCTACTGTTTGTCCTTCATTTTTTTTTCCTAGGGGAGGGTAGAGAATCATACCATCCCTCTTGGTTCAGCTGCTTCTGCTGTGCATATTCTGACCCTCTGCAGTGGATAGAGCTTTAAAGCAAAGTAGTAATGGCCTTAGGAAAAGAGATCATATCCTTATGGGTTAAATTACAGGCCAGGGGCTAAAAATACTGCCAAAAAGGATAAATTTGGCAACAGTACTAGATTCTGTTATGAAAATAGGGGTTATACTATAAAAAACAAAAATGCAGGATGATAAAAGTCCCTCAAACCACTGCACGTATACTTAATGGGTCCAAAGCTTTAACGGACCTAATTTAAATGGGTCCAGGACTCATCCAGTAGAGTCAAGAAAGACAGACCAGACCTAGCTCAAGAAAATGATGCTCTTTGAAGTTATGGTACAGGCCTTGACAAACAGTATGGCAGGTAGGAAAGAAATGCTGCCCTAAACTACAGGTCCCATAAACCCTTGTAGTGCCTCAAGCTGTTACTGTGAAAATTGTATTTTAACCTTTTTTTCCAACACAGAATAGGCAGAGATATATCTAAGACAGGGAAAGGCAATTTCCATTTTCTCTTAGCCTGAGGATTTAGCCCTTGAAGGAAGACTGCAAGGGCCATGTGTCCCATTCATCTCTTATTTTTTAACATAAGAACACAGGACTTAAGACTGGAGGCTTGTGCTTTCAATTCATGAGTGATCTTCTACTTCTGTTGACAGATACATGTCCAGGCTTCTCCATTTGTCTCTGCTGCTGGACGTCTTTTTCCAAACTAACACTTTTCCGGTTCATACTAACTTCATCATCTGCTATGAGTGGGGGAAGAAAACTAAACACCCTCTGGAGAAGGAAAAAAAAAAAAGTAAAAGAAAAAGAAAGGAAGGAAGAACCTCTAGGTAAAAGCCAGGGGATCATTTTACAAAACACTGCCTTCCTCTGAAGACCTGGAAGCTGCACTGGGAAAAGGTTCCTGCTGAGGTAGTGGAGACTCCTGAAACATACAGGACTCAGAGGGAGAGGAATGAAGGACTAGCAACTGGTTCTGCATAGAGAAACGTTACTCTCTTAAAAAGACTTTTACATCCTCCTACTTTCCCCCACCCATTCACATAGCCTTCTGCTTCTTCATGGAAAGCGTATTTTAGCGTAATTTCTCGAACACTTAAATTCTATATCCTTTGGGGTACCCTAATTCAGTTCCAACTCCACTTACCTGACTTTGCTCACCTTGGCAGGAAGACCGTTATACTCATGATTACTTTGACACAACAAACCCCACCTTCTTACTATATTTCCTCCCTACCCTCTGTGGCAGTCATTCTGTAGATCTGCTGCATCCTAGGACTGCATCTCCCAGATATCACAAGACCTTTGTGTTGTGCTGCTGCCCAGTCCCCAGTGGAAGAGTCTTCAACACCCAGGACCTATCTGTATCACCTTTTTTGTTGTAAGACATGATTTTGAGAGTCCTGCAAGTATGGGCTTCCAGGGCCAGTGAGGATGATGTCCATGCTGGCACACAGATTTTTCTAGTGAGAAGAATACCAATGTCAGGTCCTGGAAGGGGTGGTTGCTGGAAACAGCACTCTAGGCATGAGCACTGGTGCACACAGTCCCCCTGTAGCCCTAAGAACAACACAGGTGCTAAACAGGTGCAAGGAAATAGGAAACTTCCCATTTTTAGAGCTACCCACATTATTCCTGAGATACCAGAGGAAGTATAAAAGAGAATTTTTTTATATATAAAGAACTGAATATGATTTTGCCTGATTTCCTAGCACTGACTGTTGAAATTCACCTAAAAATTTCAGTATCAAAATGCTTGTGTTTGAGCTAGAATCTCTCTTTTAAATAGCACGCCAGTCTTGATTTGAAAAACTGATCTATCATTTCTCCAGGTATTTCATCCCAATGGAAAGTTATCCTCATTATGAAAAATGCTTTACTCCCTCTCACCTTCTTTTCTGTAATTCAGGATGTAACTGCTGGGTCTTGTCAGAATTTTCTTTGCCAAAATTGCTGCAATCTTCTTCCTAAGTTGGTAAACAGGGTCTATGGTGATGCTTCTCAGTCTCCTCTAAATAGATTGAGTTTCCTAGGTAATCTGAGGCATATTTCCAAATTTTGCATCATTCCAGTGGGCTCTTCTCTGAATCCTTTCCCATTTATCAACAGGCCCTTGGTACATTTTGCAACACACTTAAGTTAATGTTGGAAGAAAAATAATTTTTTTTAACTCTCAAGGCTTTTGTGTGCTTGATTTCTCACCCATAACATTATGCATAACTACATGCCACATGTAGTACAAAAAAAAAAGAATAAACCACCAAAAACAAACAGACAAAAACTCACAGAGGAGGCTCTTAAAGGTCAAAAACTTAACTAGCAAATTTATAAATTTATACCAGATAAATCAATCAAAGCCTATTAATTTATTTTTTTTCCCTGTTTCTACCTCTGCATTCAGATGCTACAGAACCTTAAAGAACCTTACATAGTGATTTTTTGAGTTCAGACAGAAATAGCCTGGTCCTATTATCATTTCTTCCTTTGGAAAAGCATGCTTCAAGACTTAAGGGAAATTTTTCCTAACACCTAAATTTTTCATGTGGCTAATTTAATCCTATTTCTTTTACAGCCTTAAACTATGCCGTGTAAATCTTCTTTCTTCTACATCCTTCAGCAAAATAAATTACATCCTATTATTCCTACATCCCTAAGCCAATCTAACT
This sequence comes from Rhabdornis inornatus, assembly GCA_013397075.1. Classification (NCBI taxonomy): domain Eukaryota; kingdom Metazoa; phylum Chordata; class Aves; order Passeriformes; family Rhabdornithidae; genus Rhabdornis; species Rhabdornis inornatus. Next base: position 1,147,425 of record VWZS01006627.1, read on the forward strand.
AACATCCGTTTGTTACTCCTACACCCTAAAGCAAGCCTGCACGTGTCTTTAATATGTCAAATCCTCTAAGAGCTTGTACAGAATCCTAACACCCTAGGTGGGCTAGTCATATACATGTTTACTTCCAGTTTCCATAAATCCACCATCAATGAGAATTTGCAGTTGATTCTCTGCATTTCTTTCATCTCGGGGACACATGTCACATCAAGATATTTCAGATCTGTCTGAACTGAGGTATCATTACTGCCAATCATAATAGTTCCCATCTTGACAGTTCAGGAATTGCTACCTCTACTTATGGGGCTCACAATCTCAAGTGGTATCTATTTCTATTATACATAGATGAAAATTGATTTTGTCCTGCAAATGAAAACACTGTTGAATTTCACCCAAAGGAGACACGAGCTACTCTTTAGAGTAACTGAGGCAAACAGGGGATGGAAACCAGAAAAAATGAAAGTTCTCAATGAGGAGTGGTCAGTGGTGGCTGCAGGAGAAGCATACACACAGTGGAACAAATGGTTTCTTCAGCAGCAGACCACAAGTCTCATCAGCTGATCTAGGTCACAATCAATGCACCTCAGACTGCCAGCTGTACATCAAGCAGCATCTTATACAAGGATGCAACACCAATCTCCCTGGTATTGTAGATGCCATTTTAGACATGTCAGAGCTTTGGACACATGCAAGACACTTGCCTAGTCTAGAGATAGCTGAGATCAGCAAATCCTTTCTTTGCTAGAAGAATAGCAGAGGCTGTAAATAACTGTGCTATTTTGGTGTCATCCGTATTACAGACAGAATTATACCTATTTTCAGACAACAGGGGAGCCAGAAAGTGTGTCCCAGTTTTGCACCCAGTTGTTTGGGCTCTTTTAACCCACCAAAGGCAGGTTTTAACTCACTCTTTCTGGAGGTGAAAAGGGTCTGTTTGAAAGATGCCAAACTGGTCACTCAGTTTGAGCTGTCATCAACAGTATCTTAATTACAGAATCACAGGATATTTGGGATTGAAAGAGATCTCCTGAGATTGTCTAGTACAATAAGATGCTTTCAAGAACATAAGTCATCTTTGGGTCATCAACTGTGACTGGTCTGCTGCCAAGTGAAGGAATAGCAGAGCCTGTATTTGATTTTAAAACCACCCCACCGTACACAGATCCTCTTTGGGAAAACTCAGCAGATATTTAGATCCTGCTTCCCTTAAATAAGGGCAATAAAAATGCCTGATGGCCTACATAACAAAAACACTTTAATAGCAGTTATCCTGAAAATGCAGCTGACACTTTGAGGGGGATTAAAGAAAGCATTTTGGATTTGACCAAAATTATACTAAAGGGGAAGGCATAGATGCCTTGCTTTGGCAACACTACTACAAAAAATTAGGTTCTGGATAAAATCCAAGTGTTTCCCCTAACTTTTTGGCCCAGTCACAACACTAAATAATTCATGACTCTACCAGGTCTGTTTGGAGCCCAAAGTGAGTTACTTGCTTTTTGGCTCAAACTTGCATCAGAAGATCTTCAGCTCAAGATAACTAGAGTTTCACAATATAGCAAGGACTAGCCTTTGAGACACGAACATTTTGTTTCATTGACTGATCTTTTTTTTAGATATAGAAGACACATCTTTCCCTAGAACTCAGGTCACATTTGCATAGTTGAATAAAAGTGTAATAAATCTCCTCCTTTCCCGTGGTAGAAAACAATGCAGAATTAATTCTTCTTGGGGCCTTCTTAAGCAACTACTTAATCCTATTATTGGACCTTGCACTCTTCCTTTTGGGGTTAGTACAGTCCTCTGACTTGCCAGGGTTGTTCACCTGTCCATACTGAAGACTCTTTACCTTTGAGAACAAGTCGTTCCTGCAAACAGAGGTAAACCGATAGTGACCCACAATTACTTTGGCATAACATTAGATATTGCTGAGGATCTGTGCATCACATAAGCTCCACAGATTTATTCTTTATAGTTCTGTCTGTTCACAAAAGAATCAAGACTGAGGAAAGGTATTTGTTGTTGTTATTATGGAGAGATGATCCAAGAAAGAGGTTTTAACTCCTGAGTTTGGTGAAAAACATCAAGTTAAGAATTGAGATTTCAGATTAGAAATCACTTTAGACTTTAATAGACATTATTAGCATCCCACTATGGTAGATTGGAAACTGCTGTGAATATTTCTACCCATGAAGTTTAGTTGGTGGATAAGATCCATTTCCTTTCTATGGTCCTAAAAGAGCAACAAAGTTTGTATAGCTGGATCCAAACACTTAAACATGTTGATCTCTTAGCCCATCTGACCACCTGTGAAGGGTGAGAAATGTGAGAAAAGATTTCAGCTCTTGAACAGGCCAAATGCTGGTCCTTATCATATTGTAGTGTCCTTGTGGACTTCATCAGCAGTGGTTCGATTATACAAAGAGACATGTGGACTACTGCACTACAGAAAAGAAAAAAAAAAGCCAAAAATCCAAACCTCTCTAGTGCTTATGTGAAAGAGTCCTGTATCCTCCCATGCTCCAATAATAATCTGAACAATATTTTCTTGCTGCTGTTTGAATGCAACGTCTGAGTCCTGTCTGGCTGCTGAGCAGACTTCTCCCCAGACGAGTTTGAAACACATTTGGCAACTCTGCCCATATGGGCTTCCTCAGATATGCCTCATGAAAAATCACACAACTAGACAGTTGCTCAGAAATCAACACGTGTCCCCCTCAGACATGAAAGGTACTGGTAGCCTGTGACATCAGCTACTTTAGCATAGTCAGATGTCACAAACATGAGTCGAGTATAAAACAGCATTTAGTTAGCTTGCAGCCCTCTCCCAGTAATGAGATGGCACTTTATCACACTCGACAACAAACTAAGCAGAGTACTTCTGAATGGAAAACTGTTGCCTCTGTATTGAGTAAATGGACAGTAGTGAACATAATAGGGACATAGTAGCCCAAGGAACTGTATTTTCATCACGTTAAGCAAAGTTCCCTGCCCAGCCATCCAGGGGCCACTCAGGCAGCCACAGTCAGAGCACCCGAGATGGGACAGAGGGTCCTTCTCAGATACACCCCCACACTCACAGTCAGACCAGATATTCCATAGCAGAGTCTCATACATCTTGATTCTTAAAATAATTTAATCTTGGTGCAATACCTAAATAATAAAATACCTGCTCAAGCTGGTGCATCCCAGGAGGTATCCTGAACAAAGGAAACCCTGGGCCGTTATACTCTCATAGTCTAAGGGCAGGAAAGTCGGAGTCCTCAGCGCCTGCCTGAGCTCCTGTCCCCTGGCTGGCACACAGGTAGGTCCCTGTCCCCTTTGTCATGCAAAGGATCTGCAGTTCACGGCCTATTACCTTGGGCCAACCTGGAGCTCAACCTGTGGCTCCCACTGCAGCTGCATCCCAAGATACCTGACCTGAATGTATGCTTCAAAAATCATTTTCTCTCCTTCTGCCCCTTGCTTTCACTCATCTCCCTCCTCCTATTCTCCTTCTGGTGAGGATGCATTTCCACAGCATGCAGCCTCTTTCCTCTAATTTGTCTTCTGTCAGCAAGATTAAATGCTTGAAATGGATGCTATCTATGAAAAACACTCTCCCCTTCACTACATACTCCTCAGAATCTGGTACTCTCCAGGACCAACAGACCTTCTGAGTGAGGCCGTGTGGCAGCTTTCTGAAGTATATGCAGCAGAAGTCTGGGAGGGCTAGAACCACAACATCTTCCAGTCAACCAAACATGACTATCTCTGACTTCTCTCTCGACATCTGTAATTGTCCTAAGCCAGAGTCCTAGGGAACAAAAACCAACCAAACAAACAACAAAACAAACAAACAAACAAAAGCAAAACAAAACCCCAAAACAACAACAACAAAAAAACCCAGAAGTGAAAACAGTGGTGTTATGAAGTAAGAGAAGGAAAGATAGCTATGTAGCTATGCAAAAATGGGAGTAAAGGATTGATAGAAAAGGCAAGAGATTTATACAGCATTTCCTTGTCTGTCTCCTCCACAAACTGAATCACAGAAGCATGAAAGTAGATGTATTGAATCTCAAAGGAAATAAAAGAAGTGGAAAATTAACTACTGATGAAAAAAGTAGCTGTGTCCAGGGATTCCTGCATATCAACTCTGAGCTCCTTCTTATCAGCTTAGAATAGAAAAGGCCAGGGGACTGGGGAGGAAAGGTCAAACACTGACAGAAAACACAGGCAAGGGAAAAATGAGAGCTAACATGGAAATCAAAGCAGAAAAGCAGGATGGATAAGAGTTGATCCTGTTTCAGACTATTTGCACTCCCTGCCCTGGGTGCCATTCCCCCATTTCATGCATCATGAATGAATTAAGTGGGTTCAAAGCTGAGGCTTAGAATAGCCACACCACTTTCTTTCTTATCCCCACCTCTATTTGGCAACAGGTGAAAACAGTGGGCTGGGATAACCTCATAGAGCAGCTGCCACACTAAGAGCCACCACACAGCTGGACCGACTGTGAGCTGCTGCCTGCAAGGTCCCAGCTGACTTCAACAGCACTTCCTGATGGTTATTAATGGCTTGGACAATATGCACGAAGCTGGCCTGTGTAATACTGCCTGGATTCTGGGCATTGTGTTTTCCTGGATCTTTTGCCATTGTTTCCCATTAGTTTTGAATGAATTTTGACCTTATTCTCTCCTGGGCCTCCCTTTGCACTCTGATGAGAGCGGCCACCTCGGATTTCCAGATGATGAAGGATAAAGGGCTGCCTCCACACTTCTGTCTGATCAAAATCAGGTCCTCTGTCACAGTAACATTAGAAATAACTAAAAAAAAAAGATTGGAATGAGCATATATAGTTACTACTGGACACATGTAGTCATTGACATAGAACCTTGAAGAGTGGCATCCAGTGGAAGCACTACACACCCTGACTATCCACATCAGTGACCAACAATGTGCAAAGCTGTCTCCCTTTTGGAAATCTCCACTGAACTTCAAATCTTGGCTCCCAAATACCAAAAGTGACCCTAAAATTACCCTCATGTGGTCAGCAACCCAGCTATTCAGCTTGCTTCCTCAAATCAGTATAAGCATAATGTCAGCAACATCCTGTCTTTCAAAGACTGAACATTTGCTCACAGTCAGGCCCAAAAGGACGTGCAGAAAGGTAGGACACGCCTGGGTTCTCACTGCTGACATGATTCAGTGGAGTAAATTACAACCTTTTACAGAAATAGCTAATAGCTTTAAAGATGAGAACGATATAAAAGTATGTGGGGGGTAAGCAGGACAGATGGGTTAACAAACATAATAGGATATGCATAATTCTTAGCTACTCAGGAACAGTAATCACAAATCACCACCTGCCCAGTTACTATCAGATGGCAGGTCTGCCTCTTCACAACAAATCTGTTTTCTGTGTATGCATCACAATCTTGGTGCATTCATTCACTTACCATAGTAACTTTTCTTTTCCCACATAGACAATTCAGCTTTGTGAGAAGGAACAGGAGTTTACACCTTCCTATATAAGACATTACTTAATGTATTTGACTTTGCCACATGCAAGTGAAACAGATAAAATGAGGGAGCTTTCAGCATATCAGTGCACCTCCTTTTTATTTGCATAAACTTATTTTACACAAGGCTCAATTTTGAAACTACAGAGCATGGCAGAACATGTTTTGAACTGCATTTCACTCAGGTGGAGACTATTTCTAGTACCAGGAGAAAATAAATATGGAACCCTACAAACTCATTGGAACTGCCATATCACAAAACTCATCAGGAGACATTGCACAGAACATTTCTGAGCAGAACAAAAATTCCACTTGTGAAGATCCAAGTGAATTTGGGTCAATTTTGACACGCACTTCTGGATAAAAGAAGAAAAGTGAGATGTGGGCACAGATGAGTGAAGGAAGTCTCAGAATAAGTCATATTTCTTTTTTTAACTGTTGAAATGATGGTGCCATTTTTTAAAACTGTCCAGGCTTAAAGGAAGAAGAATTTTACAAGAAATTAACTTTCATCCTTCCTACAATTAAAAGAAATTTTTCAGTTTTGGATTGAATGAGGAACCACTGGTTCCTCAACGGTGGCCAATGGAACCTACCATTCTCTTTTTCCTTCATCTTACTTTCTTTTTTTCCAGTCATTGAATTGAAAACTCCATTATTCATACAACTCAATCTGAAATAAAGAAAAGATCAAGCCAGCTGTAGACTCCTTATATTCTGAATTAAAATGTCAGGCTATGGCAGACATGGTAGAATATTCTCTTATCAGAGAATCACACACTATATCATCCCCTAATTATAACCAAGCCTTTAGCAGCAGTTTCATGCACTCATAATATTACTGGATTTCAGGTATGCTCATTCTGAGCTAAACTTCCCACAGAGCATTAAGGGCACATGCAGTGAGCAGTAGGTCTATGAGATAATGGTTATCTAATTCCTCTGATGAAAAAAAGGAAAACATCTGTCAATGAGAGGGGAAACTTGCAACCTTGGGAATTGTTGTCATGGGACAGTGACATTGCTGACTTGTCTCTAAAGAAAACCTTGGGAGGCAATTCTCAGGGATTAAAGAAAACCAACAATAACAGTAGGGGACTGTTTATTTGTTAAGTAATGATAAGACTATGGAGAAAATGGAAGGTGGGCTCAGCAGAGCTGACCTAATTTTCTTCTTTCCCAGGCACCTGCATTCACAACAGCTAAGTGATGAGCAGAATAGTGGGCACCAACCTAGGGCTGCATCCTACATGACATAGGTAAAGGATGGCCCATCCAACATAGGGGTGTAAGGTTATCTCAACTTTTCAATGGCTTTTTGTGAGCTATCTTCCCTCACTCTCATCAGGGCTTCTTTTAGCAGAGATTTAGCCTGCCCAAGCAGCCAGCTGATCAGCACTGATTTTTAAACCTGTGCTGGCCAGAGGGATAAGGGAGACATTCTTCAGGCTTGCTCACTCACCAGTCGGCCTTAGCAATTTCTTGTTATCATTGTCCATGAGCCCGAGCCCACCAAAATGAAGAAAGTGGAATATATTTTCTGCTGTTGTTTTGAATGTGAAGTAGAGTGGAGCCTGGATTGCACTCTCAGGGCACTACAGGGTCACAGGCAGTGCATAGACAGCACAATTGCTTATCCCTCCCCAAGGCATTGCACACAAGAAAGAAAAGAGACACACAGCACTGGCCAGGTCCATTGCTCCTGGCAAACTACAGCAGTATCCCTGGAGTGGGCAGCTTCCCAAGCCAGCCTAATCAGAAACACCATCTCAGAGGTAAAGCACCATGCTGCTTTGGCACATGATGAAGACAGCCACAGATCTGAAGCACAGCAAATTCGGATTAACAACATTTAACTGCAGGGGTAATAACCTTTTGGGACAGGGTTCCAAGGCCTGTGGGGAGGCCCATTGCAGGCAGGTTGTCATTTTTTGTAGAACTGAATGCCACCATGCGCTGGAAAGTGTTCTGCTACAGAGTAAAAGTTTGGGGCATTCTCCCCCAGATGCTTTAGATATTTGGTACCAGTCATGTTCTACATCCCCATAGCTTCTAGAGAGAGCAAGAGCAGAACAAGACCTGCTAGCCTCTGCGATGCCTTCTAGCCTGGTGCTCCAGTGTTGCCTGATCATTGACTTACAATAGGCTAAAAAGGAAAAATGAGACTTGCAAACATTCTCATTAAATTCCACCTGCTCCCCATCAATAGGTGAGGATAATCTGCACTATAAAGAAGTCAAAGATAAGACATGAAGCCTGATAATTTCAATGGCTCTGTAGCACACTGCATCATCCGCTGATGCAGGGGTAAGCATGCAATTTGGTGGTATCGGGCCCATTTGTTGGATGGCTTCCTTGAACTCTGAGCATGATTTTTAGATAAGGGAGGCAGATAAATTCTTACCATACAAAATCCCAAGGACTGTGATTCTCACCTCTGATGGCCAAACCAACCTGCCCTAGAATATCTTATCAGAGTAGCTGGTGAGAATAAAAACATTTATTGTGGACATTTATGTCTGCGTTACCCATGAACTGCCCACAAAGGTCATTGACTCAGTGAAACACTGACCCTCTGAAAGACAATCACAGATCACTGAAAGTGACTTTACTCACTTGGATGAGTAAACGGATTTTGATTTAGCCCTGTCCTCAGGTGAAGCTTCTCTGAAGACACCCTGCAGAGCTGCTCCTATCACCATTGTGCTCCTCAGGCAAGGGCTCAGCTGACTCCTGTCTGCTCTCAGAAGGCAAGCCTTCTTCCCTTTACCTTTTCCTGTAGACAAGCACTACATCTCACCCCCACCCCCATCACTGCCAGTGAGCTTGATGGGAGGGCTACATCTTCCTGCCCTCAGATGGCTGCTCTTGGAAGAGAAGGAAGCTCACCCAGATGGATTTCAGTAGTTCCATGAGTATTTTATGGTCTTTTACTGATTTACGGCCAGTTCAGCATTCTTGTAAATGGCTATAAATTGGATTGAAGTCATAAATCATAACCAGAGAAAGAGAGACACAGTCTCTGAATCCCAGCTCAGGCTAAACTAGCCTCTATGAGTATATGGAAGAAACCTGCTCTCTCAGTCAATACACACAGCTCAGGCTACAACAATGGTCCACAGGGTCCAAGCCTATTCCTCTTCCACAGGGTTTTAAGAGCAGTTACACACTGAAGGTGTGTGAGACACTAAGAATTCCTCCCTCCCAACACCTGCCAAAGCCAGCTGTAACACAGGGGCTGAACCCACCACCTCAGGCTCTGCACACTTCCTGACCTTTGCTGTACTCGTAAATGCACACATACACATCCCCTGTGAGCAGGGAGGCAGACCAGCACTGTTCACACCAGACTCAAAGTTTCTTCACACAGATCAGCAAGGGGAGATTCCCACCTCACACACTACCTTTCCAAGGTGATTGCCTTCTTTCTTCACTGAGACTGGCAGCAAGCTGCAGGTTGTTATTCTTCTGAAACGCCTGATTTCGTCCACATGGAGCACTGAGAGCTGAAATGCCTTACTTCCACTCCACAGACCTGATACCTAAAACCTAGGGATTTGTATTTTTCTCTTTTGTTTCCCAAGGTCATTTTTAGAATCTAGCTGCAAGCATTTCTGAAAGCATCTGACACAGCTGTCTAGCTGCAAGCTAGACCCTTATTATTTCTGCAGAAGACTGCAACCCAGGAGCTGGTTCTTACCACCTTCTCAACTTAACAACCACTGTGCTACCCCTAAAGGCAGGAGGCACCAGCTCACTCCCCTACTCACCCTTGCAGTCCATCACAGCCTTTCCTAAAGACAACAAAATCCAGAAAAGCCAACTGCCTTACCAGGCTTTTTAAAGTCCTGAGGGCTGCTGGGCGAATTTGTTTGGCCCTCGCTTTCTAGGCAGAGCACCCAATGAAGACAAGCCTAAATATCTCCCCTCGCAAGCTTAAAGGGCTCCCGCTGCTGTTAGCACAGTAGGAAGAAGTCCCAACACACCTACTATCAAAGAGTTTTACTTGCTTAAAGGAACTTGAAAAGATACCACAAAAGTGTGTCCAGTACTAACTGCATAGGCATCAGAGCCTCAGCATTATGATCCTACAAAGAATTCTGTCATTCCCTAGGTAGGATATGCACCCTGTTTGTACAGGCAGTGACCCCTTCTCATGTCTATTCGGTTCAGACTTACTTATGTTTATTTATTATTTAGACAGATGGTTTGGTTTAGTCTAATACATGCATCTGTTGAAATTAAATTATGTGCCTTTCCCTCTGTTTTTTTTTAAATACAAGCCACTGCCTAATTGCCAACATGAAGGGAGAATGGCCTCACTGTAGAATTGCCTAAAAAAATTAACCACTGATGATGATGTCATTTTCTAATAGCCTGAAAGAGAAGGTGAACTGCTTGCTTTCATTCATTCATCTTTTCATTAATTAATCATTTTGCTGTTACTTTGTGGTCCTGCTTGTATCTGCTTCTTTTCCTTCCTTGTCTTATTTTACTTGTTTGTGCATCACTGTCTCTGTGATAACACCTCAAAACCCTAGACTGGGATCAGCTTCCTACTGTGCTCGGCACAACGCAAAACACAAAAATATTCATGTTTGCACATGGGAAAGGGTAACTGTTTCTGGAGTTCTCTTGAGTTTTATTCCAGGAGCTTTCAGGGGACAATCCAGGCACTACTTTTAAGGGGTCTGTCAGAAGTGTCTAAAAGTAACCCCCAAAATTATAGGTCAGAGTCTCTTTAGAGGACTTGCATCTCTTTGGGATCAAAACTTAAAATAATTTTTTAAAAGAAAGGCTGAGAAACAAAAAGCATAAACCCTTGCTTTGGAGAGAAAAACCAACATTGTTTTGGTGTAGTAAATAATACCATGATTAATAGCAAAAGTAATCATAATAATTGATCTGTAGTTGCTTGCCAAGACATTAAAAAGGAATCATAGTAGCTTGACCATTCGTATCAGCATTCTGATTCTTGGAAAAACACATTATTTTAAGCTGCATTTGGTTGGTAATGTTAATACCATCATAAAATACTGCCAGCACATAGGTGGTTGAGAACATTTCAGGAAATGATGAAAGGAACTAAATTTTATTCTTACACTTACTGATTACTATTATTTTCCATTGGACACTTACCTTCATGACATGATTTTTTTGGGGGGGAGTTAATTTTTATTCTTTTCATTCATTTTCTTTCAACACTGAAGGTCTGGTCACCTAATCACATACCTGTATGCTACACTGTGATCAGGGCAGAGAGAAAATAAACAAGCTAACCCAGAACTTATGGCATCAGCACAGTACAGAGTCAGTGTTCCATTGGCCCTGTCATGCAGTAGGGATCTGTGACTTGGACATACAAAAGCAGCTTTGAATTAGTTCAGAGATTCTGTATCAAGGAGCATGGGAAACAACATGTATTCTGTGGTTCAGGACCTGGGTAAAATCAAAACAGCTTGCTTGACTATCTGGAGCAGCAGTGTCCAAGTTATCCTAATTCCTCCCACCACAGCCCAGATTTAGCTTTTCAGATGTCTCCACATGGCTCTCAGTCTTTTCTTAATAGGACAATAACAAAATTGAGTTTGGCTAATGGCTGGAGACTCTTCTGGCACCAACACAGCCTGGAACAGAGTCATCAGCCTGTGCGGCCATCACCACTGGCTCTGCTTTCAGGACTGGGAGGCAAGAGGCACATCACCAGCACACACACACCCCAGCAGGCACAGCCAGGCACTGCCCACACGGTGATGTAGTCTGGAGGAAAAAGACAATGGATCTCAGAGGTGCAATCTAGCTTCAGTGGCTCTGAAGGCTAAGACACTTTGCCATGGGTTGTTTGCCCAAATGATGCCAGCAGATAAATCCTAAACATTACAGATGAAGAAACTTGTATTTTTCTTATGTGGCTTTTTTTTTTTTTGTGACGTTCTAGTCCAGGCACTTCTAAGAGGCTGCTATTTTAATACCGCTAGTACTACTATTAAAAATATTAATAACAACAATATTAGCAACAGCTAATAGCCAAAGGAATAGCAAAAGCAGAGGTGTTTTGGGTTCTTTTGGACTTCATTTGTTGAGCAAGAGAAGAAAGCATTAGCAAAATCCACAAGGTGACACCAAATCATTAGGGTCGACCAAAGTAAAGGGACTCAAAAAATTCAGAAGTGATAGTAGTTTCTCCATAAATGTCCCAGCTAAGATGTCACCCTCAGGCTGAATAGACTCTTGCAATGAAATACTTGCCCTTCACTGGGTACTGCTGATTCTTTCCTGTCAAAGAAGATTTATTCATGGGAAATAATTAAAAAAAAATTCAGAATTTTCTTCCTGTTTGAATGGATTATATTACATTAATTAGTGGAGCGTGGGTTTTAGATATTTTTCTTTGTCCCCAAGGACAAGAGACATTTGTGCTTACCACAAGGTCCTCCTTCACCCCAGACCTGTTCTTGCTACTTTAAATTATATACATTGTCCACCATGCTGTAATAGTGCTAAGTGTGGCATAATTTTTGGAAACAAAATGTCTCCCTCCCTCTTATTCTTTCACACATATGGCATCTCAAAATGCAATGACAGACTATAAATTCACACCAAGGTTATGGAGACTTTCATCAGAGAGGAAGGAAAAGTTGGCTATTTTTTGATGGCCATTCTCTGTGAACTGTGAAGAAAACAACCACTGCCATCATCAGATTCAGTCATAAAAAGAGTGATATTAGAAAAGTGTTTTCTAGTATGAAAGATTGTTCCCAGCAAAGAACAGTGTTTTTTTGTGTTTGCAGTGTGTGGCAGCCTTCCTTTGGCCAAAGTTTCTTTAAGTCAGCAGATACTCTGGCTCTGTTTTCTTGAGATCTCCAAGAAATAACATCTTGCATCTTTTGGATCCAGCCACAGTGTTATGTGTCAGCTTCGACGTTGGTCTTGGTTCTCTGTTTCTCGCTGCTTACTGACATTTGCAGAGCTGCCTGGAAGGAGACATCATGCTCCTCTTACCCCAATGCCTCCTCTGAGTGTCTCAAAGCCCAAGTTTCCAGCTTCTGGCCTTCAATCTCTCTGTTCCCCTCTGTTATGGTGCCTGCAAAGGGCATTAAAAATATCAATATAAATGGTGCACAGCAGAAAGTTAGGACAAGAAACTGCAAATGTGTAAAAGTGCTATTGCCCTGGCACTTGCATGATCTTTATAGTGATCTGGTAAGAGAGAGAGGTTTCAATATAGCACCAGTGCCTTTAAACATCCTCTCCACTGTAAAACTCAGGCAGCAGTACAGAGCACAATGCAACACCAGTCAGGGTTTCCCTGGGTGGGCAGGAAGTCTGAAGAATGGCACCCATTGTGGGACTGCTGGACCTGAGGCAGGGTCTGGTGGGGGGACCTAAGTATCTCTGCTTGCGTGCAGCCCCCTGTACTGGGAAAGGGGTAGGCAATGAGGGTCACTAGCCTGCCCGGCACTTCCCAAGCAGTCAGACTCCGGTTTTCCAATGCAAACTTTCTTTGCATGGCAAGCATAGGGAGGGAACGGAGCTGAGGAGATTCATGTCTGCCAGCCCTGTGCTTTGAAGTCCTTTTTTTAATTGGGGTAAATAGAATCAGAATGACAAGTGCAGAGTGATGGCTTCGATGTGCTATTTGTCTTGTGAGGAATTTGTGAAATATGTGTTTTTCTGTAGAGAGTGCATGGCTGTAAAGAAGGGCCAGAGTCAGCACAACCTCAGAGCAATGGAGAATAAAGCATTCTAGTTTTGTGGCCATTGATCTGATGACACTGTGGGTAATGGATGGACAAGGTTAGTCTCAGAATGTCTGATTTTTCTGAAATCTTTGCTGGAGTCAGACTTAAGGTTGCTTCACCATGCAATTCTGTGTTTACCGTTATTAGAGATCATCATATCTTCACAGTCGCTTTGAACTTCCTATGCTTTTAGTGATTGATGGGTTTGGAAGTTTTTTTAGAGAAGCATATAATTCTGCAAAGATTTTTTTATGTGATCATTTTTTGTTTACCTGAATTCTATTAATTTTGCCCTGCAGTCTGAGATCCATGTTGTTATATGGAATTTCACTTTGCAGTTAATTTTTTGTAGGATAAATCTTCTGGTTTTTCTTTTTCTTCTTCTTTTTTTTTAATGTTTATTTATTTAATTTTTTAAATTGTTTATTTCCTTTGAGAGAAGGCTTAAATTCAGGTAAGAAGAGAACCCCGATTAATTAGTCAAACCTAAGTAGACAGGTTGCAGACCTGTTTGGGGCTATACTACAAATACAGCTATTCTTGGGGTAGTGCCTCCATAGACAGGGAATTGTATGTTTTGTTATGAGGTGCTGCACACTGTCCTCCATAAAGGAACCCTTGAAGAAAGAGCTGTGGCAGAAGAAAGCAGGAACATGGCAAACAAATTGATGCTTCCAAAAAGAAATTAAACCCTTCAAAGCACTCGTGTATTTCCATGAGGGGCACTGAAGGGCATCAGCCCTGACTGCTAAGTCCACATGTAGTTTTGAAGTCCCTCTGGACGCCCAACTGCTATGTAATTCCCAGATAACCATATCATTAAAACACTCCCAGTTGCTACCTGCCAGAAGATGGTGTCCTATCCTATCAGACACAGGTTTTAGCACAGTGATCCAGGCATTCGTGACTGATTATTGCAGCTAATATGTAGTGAAGAATGCAGGCATCCTGGAAAAGCTCCGGTTGAGAAAACAGTCTCTGGTCTCCCTAGCAACACCAATTACTGTGAGAACATCACCCGACTGCTCCTTCATTTGTACTGGCCACCAGTGAAGACAGAGTCACCTTCAAGGTCTCTGCCCCAATACTCCATGCCTGCCACAGATTTTGTCTGAGCTGATGAAGAAATTCACCTTTCTGCATAACCCCACGGTTACTTTGCCATAGAGGAACAAGCAGATGGTTGACTTCGAGGATAGAGTCTGTGCTGGAGACAAGATTTTGCAGGGCTTTAGATCATTGTATTACTCCCAGGAACAGTGAGAACCCTTGCGGTAGTTCCTGCCCTCTCCACAGAGAACTCAGCTCCCCAGCATAATCTTCCATCAATAAACTCATGCACAGAAGTCTAAACAAAAAAATCACACTATAAACTACTCCATCTCTTTCTTTTACAGGACAGAGGATGAAAATTACATAAAACTTGTTACTTTAGTTTCTGTTTTCCAATGCTTGGATCACTCTCGGATGGTGTGTCTCTGGGAACTGCTGAAACTAACAAGAAAGCTGTTGTGGTCAGAAATGTTATATGGTATCTGGCCCATTAACTCACCCCGGGAGATTCCTATAAGCCCTGTGCGAGATTCCCATGCAAGCAAGGATTTTGCACAGCGCTGCCCAGAGTTGTGACACCATACCCCCATATCAGCTCTTTGCTAAGTTGCCTTAAATCTGTTAGCAGGTCCTGAGGAACGACCCACAAATCTTCTTTCAAATTTTTAATTAATTCCTTTCTGCTGAGTTCACTCCCCTTTTTTTGCTGTGTTTCCATGAACAATCTCACAAATCAGTTTACTGGCAGGGATGTTTGTAGACAAGGCAATTTTAAGCCAGTGTTTCATTCTATTTGCAGAAAGTGCATTTCGAATATGCTATTACAGGTCTCTTTGCTGGAACTCAAAATACAGGCTCCTGTTTGCACCCCAAGTCCTTTAGTAGCTGAAAGGAGAAAACTGATAGTAAGCAAAACTGTTACATGTCCTTTCTTAAGCATAATTCTGGTTATTGGAGCAGCTGTACTGCTTCAGACCACAGGTCCATGTACCATAGAATACTGTCTCCTGCAACAACCATGAGAAGAAACTCAAGGAAATTTGTGAATGGAGCAACTACTCTCCCAAAGATGAGTATGCCACAGTATAAACCTCTTAGCGAACCCTTTGCAGTTGCTACCAATATGACAGGAATGTGTTCAAATATTCAGGTAAGGGGCATACTATGAGTGATCAGACAAACAGGTTGATTGATTAGTTGATCTTTGAAGTCAAGCAATATACTCATACTTTTAATATACTGTGATTTTTATGGATAATATCAAATATTCTCGTATGACTCTCAAAAATAAACTATTTTAACCCACTTCAAAATAATTTTGACAGATAACACTGAACAAACATAAAAATGATCACAAATTATCAGACCTCTGACTTGAACAAGAGCAAACTCAGACCTCAGTAGCAGATAACATCTGATGGAGCCAGGCAGGTTAAAATGAAAGCTATGCTTCTTATGAAGGAGCAAAGGTGATTAGCCAGAGCAAGAAACTCCCACATGAAGGAAAGGATTAGTCACGTTTTAATGTCTTGAGATCAACAACTGACCTGATGTGAAGAGTTTCTTCTTAGCTAAACACCTACTATGCTTTAGTCAACGACAAATCATTGGGTTCAATCCAGGGGTGACTGGGTGAAAATTAACGGCTTGTGATACTTGGAAGGTCAAAACAGATGATCTAGTAGTTCCTTTAGTCTTCATCTCTGAGTCCATGACTGCACAATGGACACATGGTTCATTATAAAGAGTGGTGCATTGCCTCATCTGATATAAATAGACATTTGCGCTGATTTACACTTGATAAGCATCTGGTCAGGATTGCTCAGCTGCACACTCTGGCATGAGAAGCTGTCAAGACTAAAACTGAAAAATGGCTATAGCACATCAGAGCTCATGGACCAGATGGTGAGGGGGGCTTGCAGGAACCTTACCCATGCACATGGCCTTGTCAGGTGAAGTCTCTGTCTCATCCACAAGCCGTTCCACTTGCCAGCTGAGGAGAGCACATTCCAGGGAAGGTAGGAATAAGCTCTGCTGTTTAAGGGGAGTTTCCCTGGGTTTTGTGGGGCTCTGGAACAAGAGCTGCTTTGCCCACAGTTTCTCCCAAAATGGTCTCCTCATGAGGAGGATACCATTCTCCAACCCAGTGCCATTCCTGGGCATCCCACCTTATGTTACATTTGCTAGTATTTTTTGTCCTAGGGTTTATAAAATTGAGAGCAATTGGGTTTCTTTCGTGCTGCCATCAGGTTACAGTAGTGACAGAGAACATTTCCTTTCCTATTGTCTGAAAGCTAATCTCAAAGGGAAATTTCAGGTTACTCTCAATTCCTGCCTGTTTTCACTTGTCTGTCCGTGTATCATGCTACTAGTGTTTTCCTGTCTCTGAAATACTTTTTAAGTATGTGTAGGTTATCATGCTCACAGTAGTTGCTGTTTAACCAATATCTCCAGACTTTATCCTTTTAATCTTTCTTTCTAAATAAATCCCTCCATTCCCTTGATCATTTCTGTTGCTCTCCTTTGAACAGCTCCTGTTTGTCAATAACTCTTCCTAATGACTCATGTGGAACAGGAAATATGTGAAACTTCAAGGCATAACAAAACACAGGAGCAGCACAGGTTCTGACTCCTGAATACTGGGGATTTGCATCATAATGGAAGAGCTGCCTACAGGGAATTTGTGAGCGCTGCAAATAGTGCCTGTTCCCCGGAAAGCTTCACAGAAAGCCTACAGGACAGCTGGTGCAGGAAAGCCTGGCAGCATGGTGATGGATGTGCTCAAGCACCCAAAGCCTGGAGGTCATGCTCCAGCCTCATTAGATGGGCAAGAGCTCTGTGGAGGTACAACAAACTGCTCTGGTTTGGGAGTGGTCTTAGGGCCTGCAGGAAGAAACACTGCAGCCATATTCCTAAAACAAATGTACACATATATTAGGACAGGGAACAGCCAGATCATGTGGAGTCGCTCACTACAGCCCTAAAGTACTTCCATATGATGCATATGCACCCTCCCCACAGATGAGAAGTGGGGAGATGTAACGTTGAGAAGTGACACCATGGACAAAGGGAATTTTCTAAAATACAGAAATGTAGCCCAAAGTGTAGTAATATAAGACAATGTAAAGTGCAGCAAGGGAGATGTAAAATGGAGATTAAGGAGGGTATAATGAGCTTTGCTGAACAAATCATACAATAGCAAACCCATGCTCAGACTCTGTGGGCATTTAACTTCCCCCTAGGAGCAAAATGGTACAGTTCTCCCAAATAAGATGACAAGAGCTGATTACAAAGGAGAGCTCAGGGCAGTGAGCAGTTCCTCCCACAGCACAGGAGTCATCCTGCAGAGGCAGCCTTCATTGCAACTTGCAGGAGTTAAGTATGGTGAGTCAACAGCTGGTATTCACAGTACATACAAAGTTACCTCAGCAATTCAGGTAAAACAGCCTCTTCAGACTGACAGTGCTGCAGCTCCCTAAGTGTGGAGACGTGAAGAAACCTCCCACAAAGCTCCTTGATTTCCTGTCTGAGTCCAGGTTTTGCTTATGGTATTGGTTTCGGTCTACAAAAGAGCTGGAAAGTATGTAGTAGGGATAGTGGGTCTGTGGCTACAGAGCCATGCGTAACCCAAGAGGAGGATAAATGTTGCCTACTTTCCAAAAGTGTCAATTTTTGTCTCAGACTGCATCATATTCCAGTGTTGCGAAAGAAGCTTGTTGAGATAAACATGCATAGAAACAAAATTAGCAAGGATAAGAGCTGTGAGTCAGTGCCCACCGTGGGAGGGGCCAGATAGTAGCAGACTCCAGGAAGGGCGGAGGGGTCCCAGTTTGGTGAGACGCAGGCAGACTCAGCATGTTCAGCTACCTTTTCAAGTCCTCTTCTTTCCTGAGCCTAAGGGACTGCTGTAACTTCCAAGCTGTAATGCAGGCCCTGAACATTGTGCAGAGCTGTGCATGTCATGCATTGGGCCTAACACTACAGAGCAGTATGCTAAACTGCAGCTGGGCATGTGTGCAGCAGCTGCGAGGGTCAGCACAGAGACTTTCGTGTCTGTAACACCACATGGACATTTTTCAGGCCTGATTTTCCTCTCTCGTGGCAGACCCAGCTTGGCCATTTGTTCTGCCTCAGAACTGGGTGAAACGCTTGTACTGTGGAACTGAAAGCACCTCATTACAGCAGGAGAACTGTCCTTCTGAGAGGAAGTGAAGAAAGTACCCCATCACCATACAAGAAGATATTTTGGGGATGTCAACCTCTTCTCTCACACTGGTGGAAATCCCTCTATAGGTATGTGCTCTGTAGCACTAGCAGAGCTCTCCCATCAGTTCTTTCAAACAAGGTTTGAAAAGTTTCAAATTGCTGCCTTGCAAAGACAGGCAAGTGCATAAGAGCCATTAATATTATGTTTAGGACTGCCTGCCTAGCCAGAAGGATGAACCATCACTGGCTAGAGTGGGACGAGGACCATGGAAAACAATGTATTTTTCTCCTCTGGGATTTTTCACCTGGGGAAGTGAAGAGAAGGGTGAGTAGAGGGAATAACTTTTAGATGTTTCTCACAGGCTGAAAAGGGTCAGAGGAATGAGAGATTTCACAGCAGATCAAATTTTGAACTTCCAAGCAGATGGTAAGCATCCTTGAAAGCCCAAGGAAGGGGAGTTCAAAGTTGCTGAGCTCTTAAGCAAAGCAGGCAGTGGTTTCTTCACACAGCGTTTTGTACAAACGCCTGTGGGACTGAGGGGCTGGAATGGAGGGTGATTATTGTAACTGTGTTTTACAAAGAAACTAAAGATATCCAATTATAAAACAGAGTGCCTTACCTCAGAACAAGGAGAAAACACTGAAAAAATCGTTAAAGATACAGTTAGAAAACTTCTAGATGAGTTTAATGTGATAGAGAGAAACCTGTCTGCCAGTTTCTCTAAGTGTGACTTGTACTCCTCCAGCCTATTAGGATTCTGGGGAAGAGTTAATGAAATACTGGACTGAGGAGAAGGGGTGGGGAGGCAGGGTCATAATTTATTTAAACTTTTCAAAAGCCTTTTGATAAAGTCTTTCACAAGAGGCTATTAAAGAAATTTGTTGCCTGTAGGGTGGGAGGCAAAGTCCTGACATGGATTAAAACCCAGATAAGAGGTAAGAAACAAAAGAGAGGAATAAGTGCCCAATTCTCTCCGTGAAAGGAGGTTAATAGCAAGATACTCCAGGGATCAGCATCAGGACCAGGGATGTTCAATATGTTTATTAACGATCTAAGAGAAAGCAGAGAACAACAGAAATACGAAATTTTGCTGATGGCACAGTTTACTTCTTGCAGTGAGTAATTGGCTGTGGTTGATTCTCTCCTCGTATCCATGGCTTGTCTGTGAATAGATCACTGGTTTTACTAATAGGCCTGTAAATATAATTGGAAGTACGGCTCAGTCTTGTGAACAGTACTGAGACTGGTTGCAGGAGGAGGCCCAGAGGCGCATCAGCCTGGGACAGATGAAGAGTCACAAAGCAAGAGGGTTTGTGCATTCAGCCCTCCATTAGCTCAGTAAGTGCTGCTTACTGTAACTCTGCTGCTTCTGATGTCACTGTCTGCTAGTGCTCAAGTAGGACTGTGGTATAAGCCATGTCAGGATCCACACCATCATCATTGTTTCATACTTGCACTCCCGGATGGCATGAATCTGCTATGGGTTCATGTGAGCTCATAGGCCCTTTGCCAGCACCCGGCAGCCATTGCCTATGTGAGCACTCATGCATGCATCTTTATGTGTATTACTTCTGTATTCCAAGTCCTGATTTGGCAAATTCTTCTACATGCAGCCAAGCTTTCTGCTGCAAGCTTTAGGAATTAAAGGCACACTTCACCACATCCCTGTACCACTGCCAGAGATGCTCTCTGGTGCTCTCTCAGGGTGCTCTGCCATGCACCCTGCCCCATCCAGATCCACTTTCTGTGCTGCCTCCACGTGCTGGCATTGCTCTGCCTCCTATTCTCTATTCATCACTCTGACTGAAACACTCAGATCCTAGCAATGTAGTTATTAGGCAAGCTAGAAGTCCTCCTTCACAGTCACTGCTGCCGCTTAAGTTGGTTCAACTCACTTTATTAAAGTCATTAGTGCCAGGCAGCCCTGGAAAAATGCTTTATGTCATCATTTTGTTCTACAACAACCATTTTTGTCAAAGTTGAGGTTGCTACTTCAGAGTACCTCAGCACTTGCTGGAAGCTGCCTGTATTTACATCTTTTGTGAGACAATAAACAAGAAACAACTTAGAGACGTGATTAGAAAAAAATCCATTTTCCAAGTATTTTTTAAAATCGTGAATTAATTGAATTGGTGTCTGATAATCACACACAGCCAGTCCAGAATTACCAACAGAATTTTTTTTCCCTAGTTCCATCAAATTTCAATGTTGGTCTCTTCTAAAGAGAATATCAACTTTCTTAGCTGACCAGACCATGCAGTTTCCATGCTGCTGATTTGTCCCAGCTCTGTGTCAGTATGACAGATTACAGACAGCCAGATCAACACACTGGCTGCAAGTGTGACAGAGAAGGAAGAGGAGTGCTAGCCAACCTGTACTACTCCTTGGCACATAAGGTGTTATTGCCGTGGAAGGTACTCCCAGGTGATATCTGATTCGGCAGATCCTCTCTTGCAGTCAGTGAGAAACTACTGATTGCTCAGAGGTTTATGTGTACTCTTCCTCCCACCCCCTGCCAGGTTCTGAGGAATGAACCAAGGAACTGAGGTACTCTGGGGTGTAAGCACCTTCAAGTTGATGCAGTTGTCCTCATGCTAATGAAGCCTGCTGTTTGAAGGCAGAGACTCCTCCTGCTGTCTGCTGGCATTGTCACTTGACACTTCTCACCAGCTGGTGAGTAGGAAAAAAGAATATTCTGGTGTCAGTGATGCCTAAAGAAAATAAGTGGTGGCAGTGTGTAGTCGAGTTGCTGGAGGTTTCATAATGGTGTCTTCAGTCTTTTATATATATATGCAGCCATGTACGAGCAGAATGGCCTCCATTTCAATGCTACTCCATTCTGTCAGAAACAAGCTGGAGCAGCCAGGCGACCACTTGACTGATGTCACAGAGGGAAGGTGCTAAGAAGGCAAATGCAATACAAACTCAGCATGCTGCAAACAAATTGAGCTTCTGCACTGAAGTTGTGAAGAAAAGAGATTTTCCTATTATTTATACAGCGGTCCTAGACATCAGGGAAACAGGCAAGCTGGAAATGGAAATTCCCATTGATGCAAACAAATTTCCTGTTATTGTCATTGCTGAAACCTGCTGGGATTAGTCACATTACCTGGAATTTTAAAACGTGTAAGTTACAAACATTTGAGGAAAAACTGGGTGAGTGAAGTCATAGGGGTGATGCTCTGTGTTAAAGACACCACTGCATTTTTTCAGTTACTCAGTTCTCCAGAGCAGAGACTGATCCTTGTGTTTACTTGTAAAACTTCTCAGAGGGTGACTACTGGGGTCTTTCAGACACCGCTAAATTAGTGATTTAATAATGATTCACCTCATCTCTGTAGCATATGGAAATTAAAGATACAGTTAATACGGAAGGATTCCAAATTCAAAATTTTCTAGAGGTTTTATGCAGTCGACAGAAAAACGTCACCAATGCTTCTGAAGTATAGAGATTATTATTTTCTACTGTGAAAACATTACATTCAGGTTGAGGTAAAAGTCTACTGTTGTTCTATTTAGGGAGGGTGAAGAAGAAAGAAATGCTGGTCTAAGCTGTTTGTTGCCTCTGAAAGGTAGGTCTCAAGTCAATGAGGGGTGCAGACTGGACAGACAGATGTGGAAATCAGTATTAAAAAAATCTGACTTGAATGTATTCAAGAGCACATTACTCTGATATGCACAGATAGGAAGCAACTTGGGAACCATAAATAAAGAGAGAGAAACACTGAGGAAAATTATAAATAACTTAGAAGAACTGTAAGCTCCTGGACTGCAAATTGGCATGAGCAGCTATTCAATGATCCATGTTTAACAGGGTGATTAGTGTATCACTGGTTAATAACAGTGTAGAGAAATGTCACTGGGAAAAGCTTATGCAGCACCTGCATAAGCCTTTGGATAAATACCAACAGCATGAACAAAAATGCTACAAAAAAACATTGCTTTTGCATTTGTGAGTGTCCCTGCACCTGGATACACATACACACGCACAAGAGGGCTCACACTGTCCAACTGATCACCTGGATGAGAGAGTTTGTAAAAGGTTTTACTCACAGGATTCTCATTCAAACCTGTTGCAGCAGGAGCTGTCAGTCCCTGGAAGCACCTACAGCGACCAGTGATCATTATTTGATTACACTGAATATGAGCACAGGGAGTATCCTGTCAAGAAATAATATATACATTTATATACTTGGTCCTTCGAAAAGGCAAACTTCTCAAGTGTCAAAAGTAAAATGTATTAGGAGAGAGCATATAACATGTATCTATATATTTGTATAAACACTCATTTGTGCATGTGTGAAAATTGGGAGCTCCTCCAGCAAAGTCTATCAGAGGCCTCAGAGGCCACCATGGCACAGTCATTCCAGGAGATGATCAAGGAGAAAGACTGAGCAGTAAGAGAGACAGTGTGGAATCTGGAATGTTTATGTACCATGTTCAGAGAAAAAAACAAACAAAAAAAACCCAAAAAACCCCCAAAAAAACGTAAATGGAAACAACCAGCACTAAATAGAAGATTGAAGTTTAAAAAAAAAGCATATAGACAAGTAGGGTGAAGATGAGGGAATCTGATGGCAAGCATAGAAGTGGGAAGAAATCAGACACCAGATCTGAACTTTGTGACAAGAGGTCCACCCCAGCAAGCCAGGAGAAGGAGCCTCGGAGCTTGTGCCCACTGCAGCAGCCTTGTGGAAGTCCTCAGGAGGAGAAGAGGGATTGTAATGACAGGGCTGTAGATAGCCTTGCCACAGAAGAGCCCAGCAATCTGCAGTAATGGGAGTGGGGTTCCAGTAAAAAGCGACCATTTCCCCACCTGTCAGCCAGGGAATACTAGCAGGATGGAGGGAGTGTGGAGCACTTGCAGGTGCAAGGACCCCTGCTTTCAGTCAGGTGTGTGGTGAGGGTGGTGGGGAGGGGAAAGGGGTGGTCGGGGCATCCTCTCTGTTCTACTGAGGGAACGAGGAACGTTTCTTCTCCCTCCATTGTTGAGCCAGTGTGTCTGGATGCCAGCGCCAGCCTGATACTGGGTGTCACACTTCCGGCTGTGACATTTCTAAAGTGTCTTTTCAGATGCCGGCATCACAGCTGATTCATGCCCAGGCAGCAAGTGGGGCCAGAGACGTTGTCAGGATCACTCCCACGTTCAATTACTCACAGCAGCCTGTGCACACACCTTGTCACTGACCTCATCCCCTGTCCCTTCCCAGAGGCAGAGGTTCTTCCAGCAGCAGAGGGCTGCTGTCTTTTAGAGGTGCAGATGCCTCTGTCCTGTCTTCTCCCCTCCCTACAAAATAACAGCTGAGGAAGCCAGACTCCACAAGGAAGTTAAAGAGGGGATGAAACTACTGGCTCCACATCTATCAGTTCCCACAGCCGTCATATGAAGAGCACAAGCCACTATGAGTGATGCCAGGTCAAGAGACTATGAGAAGCAGCAGAGAAAGAGAGAGGGGAGGAAAATGGGTGCTGAACTGGGACCCACAGTACTAGCCTGGGGCTTTGCACTTGGCAGATCCTCATCACAGAAGACAACTTTGTGGCACTATTACCAGTCAGCACTTCTCCCTCACTCAATTTCCCTTTCATCTAGGTTGCTGCAGTTGCATTTAATGGCACAACAGATGAATTCATTTGCATCTTTATACAGATCTCTAAGCTCTACAAATGGGAGGGTGGGCATGACCCCATTTCCCCGAATTATTCAGCACCTTTCAGTTATGCATTTCTCTCTTTTCTAATGTCTTTTTGAAGTACATAGAAGCAGCAGTAGAGAATTACTTTGCCATTTTCTCTCCAGCATCTGGGACTGGTTGCTCCTCTGCCCATGTGAATCTCCTTTACAAGACGACAGGAGTCACAGAGATGTATGTGCACAGACACACTGCCTCCTCCACCATGTACACACACTTCCTGGAGAGGGAAAAAGCCATAGATTCACCTGGCATATCCCCATGCTACATGGAAGATTCCTATGTGGGAGAAAGAATGGAAAAACAAGTGACACCCTGTCTGTTTATCAAGGGTGATGACAGTTCTCTTGCTGCCATCAAGAAATATGTGGTCGCATTTATGGTTCTGTGGGTGAGTTAAAATGCTTCCTCTGTACCATGTGAAGGCAGTGTTTCTGTGGAGCTGCTCGAGGCACACTCCATGCTGATGGCTCAGGGTGATAGTACCGCCAGCATGGAAGATGTGTCAGCGCAGTGGGGTGCTGGTGTGTGCTCCTGAGAGTTTCGTCTGCCCAGTGCCCAGGTCCCTGGACCTCAGCCAATGGGTACTCAGCTAGGGCAAGAGGGTTTAAATGGGTAGGGTACAGATTCACACACAATGCCAGTTCCCATGGGAGAATAGCCTCTGTTGCATTTCCTGTGAGTCTGGATCTCTGCCCGATAGCTGCACAGATTGAGGACAGGAGGACAGAAGACGAGAGGGGTAGAAAGAAGGGGAGAGCAAGGGCTGTTTTTTACTGGGCTGTCATTTATACCTAGGCAACATAACAGAGAGGCCATCCCAAATGTTACATTGTGAGGTCACATGCATAGGAGGGAAAAGCTCCTGTCCTGACTCTCCTTCTACCTTCCCCTCCCTCTGACCACGTGGCTCTGGGGCTATGTGTTGGTGAGAAGCTGTTGGTGTGACACCCTAGGAGAGCTATGAGTGAGGTTGCTGGTTGCCATAGGCAGACATCATCACCAGTTTAATTTATGTGTTGTATTTTGTGTATAAAGCCATGGCTACAGATATAATGTAATCCTGCCACTGTGAGTGTACTGAGCATTGCTGTCAATCAAAGGTGCTTTGCATCAGTACATTTTCATATAAATATGTATGTCCTTTAGCTAACAGTATTATTATTTATTATTTGTGTTACTGTCATGCCTCAAGGCTCCAGCAGGGACCAGGTTGCTGTTGTGCTCAGTGTCTCGCACACATGGTGAGAGGCAGACTGTCTTCTATACAGCTTCCAGACTAAATACACCATAACAGGAACAGTCTGGGGTCCATAAGTAAAGAAAAGCATCTTGAAGTGCTGGATCCGGCTCACCAGTGGCAGAGCTGTGAGCAGACCTGAGCTAGTGCTGACCTCCTATCCAACAATCTTTCCACTTCAGTACTGAAATCTTGGCAGCTTTGGCTTCTTTTGGAGAAATAAATGGATGAGACGTTTTACAAGGTGGAAATTCCCTTTGAACCCTCTTTTTGAATATCCCCATATGCAAGGAAGGCCAGGGTGCACATGGAGGAAGAAAAGGTGCCCTGGGGAGGGAGGGGTCATGTCCATCCGACAGCAACTGTGCCTCAGTGGCATCACTGTGCAGAAACCAGCAGTGACCCCTCTGTTGCCCCAGACATGGCACCCCACACCCGAGCCCATGGACACTGTCGGGAGCATACCCTAAGCCTCACACAGTCTGATGGGAGATCTCTTCCCAAAGCCCTGGCTGCAGCTGAGCACAGGGGGTTCTTCTCTGACCAATGTAAAAAGGGAGTCTCTTAGGTTTGGGTAGCAGTGGAGGGGTCACAGGCTGCCCAGTGCAGGAGGGTTCAGGGTCTATCCTGTACTGATACCAGTTAGTCCCATCTCTCCCTATAATGGGTGGGACCCCAAAGCCATTGCCAGTCAGAGGGATCCCAGCCCTGCTGCACCAACTACAAGAGCTAATTTAAAAAGTTACTCCATTCTGTAGTGCCAAGGGAGGGCAGTACTTCTGGGGCAGGCAGTTCTGGGGGGAACACATGGGGACACAAGAGAGAATTAAAAAGTGGAGAAAGAGGAGGAGACATGATGATGCACAAAAGGAGACACAGGAAGGGACACAGAGCAGATACAGGAGGAGGCATGTGGAACAGGACAGGGCTTAGAACAGCTTTTGAAGAGAAGGGCTCCTTGCTGGGGTAACCTTGGGGGGCACTGTGCCTGTGGGGGACCCACACTGGAGCAGGGACACTCCTGAATGGACAGCAGCCTGTGGCTGACCCGGGACAGAGAAGGGTATTAGTGAGAGGAAAGAGCAGGGGAAGAAAAGAGCAAAAACTAGGAGCAGCAGCAAGAGAAGGGCCTCTCTACATTGTCCATCTCCTCACAATGGTACTGGCCAGGACTGGGTGTAAAGCACAGTGGAAATGGAGGGGAAGGGGCTGGTGGGAGAGAGATGTTGGGCTGAAGCTGAGCCTGGGGAACAGGAAAGAAAGACGCTTCCCTTGGTGTTTAATTATCTAAGTCTTCTTTGTTTTCCATCAGCCAGATCAGTAACTAAAGTTTATGTTAATTTGAAATAAATCAAATTCAGTAAAATTCCCTGAACTGAGACTGTTTTGCCTGCAACAGACACATTAAAAAATTGGAGGTTTTTAGCTGACAAGGCTATAAGGAAAGGCTTCAGAAGGCAATTCAGGATTATTGACAAAGCCCTCAAAGCAGAACTAGAGTGAAAAAGGCCCCAGTATTTATCTTGTTGTTAATCAGTACATGGCCACTGCATATGCAGGAGCAACACCAGCAGATGACAATGGAATGGCACAGGAGTCAAGACTCGACTCTAGGTCACAACTGCTGAACAGATCTGGTGTGACCAAAGGAACACTGAGTGTTTTAAGACAGCCAGGTTTCCAGCCTTCACAAACCAGCCAAAAAGAAGCAAAACACTACTACATACTCTCCTGTTCTCATCTCCTCTGCAGAACCACATCACTAACCCACCAGGGCAGCCAGTGACCAGGCATGCTGGCAGAAGAAACACTGGCAGACGCAAAAGCTGTAGGTCCCATTCACTACACACTGGTTCCCCTGTGCAGATGTGGACCAACCTGCACATATCATGACATCTGCAACAATTCTGTATCACAGTCACAGCCGACACTGCTACTGAAATCCACTAGATTTCTGCTCCAAGTATAGGGCAAACATCTGTCCAGATCAATACAGCTGGGACATGCAATACAATTCAGGAATGCCAGGGCACCTCTTCTGTCTCTCAGATGGCAAAATTCCACCTTATTTTGGCTGAGCTAAGGTCCTTTCTTCTGCATATGCTGATAGGATCTATGTTTGTTCTGTCCTAATTGTCTTTCACTCTAACTTGAGCCTACAAATGGCCTGATGAGGTATACCTCAAAAAAAAACCACAAAAGTGTCCCTGTGAATTCCAGCATCAGCACCCAGGAAGAGAGGGAATCTCAAGGTTCCTCAGTGAAACAACTAGTGAAATCTAATAACACCAATGACAGTCAGATTTATGTAACTTTTATGAAATCAATAGTACTGGACTCTGCAAAATGACTTGAAGAGCAAGACCCCATACAAATGTAATTAAGCACAGATGGCAGCATGCTTTCTGTGCTCGTGAACAGCACTGCAAAGCTCTGTTCGCTTTAACGTGAACAGCAGTTGCCTTGAACTTGCTGTAGCTGATGTGAAAATGCCTTTGTCACTAATCAAGGCTGCTTTTAATATAACAGTCACTCACCCTTATTTAAATAAGGCTGGTGTTTGAGGTTTAATGCTTTATAGGAAACAGGCAGGAGTGGAGATGGAGCTTGTGAGATAAGTTTTATGTATAACATGCAAACCTCATTCAACTGACTTCTACCTCCTGTTTTCCTCAAAGCAATGTCAAAAGATTTCTTTGCAGTGCAGGACCGCTACCTCTTCTCCACCCCAAAGCAATGAGACCATCTGAGGTCTTAAGTGGGTTCATGGCAAAGGGCAGTGAGTGCTGTGCTGAGCACTCATCCCTTTGAAGAACCCCCAGCCATATCCTCCTGCAGCTTCATGCAATGGCCTTTTCCTTCTTATGTCCCGTGCCACCACCACTCCCATCCCCTCCACCTGGCATCCTGACTGACAGGGCCACACAGGCAGCAAGGGAGGAGAAAACAGTGTGGGATTAAGACCTGTGTGAAGTGAGCAGAAGGTGGCAAGATTCCAGGTAGTACACAAAACATAAATGTGGGTGGTTGAGAAATGGATGGCAGAGGGGAAATGGCAATCACACGTTTTTTCAGTTTTCCTTAACTGAATGCTTTATTTTCCTGTTGGATAAAAGGCACATAGAGGTAGAGAGGTGGGTGTCACAAAACTGTCATCAGGCTGTTTTCCAAGCTTATTTTCTGAAATTTCAAATGACACTGAATGTTGAAGATTTGAAAAAAAATTCTTCACAGAGTTATTTGTACACCTCTGTCACAATCCTAAAAGGACAGATATTTTTAACAGCCTCAGGATGAAAAACATGTTCAAAAAGTTCAGAAAAGTTCAAGTGCTGTTATAACACAAAAATACTTTTAATAATTTAAGGCATGCCTCTTTAACCTTCTCAGCTGCCTCCCCAGCTCTGAGTAACATCTCATTCTCCCAGCACGGCAGTCTGTCTGTGTACATGGACCCTGGGATGTCACCTCACAGGCAGTGTGTGCATGGCTAAAGCTGGAACTTGTCACTCCCTTGCAGAACCAGCCTCGAAAGACACTATTCAAGCACACTTATCTAATGCAGTGGTTTTCAACTTCCTCAGCTCTGCTAATGGCTTATGGACTATGTCAGAGGAAAACACAAAAGGTAAAGAAAAGTCACTCTAATATCTCCGAAAGTAAGTTGATGATAAAGGGATCTGTACCACAACTAGGCCATTTTTAGAGGTACACAAATAGGATTGAAAGCCATAGTGAAGTACTTCAGTGTGCATTATTATTCTGCCCTTCTCTAGCTGCTGGCTGTTTCAGTATAACCGAAGGGAGAAACATCTTACCAATTTACCCAGGAGTTGTGGAAAATTTAAAGTTGAAGACTATATTTTTTTTTCTTTTCTAGTTTTGGTCTTTATTCCACTTTCTTATATTCGTGACATCTGTTTTCTTTGGAGCCCTCTCACCTATTCGTTGCATCTGTTTTCACTGCTGAACATATTGTTTCCTACTAGTAGTAAATTTGCTGGAATGGTTTCTTGGTGTGAAAGTACCATTTTGTTTTTAGTGTTAATGAAAAGTTAAATCTAAATTGAGGAATATTATTACATCAAACACCAGCAAATCAAACTCATTTTGTATAGGTGAGCCTCTGTTAATCTCCTCGCACTGCAGCTCACAAAACCCCCAAATGTACTTACTTTCAAGGTGTTTAGTTTTTGTTTGGTTGGTTTTTTTTCTGTTTGTTGCCATATTTTCTTTTCGACTCATTAGAGCATTTATAGGTTTGGGGGGATTTTTGCTGTTTAAAAGCCTGGTCTTTTTATTATGGTAGTTTTACTACCATAACGACATTATAAACAAACATATAATTGTGTTACAATTTCATCAATCATCCTCCAAGACTGTACTGTTCCATTAGAGGTTAGTTGAATGCTCAGTTTCCTGCAAGTGTGCCTGGATCTTGCACTTCAGTGTAGAGTGTGTGACTGATACATTTCACACTCTGAATGCCTTGTCTGTTTGGATTATGAGCTTATGGGGGAAGGGGACACCTGCTCTCCACATTTGCATGGAGCTGCATACACTGAGGATCTCTTCTTAGCTGGCCATTACCAGTGGCCATAATCTTAATGATTACTAATAGAAAATAACTTGTTTTAAGCTTCAGAGATTTCTTCAACTGCTGTAATTTTTTTTCCTCTCGAGTTTTTAAAGGCATTTTTTCTTTATGAATATTATTTTATTTTACAAACACATACAAAATGTACGGTCATCAAAATTTAAATGAAGTGCATAGATTGAGAGGGATGAGAATTTTAAAAAAATTCTTTGAAAAAAGACATTCAACAAAAGTTTTTTTTTTACAGTTCCTTCTCTTACTAGTCAAAAGTTTATCTGATAGTTTAACTGTATGGGGGGATCTAACTGCGAATTTGAGACTACTGCCCTAAATTAGTGGGGATTAGAAGCCTTCACAATAGTAAAGTTAGGGCATGGTATGCCTTTTACATGGAATTGCAATCAAAACATAAATGCACTCATCTTCTTCCTTTTCATTCCCCTCTAAGGGCTAAGCGGAGCTAGGAGTACTTTTTAAAGCTTCTTTCCAGCAAGGTTGTAACAGAACTGAGGTCCCAGAAGATGAAGGATTTTTTTCCTTAGATCTCCCAAGCAACATTCTAGGTTAATAATGCTGCCTTCACTCTTTCCTCATCATATACCTGTTTAAAAGGAGCAAACGTCTTTCAGTATGCTGGCCTGACAGAGTTCAGATGGGTGAAGATCAATATCTTACAGCCTTGGTAAGTTATTGCCTTTATGGCTTCAGTTGCTTTTAGGATTTGCTCCCTCTCATGTATATCAGACAGAGAAGCAATAACAGTGTTGTCTTAACTGGCTGCTTTTGTGTTTCAAGCAATGATTTCTTGTGCTCATGCACTGCTATGTTTTCTTGCTGGGATCCTTTGCCAAATTTTACCACACCATCTCAGTTATCCCAGTTCACAGGGCTGTGAAATAGCCCAAGAAGTACCATGACACACATTGGATTTGTGAATAGGCACTCATTCTCACTGCCACTATGACAATCACATTACATTCCCTGCAGTACTACTGTCAAAGCTAGAGCATGCCAAGTAGCTCATGTGCTGTACCCCTCCAGAGGGCTGGCTGCCACAAGGATGCATCTCCCATCTTCAGGGGTCTCTACTGACTTTCCTGCAGCACCTCAGCTTGGTACTCCTGAAGGGTCAGCATTGCTCTGTGAGCAGGGAGAAGGCAGGAGAAGGCTGGCAGTAACAGCTGGATCTTAATCACCAGGGAAGCTTCAAAGGACCGTGTCACACCCGGTGGCATTCCTGCAGAGGGTTCCTACTGCAGCTTCACTTCTGGTCTATCGCTGCCTATTAATACATTTTCTGGCCCCGCTGGTCCCACCACTCCAAAGGCAAGCTCCCTTCAGTCACTGTTGTGCATCATGTTTAAGTATGTGCTTAGCCCTTAACACATGATTTCATCCCGTTGAAGCCAAAGGGCACTGAGCACTGGCTGAAATACCCTCTGGAAGGTGAACAGGGGGACCTACAGTCCCGGCAAGGCCAAGTAAAAAGCAAATGCAAAGGAAGACTTTCTCTGTCAGTAAACAAGACAAAACAAGCTGATTTTTAAACCTTTTAGCATGTCTGGGTGCCTTTTCTGCCACTGATGAAGGATAAACAATGCAATTATTAATTATTGATGTTCGCTAATAAGAATGATGATTATCATCACCATCATCCAGCCTTGCCATTCTTGCCACCTCTCTAATCAGTGTGATCTCACTATTATTATACGTAATTGCAATCTTCCAAGTCAGGGTAGGAAAAAAGCAACCTTGCAGTATAAATACTAAATACTCGGTATAACAAGAGTGAGAGCTTCCCAGCTTGGAGCACAGCTAAGCAAAGTCATGGGCTTTCATTCTTTTTAGTTTACCATCTGTTCTGTATGACACAGCTTGTGTCTCTAGGGTTTAGTACCCATTTATTATCCAAAAGCCACCTCTGCCTGCTATTAAAATCACGTTGGAGTGATTTAGAGAGGGAATCTGTCCATTTGCCCAAGTGGAAAGATGTGTCATCAGCACAAACCTGAATGCGGCTGCCTTCCTGGACTCCAGGGCTGTGAAATGCCTCACAGGCACACGTGCATTCTGTCAGCTCCATCCCCTTCCCTCCCCCTGGCAGAGTCCATTGCCATAGGCTTGGCATCACACACCCCCTTCTCTCCTCCTCCCTTGTGTTACACACATATGCGTCACATGCACACACACACACTTTTCCATGGTGCATTTTTCTTCTCTGTGTCATGAAAAGGACATGAGCACCATCCCACTGATACACCACCTTCTTTTTCATTTTAACTCCAGCTTCTCTGATTGTTACCCTCTGTCTGTCACAGACTAAGCCAGCACACTCATTATTCTTCCCTCTCCATTCCCCTTAATCATCCATTCTAATATATACCTGACCATGTGAGGATGCTCCTTATCCCTTTATTTTCTAACATGCACTTTTTCCCCTGTCCTCACACTCAGCTTTACCTCCTGTCCTCATTTCCAGCTCTCACAGTTCTCACCATTATTTAATAAAACATGGCACAGATGAAGATAATTGCCATCACTTCCACAGTCCCTTGGGACATCTCAGAAATCACCCACAGGTACCCAGGGAAGAATCTCACCTAATAGTGAATGACTGTTAAACTAAGCAAGAGATTTCCAACACTCTCTGCAAATTGAACCCAACAATGCCCCCTCTACCTCCATAGCAGCCTTCCTTGGCATTAGCCACTTCCAATTAACCAAGAAGCTCAGAGCTGTCCTCAGGGATCCAGGACAAGCAGGATCCAGAATGAACAAAAGTTCAGGATGGCAAAACAATTAAATGCAAGGTGTCTTGGCTTCCAAATCCTGGAGCAGAGCTTCTGGGAACAGGGACCCTGTGGGAGTCTGTAGCCAGGAGGAGCTCAGTCCCTACTGAGCCATCAGGTGGGATACAGGTGGCAAAACTGTCTGCACAGCAGAGAGGGGGCAAGGTGGTACTGGTGCTACTGCACACATCCATCTGTTTGTGCAGATACCAAAGGGAGACTTTTTGTGCACCGAAAGTGTAGAGTCTTGGCTGGATTGATGAGACAACAGCCATTTTGTTCTCGGGCTCACTACAGCAGAGGCTTGTGTGCTACACATTCCCACAGAGGGTGGAAGATTAATAAAGCCACTGTCCCAACTTAAAACATTTTAATGAAAACTCTGGCATCACTTATGTGTGTCCTTGCTTGCTATTATTTTTTCTTACCTAATTTACCTGATAGAATACAGTAGGAGGGGAGAGGAAAAGAGAAAGAAGACAAGGGAATAATGAGTATGTTCTCACCAGAAATTCCGAATTGATTCAAAATTAAATCCTCGTCTCTATTTTGAATCAATACTTCCAGATCAAATTCTCAATTTCTGTTTTAGCCTCTTATGCCTTTTTTCTGCCCCACACACGAAACACACTAAATATAAATCTGCACATTTTACCTTTTTTCTTTTGTAAAAAACAAACAATGGCCTGAAAATGAAATTACACGTTATGTCTTTTTGGTATTTCATTTAGAAATGGTGACTTGAAATGCTAGTTACAATCTAGTAGTTTTCTGGAGGGAGTGAGCACCTGATTTCTAGAGGTTTGATGGGCCATTTATCCCCATGATGGGGCAAAAGGATGGGAGCCATCCCAGACACAGTATGGCTTCCCTCAGAGTACAGTAGAACTGCATAAGCTGAGAAAGCAGGAAACAGCATCATGAGATGACTAAGGGCTCAGTCTGATTTTGGTATTATAAGTTCCGGAGCTACTGGAAGAAGAGTGCAGTGGGAAAAGCATATCTCTCTTACCCGTCCTACCTTGCCCCATTGTACCATTCTAGTTCTGTCAGGTTTATCAACACACAGCACACCTCAGCCTGAAAGAAAAGCAGGGTGCCAGGGTGTGTTCTTCTATTTGTCCCCATAGAACCCCAGGACTGCAGGGAAAAGAGGCTGGAAAAGTCTGACTGACTGCTTTAGAGGAGGACCAGCTGATGTGCTGTCACTCTGCTTGAAATGCCCCTGCTTTCACCGTGCTCTGGCAAGCCTGACAGCATCTTTCACCATCATCAGCTGGGGCACAGCAACCAGTCCAGCCCCATATCTCCACCTAAGCAGGAGCTGGCAGATCAGCACTGCACAGGAGAGTAGTGAGGGGCTGGTGTCAGAAGCCTGAGCTGGACGAGACAGGTGGGATGCAGGGCAGGAGGGGCCAACGGCAAGATGATGAAGAAAGCCCCAGGCTAGGAGGGCCAGAGTTAATGCAAGTGAGTAATGTGTAGCATTAGTAGAGATGTGCACATAGGGGAAGCCATGAAGAGCTAAGTTTAGCTCTAGTCAACACCATCAGTCTTTCACTTTCATGAGCACAAAAATGGACTGAAACTCAAAATACATATTTTAAAAAATGGGAAAGGAAAAGAAAATATCCAGTTCCTGTAAGATGATCAATGACAGACGGTCCTAGAGATGAGTTTTTCAGTCACAGAGAAACAACTGTTATTGTTGAATTGTTTGGGAACTTTGCCAGTGGACAAAGATAAACCAATAATGTCAAAGAGAGGAGGGGTGAGATTGCTGAAACCTTAGCTATGGTAACAGGGTTGATGGAAACACTTTTAAGGGGCATGTGGCAGGCCTCACAGAAAGCAATCAGCTCCAACCAGACACCAGAAAAAGCAAGGGCTGAGAGACCACACACTTATGCCACCTCCACACCACGGCTGCTGCAGCTGCCGCAGAAGATGGCACTGGGTGATGCATGGACCTGCTTCAGGGGCTGTAACCATGGCATGTGAATAAGCAGGGGATGTGGGCTCCTGCAGGACTCTCCACACAACACTTTCTTGCCCTGCACTCTGACTTGGCTTCTCCCGCTCCCTTAGTGGTGTGAAGCCCAGAAGTGCAGGCACTGTTGGGCTGGAGCAAGGGGCACCCATGAAGCAGCCTGTGACCTCAGGAGCAAGTTCACTCTGCTACCAGAACTGTTTGAGACATGTATCATTTAACACTGCAAAGAGGCCCCTGCCACAGCTTTATTTCTGCAGCTGTGTCCCCTTTCCCCTGTGGCTCTTCGGCCATCCCTTGCAAGCCTAGGACCCACTCAGAGCATACAGACATGGTGGACCTCCCTACCACATGACATGGCACTAGGGGCACCTCTCCCTGACAGCCCTTAAAAGGGCTCTTCCAGGGCAGTGGAAACACTTGGTAGGTTGCTGACTGTAATAGTTTTGACTGTGAAGGTCTCCAGGGAAAACCAGAGCAGTCACAGGGTCATAGTTCCCTGAGTTTTTGCCATTTCATCTTGGACAAATAGTAAATCTTATTCCCTAAAATAAAATCCTTTGTATATTGTGAAGCAGTGCACTGAGGGCTGTTTCTCACAAGACCCTGTTATTCCTATGACACCAGCCATATGACACCAAGGCACAAATTTGGGCCACAATGTCCACTGACAATAGATGGGAAGACGCTGGGCAGACCCCAATTTGTGCCTGTGAAAGATAAGCTGTTCTGTCTAATCTTGACCTTTTAAAAGTTTCCAAATACTCACTTCCATTACTACAGAAAGATCACCACACATTCTGGTTTTGTGTCTTTTGTTCAAAATTTCCCAGAATTCAAACCCAAAACCACCTAGTTCTCTGGGTGATACTACAGGGTAGGGGGCAGCTGAGTTAGGGGGTGCCAGAGAAACTTGCAGGTGGGTGCAGAACTAGCCAAAGCCAAAGCAAGAGCTAAACCCAAAACACAGGGGTCCTGATTTCTGGGGCTGTCTTCTGATGCAAAATTATGTTTCCTAGCAGTTCATGTTCCTGGAAGCAGTGTGGTAATCACCCTGTCCTCACTGTCGTATGCTTTTGGTACATCACAGGGACATAGAATCATAGAAGGATTTGGAGGGGACCTTAAAGATCACCTGGTTACACTCCAGTGCCACAGGCAAGGACACCTTCCACTAGATCAGGTTGCTCAAAGCTCCAGCCAACCTGGCCTTGAACACTTCCAAGAATGGGGCATCCACAATTTCTCTGGACAACCTGTGCCAGTCCCTCACCACCCTCACAGTGAAGAATTGCTTCCCAATATCTAATCTAAATTTACTGTTTTCCAGTGCAAAGCCATTCCCCCTTGTCCTATCACAGGATCACTGGCTGCTTGACAAAGGAAGTTAGTGTTTTGTCCTGTTGCAGAGTGGGAAACTGAGGCACAGAGGAAAGTGAAGTGACTTACCTGAGGTTATTCAGGAGACAAGTGGGAGATTTGAATCTAAAACCATGAACTTGCAAGAGCTCAAGGTCTTTCAAGTCTCAGGGTCAGCAAACATACCATTCTGAATACAGACATCTGTTGCTATCTGTTCGTCTGCAGTATTTTGGATCCTGCAGCCCACACTGGTTTGGACCTTTCAGAGGTTGCAGCTTCATCACTCTCAAGAAGAACTCATATCCCACAGGGATGGAGAGCGTTTCGGATTACTACACCTGCAATGGGCATTAGAGCACATCGATTCTGCAGGAATCCCAGCAATGTTTTGCACCTCTGACCTACCTGATGTGCTTTTTAGCTAAGAAGTAATTTACATTGCATGCTCTTTCCTCAACCTCTCTGCTAACAGAGATGCTTATTTGATGCCAACACTTGTGTCTGCAGGGACATCTCTGCCTGGTTTCGAACACACAGACTATAGGGAAGTCATCACAATCCCTTGCTGGCTGCTCAGTCCCACCAGCTGTCCCACAGGTGGGACCCGATCTCTCCAGGAGAGCCTGTACTCTCCTCCCTCTCTGTGTGTTGCTCTTTAAATGGCTTTGTTTTGCTTAAGCATCCCCTTTTCAAGTAATGTTTAGCTTCCAGTTGGAATGAGCTCCAGGAAGCATGGCTGGGCCCCTGCCTGGAACAACGGCCTGTAATTTACGGTGAGTTATGTTTCAATTACCTCGGTGTTATAGCGTCTTGGTGAGGGCAGGCATTATGTCATGTCAGGGATACGGGAGAAGGAGAAAATACAGACGCTCCCATTACAGCCAGTGATGGAACAGTTTTAATAATACTGCAGGAAAAAAATAAAGAGAAGGGGAGCACAAATGACTTTCTAGCCATACCATTACTGCACATTAGTAACCCAGCACAGTCAGGGAGAGAGAGGGGGAGACTGAAGTGAGGAAAGGAGAGGCACAGCTAAGTGACAGGAAAGAAGAAAAGGGAGAGGAGATGGAGGGGGCAGAGAAAGGGAAAAATTGGGTGAAACAGGAGAAGATAGGGAAGGAGGGAGGGAAAGATGGAGAGGGACAGAGAAGGGCACCAGAGAAGCAAGGAAAGAGGCTGAGTGAGAGATGCAAGAGGAGGGGTGGCAGGAGAAGAAGGATGTGGTCCTCATAGAGTTACAGAGGGAGGCTCACTGTCTCAGCCCCACAGCAATGCTGCCCCACAGCAATGCTACCCCACAGCCAGCTCCCATGCACCCTACACCTCCACTGGCCCTGGTTCTCCGGTTGTGGGAAATGGCAAGGCAGGCGAGAAGCTGCAGGAACAAGGAAGAGAAGCAATCACTATTAGGCTTTGGTGAACAATATTGCTTTGTTGCTAGAACAAAGAACTCAACTTCCCAATAACAATCTACTTTTTTTTTCTTTTAATCAAATTTCCTTTGTCATTGAGCTTTTCTTAATTTTGCTTCAGCAGGGTAAGCCTCTCCCTTCCAGCTTGCTGCCTCAATTGACGTTCTGCTTTACTCTCAGTCACTCCTGCCCATGTGTGCCAGTACGCTCTCTCCTTCTTTATTTTCTTGACACAAATGGCAGTCATTGCTCAGAGAATGTGCTGGGTGAGCCTGCTTTGTAATTCAAACCTTTTATTCAGGTTACTATTATGTACTAAAGAGGAAAATA
This sequence comes from Rhabdornis inornatus, assembly GCA_013397075.1. NCBI lineage: Eukaryota > Metazoa > Chordata > Aves > Passeriformes > Rhabdornithidae > Rhabdornis > Rhabdornis inornatus. Next base: position 1,185,341 of record VWZS01006627.1, read on the forward strand.
TGCATTGGCTAAACAGCCTCCTTACTGATGGCCCCCAGGATGGAAGGAAGGGCTTGGGCACAGGACCTCATGTGAACCTGCTGTCTCCTTGCCTTGCTCATCTCCTGCCTAGGAATTTAGCTCCTTTTCATTGCCACCTGCCTTCCCACTGCAGGGAGTAAACCCTGTGGTTGGAGATGAATTTATGGCTTTATGTCAGTGTTTATGCTTGACAATGGGCTCAAAGACCAAGAACTTTAGGCATATCAAATAGCCAACAGGAAGATGGGGGTTGAAAATTGGGAGTGTAATTTGAAAGGAGCATGAATAAGTGAGATTTTGCCTCTGCCTGAGTAATTTATACCAGTATAACTATTAGAGATCAGCACCCACCTGTGTAGGCTTTCCACCAATGAAATGCCAGAAAACCTCAGTGAACCCGAGGCAGGGATTCCCCACCATCACAAATGGCTTCATGCTGCTATACTAGTAAAAAATAAAAGTTGCCTGCCTGTTACTCAGATTTCAGTTTTCCAGAATATTGTTAGTAGAGATAGGGGATAATACTGCAATGTTTCAAGTTGTGCACCTGCATCCTTTCAGTACCATATCTCTACAGCACCAGTGAGCGCAGTTGTGTAAATGCGAGCTGAACCAGACACTGGCACATGGAGGCACATTTCTCATGGTTGCAGTAAGGGGTGCATCCTGCCTCATGGCAGTTATGAGAAAACAGGACACCAAATGATCTGGTTTAATTTTAAAACAACGTGTAGGCAATCTCTCTTCCAGTGCAAAGCCTGCAGAAACATTTTCCCCATCAACATGTCCTGACTATCAGTGTGAGTTTGCACTGTATCAGCAGCTTACCACTATGAGACTGGCATGTTTGCCATTCAGGTACAAAGATCCCAAATACTGGTTCAACCTGCTGTGCTGCAGGCTTCCCAGCCCTCCTGTGCCATGTGTGGTGTCTGCCTCCCTCCTGAAGAACAACTCTGTGGTTGGGCACAGGTAGTGCAGGGGGATCTCAGAAGTCATGGGACTGTTGCCAGAAATTTCAAGTGGAGGTTGCCTAAAAACATTCTCCATCCACTGGATTGCCCCAATTTTACAGGATGACACAGACAACAGAGGAAATTATAAAGGTGATGCAAGTTCCGCATCAAGGAGTTAGCCTTTTCTGCTTGCCTGCAGACAGGGTGGATGATTTTCTGGTCAAACTGGATGTTTTGCCAGGACTTTTCAGAGAAGACTTCTATTTTGTTCCTGGATCTCCTTTAAAAGGAGACCATGGTCTGCCTTATATTGTCTGAGGTGTAGTCTGGAGTTTTTGTTTGGTTAGAGTCTCTTTGCCTCAGGGATTGTTTCAGAGGAACTTACATGGCAATTGTGTCTAGTCTGCATTATAAACAGGACATATTTCTCTTTCCAAGTAGACATTATCTTGTTTACTTTTTTTTTTAAATTATTTTATTTATTTGGTGCCATGGGGATACCTCTTCACAGACAGGTAGTATTCAGTTGCATGTAGAAAGAAAAACTTCACCCAAGCAGTTCTACCAGAGCCCCTCATTTGTCTTGTGGCAGAGCTTAACAGGGAGAATCTCTTTCTTCCCTCCATTTCTGAGCTCACAGATGTTAAACACAGGCAATGCAGATCTGATGGTCTTGTGGTTCCAGCTTCTCTTCCTTGTTTCCAGCTGCTAAATCACATTTAAAGATGTTAACAATACACAAAATACCCTCAGCATATGACTTCCTTCTGGAAGTGATCACTGGAGCTGTCACAGGTGTATTATTACATCACCAATGAGAAGAAACACATCCCCTGTGGTTCTGAATGGAAGGGAGGCATCTGTAAGGCAGCTTCTCAAACAGGAGGTGGCCCACGCTTTAGAAAATGTGGAGTGCCCCCACACAGGAAAACTGTATTTTAGGAGGCACAGATTACACAATTTACCTGTACTATGTCTATTGTTTTTCCTCCACTGTGGTTAGTCATTAAAGTCATATCTCAGCCCAGTTCTTGTCAACGGATTTTTATTAGACACAGTACGGTGACTAGTGACTTCACCTGCATAAATTTCTTTCCGATTTTTTTTAACCTAAACCGAGGAGCACCTGTGGGACGTATAGATGTGCCTTGGGGAGGATTGTGGGTAAACATGGGTAGCAGTGTATTTGCAAATAGCTAACTCTCTGGGAGACCAACCAGTGAAAAGTTGATCCTGAAGCACCAGGGAAATTACAACAGGGATTTGATGGACAGCAAGAGACACAGTTTCATTCTTCTTCACACAGGAGAGAACTGGCCACAGATGTTATTGGGAAGGCTCTGTCACAGACTTAGCAGAAGAATTTGGAGTTCCCCGTTTCTCCTGCTGTTAATATTCCCTCACAACTACAGTTCATCATCCACTTCACTGACTGTGGTATTATCTATGACTGCAGGATCAAAAGCTTGCACAGTAACTGGGTCAGAGAGTCTCCTAAGAGGAGATTGTGCTGCTTTTCTCCCCATCCCAGCCACCATGTTAACTGAGATGCACCAAAGAAGTGAAAAACGTCGTGTCAGGTAAAGTAACTAAAGTAACCAGGCTTATGTCTGACTTTGTGGAAAATTTGGGAAATGAGGAGTGGCACCAAATAGACTGCTTCAAGAAGTTTTGAACAGTGGATTCTAAAAGTCCTTCTGCAGCACAGCCCTGCCTGATCACTTTGGTTTGTGTAATAGGATGTATTAGGATCTAGTTACAAGCCAAAGTCCACTAGGGATTGTAAGTGTGGAGCTTAATACAGTACCATAGAAATGGAAAGTGTCTTTAATGGTACAGAAGGGACTTGTGCTTGAAAGCATTTAACAGAGCCTTGGTAAGTAAACTGTAGTAATTGAGCTAGCAAAGGCATTTAACTTGAACACTTTGTATATGTATAACAAAATCAAATAAGCACCAGGAAGAACCATTCTCAAAGGGATGATTTGAAATGCTTCCATTCCCTCCCCAGACAAAGAGCACTTACTATTTCAGTGAGCACATTTCATTGTGCCATGTAGCTACGGTGACTCCTGGTTTGTGAATACGAAATTATTTAAACCACAATGCATTATAGTCAAGCTTTCACACCTACAGTTATTTCAAATCCACCAGGGAATATAGCCCAGATCTTCAAACTGAGAACTCAGATGATCACGACCATCCTCTGGGACTAATTCTCCCTCTGCTCTTCTCAGCTCCAACTCTCTGCTTTCCCCAAGGATCACTGTTTATCTGGAAAGGAAACTGGGATGCTCAGAGGCATGGGAGGAAAGATAAATAATGAGCATGAGCAAACTGTCAAAGAAAGCTCCATTGTGGTCAGCTATATGTCAGAGAAAAAGAAGCATAAATCCTAAGAATAATACAAGCTTTAGGGATCTGGCCTCTATACCCAGTAGAATTATAGTGTTGAATACAAGAGGTTGTCAAAGGTCTTAATAACAGCTGGGTTAAAAAACACCCACTGAGATTGTCTTCCTTTAATTGAACCCTGGGATTTTCACTAACTAAAACTTAAGAAGGAAATGAAGTAAAAAAAATCAGTTTTATGCCTTGAAAGCTGCTGCAGGGCCATGTGGGGGTTGAGCTTTACTCCATTCTCCTCTGGGAGAGGGTTTTGTTTAGAAGTGAGTCCCAATATGAAGATCTGAAGGACTGCACTTGCCACTATAGCACTTGCCATTATATTAAGTTCTAGGTTGACAAGGTTGAAGAAAAATATTTCAAGCGTGGTGTTTAAAGTGGAAAGTAGAAATCCAGTTTAAAATTTTAAATAGAGAAGTTTCTCATTTTTTGTCATTTATTGGCACAAAATCTTGTTTGAGGTCAGCTTTAAGTGAAAAACTGGTGAGCAGGACCTCACTAGACAGGAGTTTGGTTTAAAATTTTTGGTCTTCTGTGACAGTCATGAGAATTCCAATTCAAGAATTTCCATCTGAACAAGATGAAATTAGAGACTAAATTACCCACTAAAAAAAAAAAAAAAAAAACACAAAAAACAAACAAAAAAACAAAAACAAAAACAAAAACAAAAACAAAAAAAAACCTAAACGTACAGACAAAACCCCCCTAACTTTTAATCAATTTCTGGGCACAGATTTGTATATCCATGTTTAAAAGGTGGTGAGAATTGAATAGACTAGGCATGGAAAAGGATGAAAACAAGGAGGAGAGATGGATAACAGAGAAAGCAAAGGGTCTAACATGATGGAAAGTTGGAGGGTCACTTCAGAGGACAGATTTCAGGAAAAGACTCAGTTGCAACCTGTGTAGGAAGCAGGGAAGATGACAGCAAAAGAGAGGCTTTATCAGACTTCAGATGCTATAGGAACACATCTTATGGCTGGGAAAGGCACATCTTCAGACCCATGGAGCAGCCCTGGCTTTTACAACGAAGAGTATTCCAGAAGACCTGGACTGCCAAGGGGTGACATCAGTGACTAGAGAGTGGAGTGTCACAGCTTAAAGGGGAAATCTGTGACACTAGCTTTGAGTTCCTTTATTTAAGCAAACAAATAAGAACTCAGCTAAAGGTACAATGCACCGGATTATTCCTAAAAAGGTACATGCAACAAAATAGCCTAATCGGAGAAGAACGAACAGAAGGTCATTACTGCATGCAGCTCTCCCACTCCCCCAGTCAGCAAGGCAAGCAGCAACTAGGAAAAATTTGGATCCAACTGTTCTTTCTCTCTTCCTAGTAAATGTTCTCACCTCCACTGCCCCAACCCACCACCTACCTTCCAAGAAAAACAAAGCTCCAGTGATTTGTTTGTAACATTTAATTCTTACTTGAAGAGCTTATGCTATCAGTTTTAAAGAAAATAAAGGACGCAAAACAACTTGAACAGCCAACAACTGGCAAATAGCAAATAATGAAAGCACTCAATTCAAACATAAATGAGGCCAGGGATTGCCTATTATTTTGTCTTTCCACACTACCCAGAAAGCAGGCAGAGGGGGTGCATTCTTGGTCAATTCCTAGGCGCTGTCATAATAAACATGATTAATAGGCTATAATTTACCTACACAAATAATTCAATGAACAAATAGAAACAACAAACAAATTTGGGCAGCTATGATCATATCTTGAGCAGAATAGAGCACATTTACTAAATAAATTGGTATCAACTAGTCCTAGTAATTGCATTCCAGCTCCCAGAATGGCTCCCGGATTACTTATGGAGTCCAAAAGCCTGCCAAGCATTTTACAGGCTGTGTCCATTCTGTGCCTAGGAGAATGGATTCACTGCCTACACCCAAATCACTGAGCGTTTGCATTTGCATTGGCATTTTTATGGGGCTTTCTAGCTTCGCAAGTGTTTTCTGAGGAGTGAAGTTTAAAACAGCTCTGGTCCTCTTGTAATATTGCTGATTAGGTAACAAGATCAGACTAGATTTGCATTCTTTTAGCCACAAAAATTACTTCCCTGGGGCATTAAAATAAGAGCCCCTAGAGAAACGTGCCCAGGTTACAGATAAGCCCTCAGCACTGCATTAGCTTTCCTTGTTATTTGCTCTCCCCATGTCTCTGTTGTCCTGAGTTTTGAGCTGGAGTCACAGCTCAGCAGAGACCCCAGAAACCTGTGCTGGCTTTATGCAGGCCTGAGAGAAGCGAGCACCTCTCCTCCACAGACCAGAGCTCTTGTCTATTTTGTGATTCACAAGCAAAGTTCTCTCTCTTTCGAAGAAATGCTGAACTAAGCTTTCCTGGGCCATGTATCCTCCCTCCTTCCTGCCTCAGCCAGGCAGCCGTGCCAAGCATGGTGTGTAAGCACAGGTTCCATGACAAGGTAAGATAAATGGAGAAACATGTGCCGCAAGAGATGTTTATTGAGTGAGATGCTAAATGAATAACCCAATCAATGCTGTAATATTTAATTCAATACAAACTTCAGATTGAGAATGTTCCCCATTTATTTTGTGCTGTCACCGAAACTGTCATTCATTAGAGCACTGTGCTATCATTAAGGGGAAGAGGTTTCCAGGAGGAAGGGGCTGGCTCCAAGCTGTGCAGTGGGTGCAGGCTTCACAAGGGAGTGAGTGACAGAGTTTTACTACTTTTCTTCTGTGCTGGGGGCTTTGGGGAGGGCAGGAGACACTGTGCTGTACTGAAATTCTCTCACCCTCTGTAATGCCTTGTGCCAATGTAACATTTTCTCCTCATGTCCAGAAACCCTTTGTAGCTGTGTCTCTGCCCTCAACCATCTGGACATGCCAAGTGTGAGTTTAAACCACCTTATTATTTCTGTCTTCTGGGCTCCTAGTTCTCTGCTGAGACATTCCCATTGCTCACATTGTTGGCATAGAGCTGTAGTTACGGATGGAGGGGGAAGAGAGGACCTGTTACTGTGTCCTGGGAACTCAGGTAGTGCCAGCTATGTGGCAGAAGGAGCAAGGGGAGGCAGAAAAACTCATCGTGGATCAAGTTCTGGACTGTCAACCTGCCCTTGCCATGTGTCAGTGCTCACATCTCCTCGGCACTGTGAGGTCAGTTGCAGTGTGCTAGCACACCCTATTTGCACTTGGACCAGCTTTTGGGCAGCCTTGCCTGCTGGCAAGCCATCCTGCCTCACAACTAGGATAAAGTGCTCACCCCCTAACACATATGCATTGGGATGGCATGGAAGAGGTTTCCAGCTGGCTGGACAGCCCTTGCTTGTGACAGGTGGCACATTGAATCATCCTGGCCATCCTTATTCAGTACACCTGGCACCCTGTCCCCAACATTTAGAACTGCCACTCTCATCGATCTCAAACCATCTGGTCCAGCTCTAACTTGTCCTGTGTTTGATTGGATTTCCTGAGTGTAATACTTGACTGAGAGGTGCCCACAACTCCTTCTGTTCCCCGTGTTGCCTCTGATGGCTATTGTTCTGTCTGGCCTCTGTCACTGGCCAGGTTGTGCCAAGATCCAGCATGATGTCTAAAGCATAGCATGGTATCACTGGAGCCCCATTCTCTGAACTAATCTGTCATGTTTTCCTAAGGGTTTATATGAAAGCAGCCCAAGGTACTTCAATATTGATTTCCACATGGGTGTTAGAGTAATGCATTCATTCCAGCAAGTTGAATACCTTCAGTGGGTGTTCTTCAAAGCCAACTTCACTCTTGAAGTGATCCTAATTAGCTTATTTATTCCCTTCTTTCTTTCTTCTGCCTCTCTCTTTACTCTCTCAGGCAAGTCCTTAATTATCCCCCCAAGTGTTGCTCAGGTGAAGCAGCTGAAAGCTGTACTTAACATATCCTCTGATTACCCGCAGCAAGAACTAATGAAATACAGACAAGTTTAGTGAGCCTGGATGCATGTGTGTTTGCATGCTCATTTAATTCTTTTTGTTTCCCCCCTCAAAAAAGAAACCCAGTTCTCCTGGCCTTTGTGAACTTTTGGGGAGCTGACATGGGCACAGCATAGGTTTCTGTCACAACTCACATGCTCTGAAGATTTCTATTTCAAGGTGGTTTACAAGGATGTCATTGGAAAGGAGACCACGAAACCTCCATATTATTGGGGCATGATCTAGAAGTCAAAGCATATGTAAATGAAGAGATATGTATGAAAATAAACAAAAACAAACCTCTCTCCACTTTCTGATTTAATATATCTGTACATTGATCCATTCTATCTTCTCACTTTTCTTATTTCTATGGCTGCAAGAATTTCACATCTCATCTATCTTTCAAAGGCTGGTGAGTAACCAGAACTCTGTTGGCATCTTCGTTTTAAACAGAAAAAAAACCAAACAGCCCTCCCTCAACCCCCCTTCTCCCAGCCTGTTACTGCCAGAAACATAGCAACTAGCACACACAGCTTTCTGCAGGCAGCCTAGTTTGCATTTAATTAGTTCTGTGATATCCTAAACTTCTTTTAACCTCCACCCCCAGAACGTCACTGTAGAAATCCTCATTCTGGGAATGGCATGATGGAGCTGTCAAAAGCCCAGCATCTGTGCCAGAAAGTGTTTAGAGTACTTGGATTCCTGAATCAAGACACGTCTTGCCTGGAATATAATCTGCGACCAGGAAAACAAAGCAATGTAAGGGTCTGCAGAGGAACAAAGATAGGAAATATAAACTCCATTTTATAAGCTGGAAAATATGAGGTAGAGATATGAAACTACTGACTCTCAGAACATCTGTCTGGCCTATCAATAACAATGTCAGGACAGGTGCCTGCCCTTCCTTGATGGGAGAAGACAAGGGTTTTCCAAGGTGAGAAGGAATCTGTTGGAACAAGCAGTCCTAATTCCTAGCATCTTCTTTTCACAGCCATGCATCCTCAAACCAGTTGTGAGTAGGTCCTTGTGAGTGCCATTGCAACAGGGCTTACATTCTCATGGATTGCCTTAAAGTAGACCATCCAGGGGCACTGGGAAGACAAGGCAGAGTCACTGAACACTGAAGGGAAGGGGTTTGTATGGATCACGATGGTAATGCCTCCAGGCACCTTACACACAGGTGAGTGTTCAGGATCAATAAACCCCCCTGCTACACCTTGCAGGAAAACATCAGCTCCATCTCCATGCAATTCCTGTTAGCTGTACCAAGTCCATCCCAGACCTGGGCCCTGCTTCCAAGCCTTCTGCTTGGACACTATGCTGGCAGTCACAGAAAATGGCAGTGCAATCAGTGCATGCCTGAATCGACCTGCCTGCTGGTGATCCTTGTCCTTTCCTCTTCAGTCCTGAGTTTCTGCTCACAGACCAATCATTCCCACTTCTCCCTCCTCCAAGGCAGCAGGGGTTTCCCAAGACAGTGCCAACCCCAGTGACATCTCGAAGTGGTAAATAAGATAGTCACTGTTTCTCCCCTGAGAAAAGCCTCCCTTTTCTGCCCCTTTATCCCTAACCCAGAAATGCCAGCCACAGAAAAGCTCCTCATAGTTTCCTGCATTTCTGCTTGCCACAGCAAACCCAAAAACTGGAAGGCAAGCAGAGCTAAAGCAGGCATCAATATTTTTAATCATACTGTCAGCCCCCTAACCCTCTTTGATGCTTCAACCAGGCTTGCAGCTGGCAAGAGTGCGGCTGACAGTGGTACCAGCACATCGAGGCAGGAGCTTTATCTCTATGTGACCAGGGCAGTGCAGCTTCTTGCTCTGGCCATTTGCAACCTCTCAGCAGAGGATGCAACTGCATTCCCTGCCAGGACTCCATGAATTAAAGCACAGGGAGCATTCACCTCGTTCAACAGCTCCTCCCTCCCACCCCCTGCCAATCTGCAGCTATTAAACTCACTGCAGCTTCAGCTGCTTTATCATCTCATTTGCTTTCTGATCTGACACCAGCCTGCCATGCAGCTGATCAAAGGGTAGAAACCAGAGTGCAGCCAGGCTGAGAAGCCCCTGAATTCACACAAACATGTCACTTCCCATCTCTGCATGTTAGACAACTTCACTTGTTCAGTTACTGCCTCTTTTAATCTCTCCCTCCACGCATACACACACCTCTTTGCTTTCTCTTCATCCACTACATTAATTTCCTGTGCCCACATGCTGTCACCATTTCCCCTTTCTTTTTCGATCTTTCCCGTCACTTTTTCTCCCTTTCCCCCTTGCTTCCCAAGTCCCTATGTCTCCCTAACTGTTGTCATTTCTTTGTCCTCTCTCTCCCTACTCTTCCCAGAATTTTCACATTTTTTCACTTAATTGCTTCAGGTTCTGTCTCTTCCTCTTCCTCACTCTTTTTGGAGGATCTACATTGTTTCACAGGAGTGAAGTCATTTTTTGCAGTGTGGAAGTAAGGTCCCAGAAGGGATATTCGTCCCTTCAAAGCTGTGGATAGACTGTTATTAGTATCAACATTATCTTTATATATGCCCCTTGAATCAGTAAATGACCTCATCCCATGAAGTCTTTCATGGATCAGAAGCCTCTCAGCACTTGAAATCCTGTGTGGGGAAGAAAGAAATTCAGTGGTCCATTTCTGCAAGAAGTCAAGGAGGAAAGAGAACAAAGGAACAAAGAGAGGGAGCATGAAAGAGAGGAGTCAAAGAGAAAAGAAAAGAAAGACAAAAGAGAAAAGAAAGATATTTTGGTCTTTGGGGGAGGGTGTGAATGATAGGCAGTAAATTCGAGGAGTTCAAATAGAAAACTTTTGTACAGACTTGCTGAATTCCATTTTAAGATAATCTTCAACTCTTGCATCTTATGCTAAACTAGCAGTCTTTGGAATGTATCTGGTAATTCTCCCAATCAGCTGCACAGGACTACAAATTAGTCTTAATTTTAGATTTTGGGTTACATTTCAGTATTTCAGTCTGCAATCAGCTAAAATGCCAAATGAGGACAAAGACCAGTTCAGACTTGTTTAGGTTAGGAAATGAGTGATGATTCTGATCCTGTATGGCAAGCCCAGGCTCTTGTCCCTGATGGTAGAAAGACCATCTTACAACAGAGGAAGGCATAGGAGTCACATGTGAAACAGGTGAGATAATTTTGCCTTCACTCCCCTACCCATCAGGCCTCAGCCAAAGCTTCGAGTTGGAAATGATGTTCCAAAGCTGAAAGTAATCTGCAAAATTTGCATTGAGATCTGAACATCTCTGAGATCTTCAAGCAGACATTTTGGTCTACATCCATCTTGATTCCATAACTAAAATATAATGGGATTATTTTACATCATGCAATCTGATTTTTTGGGGGTTTTTTGCGGTTTGTTGTTGTTGTTGTTTTTGTTTTTGTTTTTGTTTTTTGTTTTTTGGTTGTTGGTTTTGGTTTTTTTATTTTGGTTACACTGAAGTGAGAAAGTGGTGATTACAGGGCTTTATATAGCAGGCCTTGCTGTTTCTCTGAAATAAAAAAGTGACATAAAATTAGGTCAGTTTAGCCAGAATTTCTTGGGGGAAGTGAGGAGTAGGGGAAAATATCTCCGAGATTATTTTTCATTAGATAATTCTAGAAAATGTATTCTCTGGCACATTATATAACAGAAGAAGAAACAGGTTAAATGAAAGACGTTTCATTTTCATAAAAATAAAATACATATTGAATCAAGTGTTAAATACACACACAAAATCATTTCCCCCAAATATTCTTTAATAGAAAACATTTTTCAAGAATTAGGGTTCTAATTTCAGTTCCATGTCAAGACCATATTTCAAAAAACTGAATCCTGAGAGTGGATAGTCACAGGTTTTATTTCACTAAATCATGGTTCTGGGAACAATGGTTGGCACAAGGCCAGGCACAGGGCTGGCAGCAGCCACCCACCTGTGAGATGCAACTGTGTTCAAGCTGGAAGTGACATCCAGCACACTGATGGGCCGTGGACCATTTTGAAATTCCACCATCCATCTCACTTCCCCACCCTGGTGAAACAAAGGGGCCAGCAAGGAAACTTCCACTTCGCTCCATAGGTTCAGGCCAGCCCTTGCTGAAGCACCCATCTGAGGGCTTCGCTCGCCATGGCATTCCCAGCACTGAGCAACCAACTGAGCTCCCAAACATCAAATTCTCCTGCTTCAAATACATTAAGCACATATGATTTACAATGTCTTCATACATCAGCAGCTCAGTTCATTTTTTTATCCAAACCCCAACACTTATACATCTGCAGATGCTCCCACATGAATATGCTCTAAAACTTATCCTTGTCCATCATATTGTAGTACTTTAGGATGTGGTTCTCCTTTTGAACCTCATGATGTTTCCAGCTGAAGGTGTATCTTGTGCCATGGGACACTTAAAAAAACACCTAAAAGAAAAGAATTCACAGCCTGTGGTCCCTAAACCCCCAGTTCTCAGCTTAATAATACATTTTCAGCTGTGCGGTTACAACGTTCATAAGTAGTGCTGAGAAAATAATTTGCAGCCAGTAATTTGCCGAAAGAATTTAGTTCCTTTCTCTGCTCACAGATGGTCCCTGAGCAAAATCAAAATTTCCTCGAATGTACTCATTATTTGAAAATACTCAACACATTTTTGGCAGGGCCTTTTTTTTTTCCCTTTAAAAAAGCACCCTTGCAGATTGATCACAAAAGCATTGCTTGTGTATTCCATAGTTAGTATTCTAGCCATGAGCTGCTGGTTTGTTGTGATTAATCATAGGTTCGTACTATGGTTTCCATTCCTCCACTGGAGGGAAAACAAAACCCCCATAATTCTTATAGTCAGGTATAGGCCTTGAAAAGACCCCACGGGCTTTGATTTCTCTTGGGAAAAAGAAGCAGAGAAATTGTACTAGGGAATTTTAACCCCTTTAATTTCTGGCTCTCACAGGGTTTCCTATATCTCCCATAGTACCTACAGTCCCCACTTAATGTGGCTCCATAGAAAGTCTCGCAATAGTACAGCAGGACCACATATTTGGAATTGTGCATCCTAATGGCACAACAAAAGGAACATCCCATCCTGCTTCCCAGTCCCCTGAAGTGAAGTCAGCTTATCCTAGCAAGAAAACCCATGATGAGTTTGCAAGATGCTGTGCTGGAAGCACCCGAGACAAACTGGAGGGTGCCAAGGGATGAACGTGAACAGAGTCTTCTCCAGACCTGTGAAACCTGGCACGTCTGTTTTTTTAAAGAATCACTGCAGAGGACAAACAGATAAGGCTTCAAAAATTAATTGATAGGCAGGGTCCATCATTTAAATTCCATTAGCTCATTGCATGCCAAGGAACTACATGCAAGGGAGGAATTTCGCATTGCATTTAACTTTTCATACCAACATTTAGGAAAGAGAAATGTTTGCAAGCTTGTGAAGGCTCAGTATCAAATAAAATTCTTATGTTCTGCCTACTTGCTCCTGCCAGCTTTGTTGCTCCTCTAGTTGGACACTGAAACTCATCCAGGGTTGGGTGCAGACGGATGTCCTAGAGCTGAAAGGATGGCAGCACAACACAGTAAAAATCCCTGAGCCATCCCTTCCATCCATCAATTGCTCTCTTTCTGTGGAAATATGTGCTACAAATGCAAGCACAGACAGAATTGTGCCATTCTTTGCAGCTGCCACAGGGAAGAATCACATTTACATTACTAAATGCATCTTTCCAGCAAAACACAGAGTGAAGTCAGAAGACAGCCTTTGATAAGGAAGAAAGAGACTTTAAAACAAATAACCCAATTCACTAACATGTATTCAAATACAGACAAGAGGAACAGCAATAAAAAAAAACCCAACCAAAACCCCTGACGTTTCTGCTTCAAGCAGCCTTTATCACAGAGTGTATGGGTTTTATTTTGGCTGTTACCTCTCCTTTAGATGGTGTCTTCTGGGTGACTTCTCATGCAGACATTTCTCCATTTCCCCACATGTACTCTGCAGTGTGGGGGATCCTGTCTCTTGCAGACGTATTCTGTGTTTGTCTAGCCAAGCAATGACCAGCCATACAGGTGTAAAGGCTTTTCTGCTCCTGAAAGATATTCCGTGTCCAAAGTGGAGCTCTGGAAAGAGGTCTGGAATTTGACTTGTATCAGGAAGACAGGACTTCTCTGCTGCTGCTGCATATATAGAACTATGACTACTATAAATGTTTTGAGGGAAAAAACAAAAGGTTTTTTCAAGGGGATGATAATTGCATTCAAATAAATTTAGTATGTGAGAGGTTCTGATTGTTAATCACATGTATGAAAACACCTCACAAAACCTTTGGGACATATAAGGTGCACTACTATAGCCTGGCTAGATACTAAATACATGTAGCCCTTACATTCTCAATATGGCACAAGATTTATTTCATTTCTTGAATTGTGTGACAGGATGGTAGGAAGTGAGGAGTTTCCACAGATGGAAATGGGCAGCTGCAGGTAGTCTCAAGTGGAAAATAAACCATTTGATGACATTTACACCAAAAAACGTATCAGAAGTGAAGTAGCTGTTGAAGATGATATCAGCACATTTCAGAATTAGCAATTTATTAGGGTAGATGATGAGACCCATGTCATCCAGAGCTACTGTTTCTGAAGCTGTATTCTGGAAAATACTAGAGCAGAGAGTTATTTTCACCTGATATTCTGATACTTTTTATTTCTGGGGTTTTGTTTTGGTTCTTTTTTTGTTTGTTTGTTTGTTTGTGGGGTTTTTTTGGTTTTTTTCATTTTTTTTTTTTTTTGATGGCAGAAAATATATTTTTAAAAATGGAACTGAAGCAAAGAACAATTCAGAGACAGGAGGTCAGTTCTGTGGCAACTTCCATGGCAATGGAGACATAAAAATAAAACACTGCAGCTTTTATAAAAGGTAGGTTTTTCATGGCTAGAACATTTTCTCTCTATTGTAAAGTTAAACAATAAGGAATTTCCTTGATCCAAAAGCAGAGGCTGAGCCACTTAAGGCTTGGGATATTTGAAATATAAAGCAAAAATCTCAGTCCAAACTTAGCAGTTTACACCATCCATGACACCAATCACCACAGACCTCTCTACCTCAAGCATCAGAGGGTCTCAAGTTCAGATCCAGGTGTGTATTGGGTTTGTGTGGCCAGGTTTTGGTAGCAGGGGGACTACAGGGATGGCTTTTGTAAGAAGCTGCCAGAAGCTTCCCTCATATCCAGCAGAGCCACTGTCAGCTGGCTCCAAGATGGACCCACCACTGAGCCCATCAGAGATGCTGGTAATGCCTCTGTGATAACGTATTTAAGAAGAAATACAAAGGTTTTGTGGAGTTGTAATTGCACTCAGAGGAGAGCAGAGCAGAGTGAGGGTATGGGAGAGAATCAGCCCTGCAGACACAAAGGTCAGTGTGGAAGGAGAGGAGGTCTTCCAAGTGCTGGAGCTGAGATTCCCCTGCATCCTGTGGTGCCGACCATGGTGAAGCAGCTATGCCCCTGCAGCCCATGGAGGTCAGTCAAGTTCAAAGATCCACCTGCAGCCTATGGGTGCTGGAGCAGGTGGATACCTGAGACAGGGCTGTGATCCTGTGGGATGCCCAAGCTGGAACAGGCCCCTATCAGGGACCTGTGGACCCATGGAGAAAGAATCCCATGCTGGAGCAGGTTTGCTGGCAAGACTTGTGACCCTGTGGGGAACCCACACTGAAGCAGACTATATCTTGAAGGACTCATCCCTTGGAAAAGTGGCCCAGGTTGGAGCAGATCATGAAGAACTGTTACCTTTGGGAGGAACTCACACTGAGGAGGTCATAGAGGTGTCTTCTGCGGGACTCCATGCTGGAGCAGGGCAGGGACCCCTCTCACTGAGCATGGTTTAGTTGAGGTGTTAGGGCATGGGCTGGACTCAATGGTCTTAAAGGTCTCTTCTTTAGAACCAACCTAGTGATTCTGTGATTCTGTGATATGGTGAACTGTCCATAACTCCCGCTCCCTGTGTTCCTGTGCCACTGAGGGGGAGGAGATGGAGCCTGGGAAAGATGGAGGGGAAGGTGTTTTTAATGGTTTCTTTTACTTCTCATTATGCTGCTCTGATTTTGTTAGCAGTAAATTCAACTAATATCCTCAGCCTTAGTCTGTTTTGCCCATGATGGTAGTTGGTGAGTGATTTCTCCTGGTCCTTATCTCAATTCATGGATCTTTTTCTATACTTTCTTTCCCCTGTTCTTTTCCAGTTGTGCAGGAGAGTAATGGAGTAGCTTTGGTGGGTTCCCGGCATCCAGCCAGGGTCAAGATGCAAATTCCTTAACTTGTTAAAAAGTCTCACCAGCTAGGAAGTCAAAAGAGGACAAATGTTACAGAGTGTGTGGTTAGACACCTCTTGAATCAAGATGTTAAAAAAAAGAAACAACATCTTTCCTGTTATTTAATCCCAAAGTTTATCCCAGACAATACACAATACTCTAATCGTGGGGAGAAGGATATAGTGAGCCTGGGCTTTGTTAAGGCTTGCTGTACATTATTTACTTTTCATTAGGTTTAGTTAGCAGATAAACACTAATTCAGGCAAGAGTTCTAACCATGTTTAATACTTCAGTCTTAAAACAGAATAATATCTTCAGCATCGTTAAAAACGAACATTCAAATGCGAACAAATTAACTCATGTCAGTTCAGCCAGCTGTAAAGGCCTCCTTTCTATTAGTGCTGTTTCAGAAAATTTATGTTAGCCATTCTCAAACCACCTCTTAAAAATCAAGCCTGTAAGACTATAAAATTCAGGGCTTTCCACCCAAGTAAGGGAGTGACTCCCGAAGGTCCCTGTGACTTCTTGGAGAATGTCCTTCAGGTGAGGAACCATCTAGTCCAGCTCTCTGTCACAGGTGAGCAGTGATCCAACAAGAAACTGACATGGTTTTATAAGTCACCTAAAACTGCACAAAACCACCTATCCTAAAATTCTTATTTAGAAGTTCAGGTGTTTATCCAACAGCTTCCTGAGAAGGGAACTTACCCCTGCAAATGCATCAGGGATAAAATAAAAATGAAATACAGTCTCTGCTTTGAATACCTGTTTTGTTCATAAGTGATCGCATCCTTTCTGATCTTTTATCCACTGTCCTGAGTCTTGAAAGCAAGTTCCAGTTCCAGATAATACAAAGAAAGCTGCAAAAAGCAACGGCAAAACACTTGCTGCCTGTGACTTGCTTCTGTGCTAAAAGCTGGAGCAACCTCTCCTTTGCTTTCCACTTACATTTTCTCTGCTTCTTTCTGACTAAAGAAGAATAAGCCATATTTATTCTTAGAAAAGTTGCTGGGTCACCATAAGCCCAAATTTAAGTTCTGGTGGAAAAGGCTTTCCTACAGACTGCATCTGAAAACTGGCTGCTCCCACTTCCTATCCCAAAGCACTTTGAGAAAATTTGGATACACATCTGAATTTTTCAGCTTGATGTACTATCTCCCTGTGACTCATAGAAATGTTTCTATGAATATTTAATTATTTTAAGTTCCAAAAGGAAAAAAAAAAAGGCTCAAAAGGGAAAAAAATAGACTCAAACAAATACCATAGCTGCCAACATCTTGTGACAGAAAGTCAATAGCTTTTAAATCTGCATAAAATTACATACATTTCCATGAAATTACCTGCATTTGCATATAGTGATGCTACAAGGGAGTTGCAGCTCCTCCTCAAGATTCCCAGAATTCTGTCTTCTCCCACCATCCTAACAAAACATAAATTCTATCATCCTTGACCTCTGAAAGCACTGGGAAAATACACGAGGGAATTGCTGGGGCACCTCCATAGCCCACTGGAAATTCGTGTCTGACCAGGGACATGGGCCAGCAGCTTCACGAAGTTTCCTGGGACCTCTCTTCCTTTCCCCTTTGCCATCTCTTTCTCTCCTCCTTAGCAGTGTCAGGAGGACCCTGGGGAGAACAAATTCTAGCAGGAAGAATAAAGCCCATCCTCCTCCTTACTGTCTGTGTTCCTCACCATGTGCAATTGAGGGGACAGTACCCACAGCATGCCCAGCCAAGTGCTCTCTCCAGTCCTTGTGGGGTTTGGGGATCCCTCTCAGCCTCTCATGAGCTGGGGCAAGGCAACCCTGGCATCCCGTGCAATACCATGGGCTTGGGAAGGAGGGAAATAGGGTCTGGTGGTAAAAATTACTAGCCTAGGGGTTTCTGGAGTGCATGGAAGGGGAGAAGGCTGGCCCAGAGATGGAGAATGACTGCAAACTACAGCCAAGAGCACATTCAAAAAGACATGGGCAATACTGGCTTTTATCCACAGGCAGAAGTGATGTCTCTAGAGTACCACAAAGAAAGGGGAGCCCAGCTACAACTCATCTGATTGAATGACTGCCATCACAAAATATTTAGGGACAGCATCTCCCAGCTGCTGTGATGGCTGCTGTACCTTCCTGCCCTCCCAGCCCTATGCTACTCCTCTCATTTGTGTCAACACAGCTACATTTGTGGAGCGAACCCAGGAACCCCAGTTTTCATTGCAGCCCCCATACGGGGGAAGCCAGCAACATTGGGGGCACAATATACGGGGGGAAAATGTGTGTGAGCCACCTACCAGCCATTTTAGAGACACTGGAAGTTGTAATCCTGGAGACAGTCTAAGTCTGGGGTTAGACAAGGTAGGCTGTTTTTCACTACCTAACAAAACCCAAGAATACATTTGATGAGCAATTCCTTCCTGCAGCAGTCTCCCATCTCATCTCTGATTCCAGCAGACAGCTATATCCTAGAGATAGTCCTGCTGGCTGGAGTGATAGCTGGGGGATCATGGAGGAACCTGTCCCCAGGACCAGAGAGCATCCTGACATCTTCCATCGTCTTCCCTTAGGTTAGGGAGAGAGCAGGATGTGAACAGTTTCATTTTTTTTCCTGCCTTCTTACTGCAACCCCTCAGCCCAGCAGCAAAAGGTACTGTTGGATGTACTTAGGTTTTCTCTGGTGATTTTCCCACCAAAAACTGAACTTGAATCCACCAGCCTGCTTTCGCACAAAATAGGTTAGTAATGAGTTAGATCAAAATGGGGAGTGTTTGGTATCCCACCCCCAGGCCCTGGCCTCCCTGTATGTAACTGTTTTTGAAATATATTTGGTAACACACCAAATGTATTTGAAGGGATTGTAGAACTGGCCAATTTTCATGCTAATTAAAGTGCAGGAGATGGAAGTGAGCTCTTTGAAATACATTACAGCACCAAGGAAAACATATTGTGCGCTATCTCATATTTTTCAAGAGCCCATATTCAAATCCACTTTCAACCTGTGTGCACTGCGCTGCTACTGTTGCTGCTGCTGTTGCCTGCATTATCAATCCACAGGCACCATCCATCCTGCCCTTGTGCTGGCACAGTCTTTGGCATGGGATGGACCTGGATTCATAGCCCATCCTTGGGGACAGGGAGAACTAGGTTAGTGGCTTGGAAGGAGCTGGAGCAACAGGCTCTCACATGTGGGGAGACAGGGAAAGGAGAAGATTACTAATCTCCACAGACAGCATAGCCAAAGGGGACAATATTCAAATTTTCCACAGCTGATGTTTACAGAGGAGAGAGCCCAGACTCATAACAGTGTTTCTCTTGCAAGGGCTGGGGAAAATGTGAGGTTCAAATAAATGTCTAGGGAAAGGGAAATCTCATACAGAAAGGCATTTGCAGAGAATGTAAGCATCTTTTCTTCACATCCTTGGATGGCTGGTTGGTTGGGTCACACCACAGTGTCAAAAGTGGACAAGAGTTAGACCAGCATCTCTGAGCCAGGGGCATGCATAGGTGTAGCTTTACCTGGATTTCAGCTCCTTAGGATGCATGAGCTGTTTATCAAATACAGGGCAATTTACTTACCTGGCAGGTCTGTTGATATGAATGTTTTTGTCCTACTCACACTGGTAAGTTTAGAAATTCATTTAATTTGGAGATATTAGATGTTGCCCATTTGTTTACACACAGTTTCTTCCTCTACAGCAGGAGACCCCTTCAGAGTGCATGTTCACTAGTTTCAGTGTCTGGCTTGGGAAAAATCTGCATGTAAATCCATGGGAATATCTTTGAGTACTTCCCAAGGTAATGGTGCAAGTGCTACAGCCCTCTGGGTTCAGCTTTGCAAGTAGCTTTGCCTCCCTGCAGAGGGTGGCTAGTAGAGGGGCTGATCTTCTACATGCATACCCACACCTAAGGAAGACTGTAGAGAGGACCTATTTCTACAAAGACCTACCATGGCTATATGACTCTTGTCCATGCGTGATTGCTTGGATGCAGGAATTATTTGGCTCTTTTCCTTGTTTTCACTTCCTTTCTGTCTCTCAATGACCTTTGGATACAGGGTTGACAATCATATTTGTCCCCAGGGCTGGAAGTTACCAAGCTGTACTGTCAAGTATTTCTTCACACTCAGGAGTAAATCTGCTTCTTTAAATATTTGTCTGACTCCCTGACAGCTCTTTGACAGAACACTTTGACTGTAAACTTCCCTGTTTACAGAAGCATTTAGCGGCAGAATACATCTCTATCAGGGCACCCTCCCCTTTACAAGGAAAGCTTATTCCTGGCTGGCAACAGGTTTTTCTTCCCTGTTACAGTTAATATCTGAGTCTTTTCCCCTCTGTTGTCTTCTGTGAGGACTTCTTTTGCCAAACTACAATTTGAAAAGACAGCTGCCCTGGGCCTGGAATTAAGATTGCAAAGGTTAGGTAGCAGCAGGTGAGATGATAAAAAAGAGAGATTCTTCCCACATGGACTCCAACAAAGGACAGAGGTGGTGAAACCATGGCAAAAAGACCAAATTCCTGTTCTAGTGAAATAAAGGCAAGTTGCTCTCTTAAATGTTAATTGAGATGTTTTCCTTCAGAGTCTGGGAAGTAATGTGTGTATGGGTAGAAGAAGATAGGAATTACCTAGCAAATCTGGGAACACCCTGCAACACCCAGGGATCACGTGGTTTTTTAAGCAGCTCTTAGGAGGTGGCTGAGGTAAGCCAAGAAGACACATGGGAGTAGGGGAATTAGGTAGCCTTGTCTCTGAAGCTGTTTCAGCTTTCGGTGTCAGGTCCAGATGAAGTCCTTGCCTTTGGAGAGAAGCCACCACCAGACAGCAACTTTCTGATTTAGGTCCATGAAGATAAAGCAGATGACTGGTCAGTGCAGTAATGAATTTGAAAAGACATGCCTGAATTAAGTCATCCCTTAATGAAGAGCCTCTGAAAAAGCAGCCTGGTTTCATAAGCTTGTGGCAGACTAAGCCTTTTAATAAGGGCAGTATCTAGATTGCCTTTGTGACATTGGAGATCAGTGAGCACTTATACCCTGCTGCCTGGCAGTTTACAGCATGAGAGGCAAATAGGAATGCTTGCAGGAATTAAGAGACTGGTTGATAAATGATTCCCATTGAAGCATGGATCAGAATAAGAGAGAAGGCAGGGCCTGTGCATCAGTTTCACTTTGAAGCCAGCAGCATGGTGCTGCCAAGATTTCATCTGTGGTGTCTTTTCTAAGTGAAGGAGAGCAGGAAGGACCTTTGCTGATGTTGGTGGTATTCATGTTGTTTTGTCCTGCTGAAACAGAAAGTTGAGAAGAACCATCTATGCATGGTAAATTGAGCAGGTTACAAGATCTTCCTCATTCCACAGACGATGACAAAGTTAGTAGTCCCAGAGAAACAGTAACCTCGAGGTATCCATACTCAGCTCTTCATGCGCTTTTACAATGCTCAGATTGGGAGCACAAATATTTTTCTGCCACAAAAGGCCGTGTCTCTTGCAGAACCACAGATACTCATCTTAAGAGGAGTACACTATCACCCAAAGGAGGGAGACATGATCCCCTACAGGTTTTCTGAAAGGCACTGCCATTGTTCAGAGTACAAGTGGGCTGAGGAGCTTAACAGATGGCTGCAGTGAGACACAGACTCTCTACAGATGGTGAATTCATTCCCTCTGAGATCACTGGTGGGCTGGATGACAGCCCAATATGGTTGCAGACTCCAAAAACCTGTATTACCCACACACACCCTGTTATCATGGCATTTTCCTCTTTGGAAAAGGCAAAGGGATTTAGAGAGATAGAAACAGACACCTACATGAGTAGGAAGAAAACAGTGAAAATGGCATAGAAACAGGTATGTATTCCTCTGAGAGACTCTCAGCATGGGAAAAGAGGGCAAAGCAGCTATTCCTCACTAGCTTCCCTTGTGGACATCTCTCCCATTCCAGGGACATCCACAGGATGGGCACTCCAGTTTTCAAAACATAACTTTCATAAGCAGTAAGAATGAGGATGACATCTCTGAGAAAACCTCCCAAGGATCTCTTGTCCTAAAGGGTTTTTCTTTGAGACCATGGTCACAATTTTAAGCACTGTCCCATCTCTGGATGGATTTTTTGCAACCAGCTCTTGAAAGGCTGGAAGTTTTCAACAGACTCGATGAAACAGTGGAATTAGACAGCAAATGTGTTTCTGCTGTGAGCAGCCTCAGATTTGAATGGATCCCCACCTTATACCTCCTTACCCCATAACAGAACACTAAATTTCATATCAAAGAAGCAGTTTATCAGGTTTTATCATGGGAAATAGTTTGGTTTCTTAGACATTTAAAAGCCAAACCAGGAAATTATTTCAAACTAGAAATAGTATAAATTCTCTCAAACGAGTTTTTCTTTTTGTAATCAAGTCATGTTTTGAAGACAATCCTCCTCCAAGTGATACTTCAGCAATGCAACACTACAAGATATCACCAAGTCCAGGGTTTAGTTAATTCATTTCAGGATGATCTTGTGCTGTTTAATGATTGTGGTGGATAATACCAGGAAGCTTGGATGCAGTTCCAGGTTCCACAGCAACATGTTGGTCAAAGAATTATCTCAGCAGTCAGCATCCATTGACTCATAGAAAGCTTGACTCACAGCTATTGGTATCTACAAGTGTTCCTTTTATTTCTATATTTCCCTATAAATTTATAAGATTATACCCAACGGGACTAATGCCATATTATCCCAGGAGCAAGCTTAAATTCAGCAGGCTGGTGTTCAGCAAACCTCCCAAGATGGGTGAAGGTCTGTATTAGAATGCATCTCCTGATAACTCCTCTTCCCAAAGCCCCAGGGCTTGTAGGCAGAGCAGCACAGCACTTGAAATTCACTTCCTTCCAGTTTTAACAGAGCATTTGCAAGGAAGTTTAACCAGAGCAGCTATTCCAAAAGACACTGCTGCTAGTTCTAGTGGCAAAATAAATCTTGTGATTCAGCATCCAACATCTTCTCTGGAAGCTCTGAAGCAACCCTAGAAATACTCCCTTTCCAAGAGGAAAAAAAAGGCAAAGAAAAAAAAAAAGGCAAGAAGTCATTTGAAGCATGCAAGTAGATTTGCAGACATGAAAAAGCACAGAAGATATGTTTTGCTGAATATAAACTTGCTGGTGCAAAGATCTTATTTTACAATTGATGGAAAGACCCCTTGTGTTACATTGCTCCCTGGTATTAAAGTAGTGTTAGAACACCTTGCAGGATTGAGCACAATATGAATGGTAAGTCTTAAAGCTATATACTGAATTATGGAAATATCTCATGGGTACTATTGTTCTGAGGGTGCTATATGCCAGTGCAAATTAATCCCCAGTGGCTTTGCCAAGAGGCTCTGGTATTACTTTTAGCTTGGCATCTCAAGTCTGCTAAATACTTGTCAATATGCAAACCATAGTACCATGATGTTAGGGTGCTAAAACCACATGAGGAAAGAGCGGAAAAGGGATACTTGAAGCAGAGAGAGAAGGGTTCTCCCCAGTCATGCTCCTTCACTCCTCCCAACTTTTTTGTTCCAGGGTATTTTCCACCACCTTCCAAGGTTCACCTTTTAAAGCAGACAGGCCCTGGAGCCATTGCAGCCAGGCATACTGCAGTACAGCCGCATACTAGTACTGCAGTACAGAGCAAGTACTAGTACTTGCTCTTAAGGAAAATCCTCCTCCCCAAGGACTGCTCCATTTATTTCATTTGTCTCCTTTCCATCTCCCACCCTGTCCTCAGGGGAATACAACCCAGGCAGATAAGCTAATGAGACAATTAGCTCTCTGCTCCCTGATTGAATGGCCCTTTATTTCCTTGACCAGCCAAAGCAATTCTCAACATCGTTGAGTGCTTGACTTTATTTCTGCAATGTGATTCATCTTCCCTCTTGCTCATATATAAACCTACCATAAAAGAGTGTTATTAATGTCACCAAGTTAAGCACTCGTTGGCAAACACTTAGGCCTAAGCCTGCTTGGGGAACCTTAATTCACCCTCTTCCTCCTCCCACTCCACAATTCACCTTGCATGTGTATTTTATCAAGGCCTTTAGTAACCCTATCCTACAGTGGTGCATGGAAAGCCCATTCCACACTCAGCACACATATCGGGCAGTGATCTGTGAGGAATGACAAGCTAAGGGATACTCTATTTCTGAGGTATTTTAATTGTGAGTGACTGCCTCACGACTTGCCACCCATCTTCTTTTGCGTGTCTGCAAAGAAGATTATTGCAATGTGGCATGCAAAGGCTGATTACAGCCACGATATAAGAATCATTGTGAAATGTAATCCAGCATGCCAAAAGTACATCTTAAAAACCCAGCACCTTCTGGAGGTGTTCACTGGAAACTCTGGCAGAAGGGGAAGATGGAGATCAGCAAAAAAATTAGGACCTACTCCCATTTCCCTACAGGCCAAAGATCCTGCCTCCCAAGTGATCATACGGCCGCCCTTATATTTGGAATACATCTTCTTCTACCTTCAGGCCAGTACGGAAAGTAGATTTCCGAGGCAGCTGTTCAGGAAGGGCTGCTTTGTCTGCACTTTGGCTGGCAGGGGAGGCAGCAGTGCCTTGCTCCTCCTCTAACCCTGTGCCATGGAGAGAGACAAAGCCTTCCAGAGCCCAAGCTCCTCTAAGGTGAGAGACAACGTAGTTGGCTTGCTTTTGTCTCTATACGTGGGGAAATGCAATACTGGAGTTTAGGGAGTCTGCAGGATTTGCTCAGTCACCAGAAAAGGTCTCTGTTTTCCTCTCCTGCCCCTGCCACCCACTCCCACTGAGCCATACAATCGTGACCATGTCACACAGTACTATGGTGTAGTTGTCAGAGTATTAGTCGCTCATCAGCCTGTCCACCAGATTGGGAACAGGGTTTTTTTCAGTTGTCCCCATTTCCATACTAAGTGGGAGAGACAAATGGCCGATTGCCTGTGCCTGAAGCACCCCTGTTAACTGTTGGGATGATGATCAATGTCAGTGCTTGACTGCATCCTTCAGCCCATGAGATGCTTTCCAGTCTTGCAAAACCTGTCCTCTATTCAACACTTTCTATTGCATTCTTGTAGGAGAATAGTTTGTAAGGATAGTGCAGAAGGCAATCTTTCCCAATGAATTACAGCTGTACTGATTACCCAGGAGTGGAAACATCTGCACCTGCCCAATGAGGATAGGCTATGTTCCTGCCCAACGAGGGTTAGCTGGCTACAAGTTAAGTTGCAGTTGTAGACACAGACCTAGAGTCTGCTGCAGTTTGGGATGGAGTCTTCTGGCTGTGCTCTGAGGAGATAAGGGACAGACAGAGTTAGGCAGCTGGGTAAGGAACAGGTTGGAGTTTAGCCAGTCATGCAGAAGGAAACTTGTACAGAGGAGAGAAGGAGTCAGTGCTGTGTGGAGCTGCCTGTAAGAAAAGGAGTCAGTGCTGTGTGAAGCAGCTAATGAGGAAAGGAGTCAGAGTTGCCTGAAAGAAGGTATGAAAAGTTTTCAATAAGGGAGTGATGATGGTGTCAGTCCAGTCTGTCTTGACATAATTACTACACATTATTGATAATTTAAGCAGTAACATCTCTTACTGATTTCTTGAACGTTCCTCCAATCCCAGTAAAAGCTTACAGAGTGGCCTCAGAGACACGTCTGCCTAGAACCATACATGTCCTCTCCCTTCTCACGTGCAATTGCTTCTAAGGAAGGTTGGAAGAGAAAGGACGGAAGCCAATGCTGAAGTTCTCACTAGATTAATCTTTTGCTTAGTCAAGTCTGAAAGGGAGCCAGAATCCAGGATAACCTGAATACTATGAATAATTCTAACCCCAGTCTTATTTTTTGTTTCTGGTTCCTCTAGCCATTCCTGAAAATGTTTTGCATGACCAAGATGAGGTCTCCTGAATACAAACACAGAACAAAATAACTGTCAGGTTAATGATGCATCACTCTATTCAGACATAGAAGCATTTTTGCCCAAAAATTTCTGATCAGGCAGAATGTGAAGGTTTTGCACTTATCTCAGAATTTACAAGTGCAGGAACAGCTATAGAGCAGGTTCAGGTCTACAGTTCATGCCCTGACAGCCCGTGGAAGAAGGCTCAATGTGAAATAAATTCACATTGTTTCCACCTCGGATCTCCCAGACAAGTAGGTGTCAAATTCAGCTACATCACTGAACCTCTTTACTTTAAATCTGTGCTTGAGCATATTAACTCTCCTCAGCATTGCAGAAGGCCAAGAGACACAGAAGGACTTTTGTTGCAAAGATTCCAAGAACTCCTAACTAGTAATCATGCAGCATTATAAACATTTGATTTTAAAGACTTGCATGGGTGGAAAAAAGGTATTGGATTCATAAAATTGCAGCTAGATTCAGTGGCCTCTGCTCATTTGGGACTATAGGGAATAAAGATCAAAAGTTTGTAGAAACATTTGAATACCTTGGAGAAAATCTTCGCCTTCTTCCACTGCTTGACAGATATAGCACAGCAAACAGAGAGTTAAGGCTTTTCCCCTGCTACACTGCAGCAAAAATGAGAGATTTAAATAGACTGAAAATGTAAATCCAACAATTACTCCATAGACATAGTGAGGTGGAGGGGAGGGCAGTGAGGGAGGATAGATGATCACTGGATGTGTGAGAAGAGAGATGCATCACATAGTATATATTTTACATGTATCAATATTCATAACAGTTCTTTCTTTTCTCCCTCCAGGCTCTGTCTGCTGCTTCAGTTCATCCATCTGGCTTCAAGAGGGAGATGGATCTTTCAGCTCTTTACTGCAACTCTGAGTTAGAATCTAATCATCAAAATAGCATGTGGTTCCTTTCTCAGCAGCATTGCAGGGAGATGTTGGGACATCTACAGCCAGAGTCGCATTCTAAGACAGAAAGCAAAGTTTGCAGGAGAGGTTATCTCATGCTCCCTGTGAAGATCAGAGATGTGCTTGGCTGGTGACACTTTGGGAGAGGATGCCTGGAGAGTGACACTGCTCTTTCTCAGTCCAGAGGGAGCACCCCTGCTTTTAGAGATGCACAGAATTTTAAATACAGCTATCCCATATCTGAAGGTCTGGACTGACACATAGAACAGAGTAGCCCTGTGAGAAGTCTTCAAATATGGAATTGGGGAATGGAGATAACCATACCTTTGGAAAAATATTATACTCTCTGATGGTGGAATGGTTGTAGTCAGGCCAAAGTAAAAAGGCAGTATTGTCTTATATTTACTTGGAAACAAAGGAAGCCCTCCTGTTGAGGAAGGAGGAAGTTAGTTGTCCAGGACACTTGCCTGTGTCTGAAAAAAATCAGCCTACAGGCAACAGCATCAAGATCAAGAAGTAATATACAGGTTATAGTGCCTGAGAAGAGAGTTTCAATTTGCTGAAAAGAAGATGAGGCTGAAGTTTATGCTTAAAGGATGCTGCAGTATTTTTATTCCAACACTACTAAAGATTGTAGATGAAAAAAATCTATTTTCTGAACTGTGTTTGGAAGAGAGACAGTAGTAGTCCTGGAAGACTGATGTTTCCCTCAAGACTCAGGTGCTTCAAACTTAGAAAACTTGATGGCAGTACTTTAAAAGCACTATGTGCCCCAAACAAGCATCACAGCAGAGAAATAAATTGCTTTTAACCAAGCCAAGGAAAGGTGAGACTTAACAGCTTTTTCGCTTGTCTTGCAAAGCTCTTCTACCTATCATGCTGGTATTCATGCCTAAGGATTCTCTTGGGAATTCTTGCTTTTTATTTGGGAATCAAAAAACCTGGACTTTGATGAGGAAAAACTGCTGAATATTTTTCACAGAGAGCAATTTAATCCAGAGGAAGACAAGTACTGTGTGAAGCCCAGCGTATACATGTGTGGAGTCCAGCTCTAAGGGGCACTCCTTCTGGAAGCCATCCCAATGTGGTGAGTGGAAGAAAAGCCACACTATGGAGTCTCTTCAGAGAACACCAGAGAACCAGGTTTAAAGGCATGACATGAGCTGTACCTAAGTTTCTCCAGCTGACCACAAAAGGTTTGGGCTCGTAGTATGTATGTGCACTTTTCTAAAATACAGTGAAGGGAAAGTAATTTTCTATTTGTAAGGAGGAAGATACCCTCTCTCAGTAAAGAATGACTTATGTATGTTCTTCAAAGGATTGTTCTTCCACCATGGAACAGCTCTTCTGAGTTTTGGAATGCAGAAGCTGGATTTTGGTAAGCTGAACTGGGTAAAAATCACTGCCCCTCTTTATCTTTGGACATAGCAACCAACAGATGTGCCCTTATATTTTTGGGGAGTGTACAGAAGATTTACCATCATTCTTCGCACAGAAACTGACAGTGTTCCCAAAATTAGCATCCAGGATATAAAAGTTCAGACCACAACCGGCTGCCAATTCACATAGCACAATTTAAGTCAGTGCCACTTTACAGGAAATCTTTTACAGGAAGCGCTCAGGAAGGTTTTTGATCTATGGATGTAAAGTAAGTGCTTTTTACCCTTGCCATTATTTGGTACAGAAGGAAAAGATTTTTTGCCTGCCATGGAAACATGAATTTGTCAATGTTGTTTGTATTACAGTCACATCCATGGCATCCTACTGTGATAGATGCTGAATAAACATGGAGGCAAGAAGTCCATGCCATCTAACAAAGATATCCAAAAGGAAAGAAGGGAAACAGCTTGTCCAACACGATGAAGCAAAGCAGACACAGAAAGCATCACAGACTGCTTAGTCACATGTACTACTTTGTGGAAGTTATGTATTTACTGAGGTTATAAGTTCTTTACAAACTCATGCCTTCAGACAAAGGCACACTGCTGCTTCTGCTGCTACTGTCAACCCAAGACGTATTTCCTGATTAGTTCATTACTCCCAGTGGATCTCTTCAGCAGTGTCATCCTTACCTGTAACTACTGGAATCCATCCTAATTCAAACACACCAAATCAGAGCTGGGCATGAAGACTTTCTTGCAGCTCCAGAACACCACATTCACACATTTCATGATGATTAGCAAAGTCTGCTTTCCTCTGGGCAATGTTCAGCTTCAAGAAGCTTCTCTGTATTTTAGTAACAGGTGCTTCATATTGCAATTTTTGTATCAAAAGAAAGTAGAACTTTCTTTTCTCTCCATACTCCTTTGCAAAAGAATTGGACAAGTTCAAAAGCTCTCGGTGAATGAGAGGAAGGAGAAGGTTCTGCAGACAGAGCATGCTCCTTCTGTCTTTTATCCTAAGCATGCAAGATAAACGTTATGCTGATTAATATTTATTTTCCTCAGCCCAAAATGAATAGGAATTTAATTCTCAAATTAAATTGAGGAATTTGAAAATCCAAAATAAGTTTTACTGAACACATTTTACTTTAATCACTTTTAAAACCTGTGTGAAAGAAAAACCCAGTCCTTTGCTGTACTTGGCATGCATTTTCACTCTGACAAAAAGCTTCTAAAAGAATTTTGAAAACGCTTTTCCTTGAAATTTTTAAACATTCCAAATGAATGCCCTCAGGCACATTTTTTCCAAGTCAGTATTTTCTGGTGGAAAAAGATTCTCATTTTAACCTTTCATTAATAAAATTTCTAGCCTGACTGAACACTCATAGCTAAGTTGTGAGTGAATAATTGGCTTCAGGAATCATTAATCCAGACCTGATGTGAACTGGTGTCTTTCCAGCCTATGGCTGTACACTGAAAGAAGGTGTCCCTGTGTCTTTCTCTGCTGCTGAACCATGTGGTGTCAGTGGGAATGTTGATGGGGGGCTGTGGGGACAGGAAAGGGCAGAGCAAGCGTGCTCTAGGAAGAAATGCAGTTGAGTAGGTCACACACATGTGGGCTGGTAAACAGGGTGACTGAAGCTAAGCTTAAAATTATGTTGAGTAAATTAAGGCTAGTGGAAAATGCTCCTGAAATACAGCTTCTAGCTGTATGGTTACATTCTTATTTGCAATTCCTCACTCCCATGGTGTTTGCGAAGGAAAAATCAGTTTTACAGATATATTGGTGCTTGTGGTTCATTTTGAGTTCACTAGTCAAGGGATTAACTAGTTCACTAACTTCTGAAAAACATGGCTACTACTAGTGTCAGTCATATATGAAAATAAAATCCATTTTTTTAATTTATGACAAGCTTTATCTTTAAGTGTTTCTTAACGATATATTGAGCCTCCTTTTAAAAAATATTTCTCCCCTTGTGTAACTCAGAAATATCCAGATCAATTTTGTCAAAAACCCCCTAACAACTCCTAAACAAGTCCTTTGAGCTTTAGTCTAAGTGTGAGCAATTTCAACCTGAAAGAGGAATCACTTGGAGAGTTCAGAGGAAATAGAAGCAGAGACTTGGATGCTGCAACTCTTTCAAGTTCTGCATTTGGTGTGCACTGCTGGCAGAGGCACAAAGGAATCTGCAGCTGAATTGGCCTGCTATCAGGGGATGGAATTTTGTTTGCAGAGTTTTCAGTACCACTTAAAAAGAAGAAGACAGAATACCAGAAACAAGCCTGCATGGGAAAACAGAGGGATTGACTTGCTCCAGAGCCAGCAGCTCCCTGTAGATGGCCGACCCTGGAGACCTGGTTCAGCAGGCACACTTGTCCCACTGGCACCTGCCCTGCTGCCATGAAACCTTGTGTGTGCATTGTGAAAGGTCCAAGCCCACCACATGGACAGTTGCCTGTCATCAGACTTGTTTTCTAGGAGAAGCATCTGTAAACTCTAGGTGTGAGAGGACAGAGCCGCCTCAGAGCACAATAACAGGGTTTTCCTTTCTTACTCTGCTCTCTGTACATGCCCTGGCACAACTCTGTCACAAGACACAGAAACAAAACACTACACTGAGCGATGGGTCTCCTGCAGATGGCCTGGTGATGTACTACAACCACTGCTAAGCGAGTGACAGAATGCAGCTAGAAGGTGTTGCTGAATCCTCACACAAAGAATTACTTGAAGCCTTCATATATCAAGCAAACAAGAGCAGGCAGGGAGAGAGGGTTTTCTGAGCAGGTGTTTTCAGATTAAGTTTGAAAGGAGATGAAAATGAGGCACTGCAAAGCAGTTAGCTCTCTGCAGCCACAAGATTGTGAACAGGTCTCTGATTAGCACGTGCCTCTCACTTTCCCGCTGTGGAAGACTTGAAGTCCATAAAGATCTCAAAGGGACAGTTGCAGCCATCCAGTGTGTTGTATACAAAGCTTTCACTGTAACATCTAGTTCTTATCTTAGAAGTCCAGATAAATTTCATCCCAGTTCTCCAGACTAGTGGCTTTCCTCATAAGCTATGCTCTTACCTTTATGCATGGCAGGATTTGTGTGAGCTGCTGTCGGGCTGCTGTCAAGAGTTATATTGTTCAAGCCTTTGTAGTACAAGCAAGTCTAGAAAGCTGCTCCCTACACATGCAACAGGTTTGGAGTCAGCCCCCACTCTAAGAAATCTGGGCACCTCAGTTTCTGCTATGCCCAGATTACAAACCTGAGCATCTTAGTTTGCAACAAAACGAGCCATTCTGCCCCTGTTAAGACATTGCTTAAGAGAGGAATTCAGCACTTGACTAAGGCTTTTCAGCATTCCTTACAGGATTGTTCTATACATCCGTAGCTTCAGGGACAGTAGGATGTGGAAAAGCTGATACTTGAATGAAGTGCTGAGTTTTGAGTGAACAAAAAGCTCATTTGCCTAAAGTGGGTGTGTTTGTGCTGCATATAGTTGGAAGCCTTCGATGTGATAACTCGGGAACAACTTATTCTGAAGCCATTAACTTAGTGAAAGCATATGGAAATTCAATATTATTGCTCCCACTGTTTGCTCCTCTTCCCATACAGCAATGAGCACTAGCTAGAACTGTAAATACTTCCATTGGTATCTTGCTGGAGATCCCATTCCTTCAGGGAAGTGGGTATATCCCCATTTTCCTACAGGTGTCCTGAGTACAGAAGGCAAAGGACCAGAACACCAGTGGATAGCCCCACACCACATCCCTGGAAAATAGTAATATTTCCTGTGTCAGACACAAAATCTCTCACCTCATAGTTACTGACAGAGAGAGAGGAAGGAACAATGGGACTAGAGGACCATCTCACTAGATTTAGAGGACTTCAGCAAAGCTCTGCTTACTGGCTGATTCAGAGAGCTGGAGCTTTGGTGGTGGCTCATGCTGGGATATCAGTAGGCAGACCCACGTTCTTACGCTGCAAAAGAGATGGAAAAGAGCTGAGGATGTGTCTGTGTGGATTTCTTCTGTTTGCTGTGGAAACTCAGAGGCACCAGTCCTCTCGGGGTGCTTACCAAAGAGCTGCAGTTTCCTTGTGGATCAGACTCTGTGCTGCAGAAACCTTCTCCTTCGTGTTTGCAACTCCTAATCCATGGCACGGGCAGCTGCGGTTGGGAGAGCAAAGGAAGCTCTGGCAGTACATGAGGAGAAGTCACCGAGCTCTACAGAACTTGTCTGACACAAGAGGAAGGACGTGGCATGGAAGGTCAGAGTTGCACCCTCCCTCTCTCTCCATACGACATGTAAGCGGGTCAGGGTGAATGGGGGACGAGTCTGCCAGCACTCTTTGCATCTAGTGCACCCTCCAAGAGGGGAGAGCTGTGCAAGACAGTGATTCAGAATTGCTCATGGTAATGAGGAGGGAGGCAGTGGCCAACTTGCTGCATTTGCCCTATTTACAACATGCTACAAATTTGCGTTGATTTAAGATCAACAGGAGACAGTGATGAGAGACCTCTGTGACCTGAAAGCACTCTCACTTTGCCTAGACCACTCAGGGAGTACAGCACAGAAGGCACACATTAAGTCATTGCAGATCACAGGCTAATGATGACACCTTGTGAGTTGTCAAGTATATTGCCACTTCACCTGCCCTTAGGCAAAGGAGGCAGACAAGACCCTGTATGCATCTAGCAAGTACACCAACTGTTCTCAGCTATCAAGGACAGCCAGCAGAACTAAGCAGCTCCTTTCCCAGCTCGTATAAATTGGATCAACTCCCCACTGCTTCTGCTGGCTTTTGCCTACAGTATTAAGCTACTTTGGACCAGGGAGTCATTCCCCTCTCCCACATTGCTTCCACTGCTGCATCCATGGCAACATCAGGAGCTTAACAGGAGACAATTCAGCCAAGGCCACCCGCCACTTCAAAGCACACTCCGCAGCTTGAGGATTCTTGTCTGTTCTATAGTCTTCACTGTTGCTATCATCAATGGGACATCGTGAGTATGGACAACAGAGAGCACAAGGAACAAAAAGCCCGATACCACTCCTCTGTCAGTTTACTGCTAGTCTTCAGCCTGGAGGCAAAGGCATTATTTAGTCAAGGAGGAAGAGCTCAAGCAGCAGCAGACAGCATTCCCTTGCACACTCTTCTTTTGGCAGGAAATTCGAATGAGTAGGAAAAGATGGGGTCATGAGAGAAAGTCTGGTGGAACAGATAAGAGCAAGAAGTCAAAAGCTGGAGTAATTTCATATGAATAGTCCAGGCTTGCTCCCAACCATGCAAATGAATATAAGTAATCCGTCCTTCCACTAGCAAAGCGTTAACTCTTTAGCCATCAGTGCCCATCTTGCTAGACTGCACAGCTCCCAGTCACATTCAGTGAGGAATTATGCTTATATTCATGCTCATTCTCAGTTGAAATGGGATGCTCTTAAGCGTAGGTGATTGTCTCAAGCCCATATTTTTCTTACCACTTTGCCACACCAGGGGATCTTGTGCATATATCGTATTTTGAGACAGTGCAAGACAGTGAACACTATGATATTGTATGCTGCAGAAGCACTCTGAGTCCTTCAAGCCCTGCAAACAAAGACTACAAGCACCAGATACTAAATTTAGAACCATCAACTACAATTAGTATTTTCCTAGTAAACGCCCCTATAAATTAATAGCATGAAGAACTCCCATTCCCCAAAAATAGAGGTAAAGAAAACATGGAACCAAGGGCACCAGCAACTTGAACCTTCCTAAAAGCTAGACAAATAAAGTATGGAAGTCTACTACAAATATTTTCAGTATTTGTAGTAGATGAATGACATCTGTGTAGCAAGTCTGTTAGTACAGGTTTGTATTTCTCAGTAATTTTTACGCAAATGTTTCAAACATAGTACTCTGATCTCCACAAGTAGGTATTTTTCAGCCCAAGAACTCCCAAGGCATAATTCTAAGAATTCCTATCCTCCAACATGGAAGAAAGAGAAATGTGGTGAAAAAAATAAAGACCTCATAGGCCCTGTCAGTGAGTTGGATTAAATATTTCTTTCATTCTCTAACTATTACTCTGAAGCAACACTGCAAGAATCAAAGATTTTTTTTTCCAGAAACATTCTTGTACTCCAAATAAGTTACGAAGTCTGAAAGCTAACTTGAAAGTGAATGAGAAAGAAAGAAAAAAAAAGGTTCATCCTTTTCTTTTTCAGAAGAAACATAGATTAAATATAGTAGGTACAGTTCAGTAAAGTCTCCCTTCAGACCCCTTCTAGAAATTAGCATATCTGACACTGCCGTCTTCACATCACTAGTTTTAATTCCAGGTTTACATCTCTGCTGTCACAATTATTTTCATGAATGTGTCAAAATCCACAGAGTAATAACTAAGGTTCCATTCCTCCTCTAATTTTAGAAGTCCAAGCCTCAGAGACATCTCCTCTGTTGATTAGAGGTTTTTCTCTTCAGTTCATTGATCACAAGGGCCATTTACAAGACTCTGAGTTAACTAAAGCTGATTTCAGTCCACAAAGGGCTATTATGTTCTCAGGTGAGATACAACTTGGAAGGAATAATCCCGTGCACCAGTAGGGGTTGGCTTGATGGAAAGCAGCCCTGCAGAGAGAGACCTGGGAATTCTGGTGGACAACACCTCCCTTCCAACTCAGGAAATTTTATAATTCTATATTTCATGAGGATTGGAGCATCTCTATTATGAAGAAAAATTGTCTAGTGTCTCTGTTTAGCCTGAAGAAGAGAAGACACAGAGGGGATCTTATCAATACATAGAAATATTGTGAGGGCTGGGATCAAAAGGATGGGCACAGGCTCTTCTCGGTGCTGCCCACTGACATAGCAAGGGACAGAGGGCACAAAGTGAAACACGTGAAGTTCCGTCTAAATATGAGGAAAAAATTCCTTACTGTGAGGGTGACTGAGTACTTGTGGTAGTTTGACTGCACAGAGCAGCCATGTAGTCTCCTTCTCTGGAGGTATTCAAAACCAGCCTGGACACAGTCCTGTGCAAGCTGCGCCAGAGAACTTCTTCTATCAGGGGTGTTGGACTAGGTGATCACTAGAGATCTGTTCCAACCCCAACCATTACGTGATTCTGGAATTTCACATTGAATACAGACAAGATGCTCTGGGAAGAGACTCAAGGAGAAAAGTAGTTTACCTAGAAAGACTTGTCATCAAGTACAAACCTAACCAGAGTCCTAAGCCAACCCTTGAGAACATGTCTTACTTATAGCAATGACCCAAGAAGTCCCTCCCAATAAACCCAGACTAAAAAGTTAGAATCAGGACCTTGATTACAAATCATTTAACACCAGTAAACCCTGGTGCAGCTGCAGCGACCAGAAAGCAGATTAGAGGTCACCTTGAGCAGAACCTTTGCACATTCTTTGGTTCTGCAAATGCTTGCTAGATCACGGAAGCAAAAAGACCATTTCACACTGACCAGGAGGACACAGATACACTAGTGAACTACAAGGTTTACAGCCCAGAGCATTTGGTGGCTGATGGTGCTGAATTGTTGGTGTGCTTGAATTACTGATGGCTTTATTAAAATTTGGCTCAGACTGGGCACCAACCGTAAGCAGCAGGTTGGAGGCCATCATTCTGCTCTTTCTGAAAGCTGTCCTTGTCATACCGGGTGATGTCAGAGAGGACTCTGGTCCTCTTTTATTTTGCCTATCCACTTACAAACCATAATTTAAAATACAACAAAAACATCATCTTAATATTCCTTCTAAGATATACCAAAGAGCTGGTTTTTGTTTGATTTTTTTTGTTTGTTTGTTTTGAGGTTTTGTTTGGTTTTTTTAATTGTCCTCTGTAAGCACTGGCAATACCTGAACATAGAACAAAATATTCAGACTAGGTCTCTGTAGACCTAAAATGCAGGTAAGGCATTAAACCTCAAATACTACAGCTCCATCTTGATTTGGTGCTAATTCACATACATTGCTCGTGCATAGCCTTTAACTGAAGATGCTGAGGTCTACTATTCTTATTATTTTTAATTATAGTTTAGGGGATTGTTAATGGGATAGTAGAGCCTTTCAGAGCCAGGGTCAGTCCACATTTGGCATGGAAATGTCTGAAAGTCATTGAAGTCCAGTATCTGGAAGGAAGATACAGCAGGGATAGAAAATGTTTGAGATGATCACCCACAAACCTCAAAACCATCTTGCCTTTTTTCTTCATCACATCCCCATCAGGAGACATGCCAGAATACAGAGTATAGAATCACAGCCTTGATCATAAATAACCTTTGAAACTCTCCATAAATAACTTCTGAAATTCTTGCTATTCACTTTCTCATTTATACCTTGCAGGTGAAAGACCATTTGTACAGCACTTCTGATAGAACCCGTTCCCAAACCTTGAACCTCTACCAAACACCCCCTGGGAGGGAAATATAAGCTGCAGAAGTATGAGCCCAAAGTACTCCTCTGTTAACTGTTTTTGTCAATCTATATTGGAAAACAACACTACTCGGACAGCAACTCCAGACAGAAGCCCACATATATTCTTGGTGACTCTCTCTGCTAAACCAGAAAGATTATTTGACCATCAGAAAAAAAAAAGAATGAAGCTAGAATAAACACAGCAATTTGGTTTAGAGAGAAAAGACATCTGCTAAGCCTATTTCTCACTCTTTCATGGAAAGTTCTCTCCTACCCCTGCCCCACTGCCTCCACAGGCAGAAGGTTTCCTGAAGAGGCCAGTTCCACATTAATCTCACAGCCTCATTATTCTTTTCCAGCCATAATTCTGCAGGCTCTGCACATCCTGCCTTCCTGTAAAGCCCCCCCCCAAGTCTATTCCTCAGAGGAAGAGGAGCCCCATACCTTTTCATACTACCTCTCCTCTGCTGTCAGTAGTTGAATTCAGGATCCATTGGAGCCGACAGCTTGGGTTCTGTTCTCTGTCTCCAGGTGGCCATTCACAAACTAGTCAGTGATGAGCTAGGCTGAAAAGCCCGAGCTATTCTTGAGGAAAACAAAACAAGAAAAAAAGGATGGGGTGCTAAGGCAGTAGAGGCTACACTACAGTGCAGATCTTCATCCCAGAATAGCTATGCTGGGAAAATCTTATTTTCTGCGAAAGATTGAACTAGTGTCTTATTGCAGGATTCATGCCCAATTATTAACCTTGTAGGTATTTCAGGTTACACAGCATATTATACCTTCAGTTTATTGATATGCCCATAGATTATTAATCTTTCGCATACACTAATTAATTATCATAGTGATTTGGCAATTATCTTCTGTAAAGTTTGGCTGGGACCAGGTACAGCCTCTCTCAGTGCCTTTAAAATGTGTTCCAGATCCTTGCAGAATGCCAGATGAAAGATACAGCTTTATTAGATCAAAACTGGGCTGCTGACACCTCTCCCAGAATATGTATTGACAGCCTTGCTATCTTAAAAGGTACAGACTGTATGGCACAACTTATAAAAACCTTGGATGCAGAAGCAAAGAAAAATATGCATAGATTTAACACATATCACTATGCCCTTTTCATATTCCCACGGAGGCTGGAATTAAGGCAGAAATTTCGCCCCAGAATCTGGTTTATGGATGGCCTAGACATTTCATGGGGGCATTTGTTCCAGAGACATGACTTAGTCCTTTCTTCAACTGGAGAAATCTTATGTCACACACTGCGGAATGTGGTTTACTAATCACCCGCGATGGTTTGAATGGCTCCATGGATCAAAACTGACTTTACACAGGGATGCCAAGCACATCTGTCATTCTCCAGCATTGATCATTATGACACTTTGCTTGTGAGGATCACACTGGGAGTAATTTCTTTGATGTGTGCAAATGCGGGAAAAGAGCTGAGGCTTTTACGGGAGCTGCTTGACTACAGGTAAAGAATGCTGCAGCTTCGGGGAGGGCCATTGCAAGACAGTTAGAGCCTGCTTGTTCTGTCTTCCTATTTACAGGACGAGCATAGCTCATGTTGTTTAGGCAGGGTGTAGACTTCTTTCTGTACTTTGAAAAAACTGATCCAAGCGCAGCTATTACACGTCCTTTTCAGCAGGAGCTAACTTTAAGCTCTGTCCTTTTGTTCCCTATCACCACCCTTTTCTTTTCTGCTCTCTTCACCCTCTGTAAGGTAAGCTAAAGCTGTGCCATTGTGATGGTCAGTAGTCACTCTGAGCCAAACCCCTGGTTATTTTGAAATCAGTGTGAGCACTTCCACAGACTGAAATTGTAAGAGGATTAGACTAGTATGCAGTCAGCTCCATTGAAGCACAGCAGACATGTTCTCCAGCTCCTCGAAAACGTGTAATAATTTTGCTGGCTGTGGTGGCTACATTCTCTTGCAAATGCCACATCCCAGGGGAATAGTGCACTTTCCACCCCTGCCTACCTTCCTAAGAGGGATCTTGCTCTAGCCCTTAGGAGAACAGCCACAGACTTTGGAAGACTTTGGATCAACTCCTCAGTCGGAGTTTTATTCCTGGCCATGTCCACGTTGCCTTTAAGTATTGACAATTGACTGAGTGCTGCACAGACTTTGCAATCCTGCAGTCTTTAGACCTTCTGTGCAAATGTTCAGCACACTTGGGGACTATTTCTCTCCTTTCATGGCTGATCAACACAGAGAACATGGCCATTGAAGCAAGTTCATGGGTCTGTGCCCACATGAGGTGGCTTAACAAGAAATGTGTGGCTTCATTTCTGGCTTCTGTTCCCCAGTCTGCAGCCAAATGATTTGCTGCATATGTGCTCTGCACCTCTGCTGTCTCTGTGCCATCCGTCCTCCCCCTGAGTGTCCATCAGCATCATCAATCCCCACTTGGTATGACAACACATTCCTGTAAAGCCCATGAGTGAAAACGCACTTGGCCACAGTGCATGAAAGGATTGGCCATGGATGCAGGAACAAGACACAACAGAGATCTGCAGTGAGGGTGACCCCAAACTGAGCTATCTGAGCTTCTGGCTACAGCTTTCAATTTGAAGTACACAGCAGCATCCTGGGGAGGAAGGGGTGCTGCTGGCAGCCGAACTGCTGGCTACAGCTTTGTGCTCTGCTAAAGAAAATAAAATCCCTGGAAGAAAGAAGAGCCTTGGAGACATCATTATATTAAGATGAGACATTGTCTTCATGAAAACTCTTTCTTGGATTTTGTTTTATCATGTTGGTAACAAAGAAACTCAAGTGTGAACAATACTGTCTGGGACATCTAAACACCAGTATGGATTAGCAACGACTGTTTTGTCTCTACAAAGTTGTTAATGGAGGTTAA
The DNA here is from genome assembly GCA_013397075.1 of Rhabdornis inornatus. Lineage (NCBI taxonomy): Eukaryota > Metazoa > Chordata > Aves > Passeriformes > Rhabdornithidae > Rhabdornis > Rhabdornis inornatus. Next base: position 1,224,374 of record VWZS01006627.1, read on the forward strand.
TGACGCCATTTCTGGTGAGCTGAAATTCTCTCTGTACTGATGTAAGATGTAAATATTTGAGTGGCTTTGCTTTTTCAGATGAGCTCCCATTTCCCTTCGTTTTGGAGGCAGAGGCAGCAAACATCTGGCATTTGGAAAAACAACATCAACAGCACCCCCCCAGCCCCCCCACATTATTAATATCTAAAAACTGTCTCCTGCACATGAATAGAGAAAGTTTATTATCATTTCTAATTGCATAGGCCTGTGTAAGGGGCTTATGTAACCTGTCATCTTTTCTACTGAGCTCACCACTACATCCTTTGAGAGCCTTGGAAACATTCAATAATTTAGCCTCAAAATACTCCCTGGTGGTGTGGTTCGGTGTCATTTGTCTCCATTTTACAGATGGGGAACCAATGCAAAAAACCTACCAGTGGTCCCCCTATGGTCATTCCAGAGGCTTTTGGCAAAACTTCAAAATACTAAGTCTCTACAATTTTTTTGTTCCTGAAAGAAATATACTCTGGGCCAAAGCAAAGCTTGCAAGTACTGTAGCTGAGTTTTGGAGATATTACAACCTGCAGTCAGATTTCACCTTGTTGCCTAGAGCTACAGAAGATCTACACAGAAGAAATCTTAGGCTGGGCTAAATTGTGGCTTACATGGCAGAAATGTAAGTAGGATTTAGTGCTTTAAAAGTGAACACCAAAATGACAAACTGATAGTTCACCCTAAAAAAGGAAAATAACATCATGAAGAACGGTAAAATGACTTTAAAATGTAGAGACTAGGAACAACAGAACACTTTCGTGTTTCATCCTGATGTAGCAAACAGGTTTGTCTAAACCACCTTTCTTAGTATTCTACCCTGTCCTTAGGGGAAAATCCTTGCTATAAATAAACAGAAAAACTGGGTAATGGAGGAGTTCTAACGAGATATTTTCATTTAAAAGTTTTTAATACACTGAAATATTTCACTTTGACATTTCCTAAACAAACTTTAACCTTTTCATACTCTTTTAAGAATTGATCTACCCAGCAGACAAAACAAGAAAATATATGTATATATTTTAAAATAGAATTAAATAACTCAAAACAAAACATGACATTGACATTCAAAGGAAACACTGGACACATAAATTAAATTTCTCAGGTTACAGTGAAATAAACAGCTTATTTCCTGATCCATGCCACATTTTCTGGTTTCATCCAAACAAGATCTTTTTTCACCTGCATTTTTGTCTCAATCAGGAAATAATTTTCTTTTCACTGAGTTGACTTCTTCTTTTAAACTTCTTTTTAACCATTCAAATGTTGTCCAGACATGTCCCCCTATTTCATCATAAGTCGCTTTTCATCATCTCTTTCTTTAAGGCAGTTTAAACTACAAATTTATACGGAACTTGCTGTGCTAAGTTTATACTGACAGTTCAGATCTGGATCTGAAATCTGTGGATTGCTGCACCTCAAAGACAGTGAAGTGATATATTTCAGCCCTGAGGGATCTGTTGGTTACAGCTTGTGAAGTGCAGCACTGTGCCAGATCTATACCTGCATGTCAATCCCACCCTTTTCTCTTAAAAAATCCACCACAACAAATGCAACCACAATAACTCAAGGTCCTACTGTTGGAGAGGTAAGAAAAGAAGCACACAGCTAATGAAAATGGAATAACATTAATAAGGACAGAATGCAGCCTAATATCAGAAAAGAAAGATGAGTATCCGGCTTGGGAATAACCTATTGTGATTTGTGTAATGTGTAGCCTTGGTAAGTAGCCTATAGCTCTATACCAAAACTCTTGGCATGCTCCCAGCCTTTATGGCTCCAACTACAGAAACCCCTTGGAGCAGTTCTCAGTACACTCCTGTCAAACATCTGGTGGAAGAATGTGAACCCAGATGCCTCAGTTTTAGACCTAGATAAATCTTCTTTAATTCCTTGCTTATGCTGCGCCCATTAGATCAGGGTGGCTCACCTCTTGGATATGATGGGCTTTGTGGATGAAGAAGAGATTGTGCAAGCTGAACCCAAGGAAGATGGAGATTATGCTGGCAGGCAAAAGAAAGCACTATGAATAGTTTATAGATCCTCTGTGTCAGCCTTTGCATACTGTGAACAGCCACAAACCATCTGTTCAGGCAGTGCTCTAAGAAAAGTCCCAGAGTCTCTCGCATGGACAGAGCACACTGAGCCTTTCTGTGGAATCATCCCCATCTGGCTAGAAGATTCCTTTCCATCCTGGCACAACATGTTCTGGACTCAGGTAGGCAGGTTTTTGTCACCTTCTGTTTGGATTACAGGACTGTGATGACCCTTTGGAGAATTCAGCTGTTACAGCTCCTTGCAGCAATACGAACAACTCTGAACGTGTCTTTCTTGTCCTCTGCTGCCTATACTGACTTGCCTCAGAGCTTACAGCAACTTACTTGATCTTGTTCTTTATCCTCATAGACTGGGCCCAAGATACCATAAATGCTGCAAAAGGCTCCCAGTTGCAGATGCTGTTCTTTGCCATGCTCAGGGTCTGTCATTACAGGAATATTTCACTGGTCAAGGGATGGAATTTTCTTGGTACCAAGGGATGATAATGTGACAAACATTGCTATTTCTAGGGGTGGTTCTTCCACAGATGGTACCAAGCCTTATGAATTTCATTCCTGGTACCAGGTTTATTTCTTCAGCACTGCTAATCTTGGGTATAAATGTGGATTTGCTGTCTACATGTATTCAAAAAGAGGAGGAAAAAAAGCAAAGTGAAAATCATATTTTGTTAGAGACTATTAAAGTCCTAAAATCAAATGGAATGTGCTGTTCTGCCCATGGGAATAAATAATGCCTTGCTAGTGCCAGTGCGTACTCTTCTGGAAAGTGCCTAAATCCTGCAATACGGATGAAAGCAGACAACCAGCATGGAGCAGATGCTTGGATATTAGGCTGATATTTGCCTAAGTGCTCAGATGCCCATCTGTGTTTTCCACAGTATCTCTTCTTGACTGGAAGCTCACTGTTGCAATGAAAACACATTCTCTCAGTCCACTTTAACAGAGACTCAGAGGCATGTGCCTTACCTGGCATGTGTTGTACATCAGAAAACACAGTTATTGTGATTCAGTTCATGAGCACAACTGCTTAAGCCAATGTCTTGAGATTTCCTAGGGAAGTCCACACCCAACTGCAGCTTCACATACAGCCCCTTCTCATAACACCTAGGGTTTGCTCAGGCCCAAAGCTACTTTTAGGATTCTATATGGAGGATGCTTTTATCCCACTTTTTCAGTAAAATGTCCTGTCCTTCTCTTAAAATTGAAAGAAGTTCTAATTGTGAGGGGAATGAGATGAACTTGGTTGAAGGAATTTGTCTTTCTGAGCAGTGCGAATTGTCTCTTGTCTTAGTCTTCTTTTACTGGTCCTACCTACTTTTTCTGACTGTTCTGAATTTTGTCAACCTAGTACCAGGTTTCCAGGCGTATAAGGTTGTTTCAAACCCACAAATTCTCTGTGGTTTTGGGACTAGTTATGCAATTATGGTAGATGCAACTTAGTCCGAACTGCTGATGTTCCAGTCTTAGAGTCTGGAGAACTGGTGGCACACAACAAACCATCTTTCACTCCTTCCCATGACAACTCATTCTCTCTTTCCATTCCTGTATTATGAAATGTCTTTCTGCAGAGCTAAAAGATATATATTCTGTGGGTGGGAATAGGTATTTACAGCAATGCTGGGCATTGAGAAACTCTAAGAGAGATGGATCTTTGCATGGCAGGAAAGGAATATATCCTGACACAATGACCTCAAATAAAAATGACAAGTGAGGTCCTCTTTCAGCACAAAGTGATGTCCCCAGAACAGGTATGACACAGTTAAGCAGATCCTAAAAGCCTGGATAATACTGCAGGAAAAAAAAATAGTCACTGATAGATACCTGATTTTATCCTTACCAACTCTGTCTTCCAACATGAGTACTTTTCAAACACACTTTGGTATGATCATTCATATTTTTTTTCTTTTTTTTTTTTTTTTTTTTTTTTTTTTTTTTTTAAATTTTTTAAGTTTTTTTTGTCTTCTGAACACTTTAAAGGCCAAATGTACTTCAATGCCTTTCAAAGTCTTTCACATCGTGAGAGACACACCTGTAGATTTGTGCAAACTGAAAATGGATGAAATATCACATGCTTCACTCGAACAACTGCAAATAGTCAGAGCCGAAATGAAACTCAAATATTCTGAATAGACCATTTTGACTGGTAGTTGTTGTTCAAAATCACATACAAAAGTAATTCCTACAATCCATTCTGAAGAACAAAGACACTCTAGAAATGCTAGATCTTTCCCCAGATACCCTTAGGTCTTTGGAAGGAATGGACTGAACAAGGCAAAGATTGCAGGGAAAGGTAGCATCTTTTCATAGGCAAAGAGAGAAAAATGGTGCAAAAAAAAAAGACATAAGAGTCCTGTTTTTTTGAGATTGGAAGCAGAAAATTTCAAATTATAGTGTCTCTTCTAGATCTAAACCTAGTGTAATAAAAGACCTGTTTCAGTCTATCTGATAAAACATTGTCTTGCTGATATCCTTAGGCCATCACAGCTGCAACAACATTCTTACTACACTCAAGGTATCATATTCTTTTGCCTTATTTGGAGGACTGGAAGGGACCATGACAAGTTATCTTCCAACCTTCAACCTTCCTGACTTCAGATCAGAATCAAATACACCTATGTCATTACTGAAACTTATTTATCTAATGTGTTCTAAAAGACTCCAATGACAGAGACTGCACAACCTCCTGAAGCAATCTTTGTGTTACCTGAACCTTTCTTACTGCAATTTAGACACATTACTTCTTTGTCCCATCCGTTATGGCCATGGGAATCTCTTCTACTCTTTGTCTTTTCCATAAATTTCTATATTCTTGAAGACTTTTGCTAACCTTTTAGTTTTGCCTTTTTTAAGTAAAACTAAACCAGTTCTCCCACAATTGTCTTACTGGTCTTTTTCTCTAGGTTATTTCTGACTATGAATTTTATGTATTCCTAATTCTTTCTATTGCTGCCTGCATTTTTTCTGTATTTTTCTTGATATCCCAAAGCATTATTTACTTACTGGTGTGGAATATGAAGCATGATCCCAAAACAGAGTGAGTTGAGAGTGATCTCACACTTTCAGGAACCAGTGACCTTCCTTACCTTGAATTATTATGCCCAGAGCACAACAGCCTTTTGGTACCCAAACTTGAGGTGAATATACATGCTTTTATCTTTGAAAAAATATTTGATCCCAACAGAAGGTAGTAACAGCAAACTAATGCATGTTTCCACGGAGGGGAACTGTTCTGAGGCATCTAGAAGAAAATAAATATTTTGTAGTAATGAGGATTGCCATTTTCACATGGACCTGTTGCAGGCTATTAGCATTACACAGAATGGAGCAGATATAATTATTAGCATCAATCCAACTTATCAGATGGGAAAAGCACAGTACAAAGAAATAATGAGATGAAGCCCAAAGCCACATAATGAGAAATAAACATAAAGATGAACAGAAAACATGATTTCCCGATTTATGTTGGGTTTTTTTATTTTATTTTCTCCCACCTCTGCAGACTGGCAGTGAATTTTTCTCTCACCTTAAGGGAGGGTGACTAAGGCCATGTTCAGGCTGGAATCCACCAATGAAGAGGGGCAGAGAAGTCAGCTGAGCAAAGAAAGTGAACTTTCTTCATGTACCACAACTGGAGTAATGCAATTTACTATGCTGTATCAGATCAATGTGATATAATTAATCTTCTACCTTGTGCACAGGTAATGCCTTTACCTCTTTGCCTTCAACAGAGAGGCAAAAGAATAAACTGAGATTGTCTTTCATGGAGTTTTATTGCAAAACAAATGTGTAAAAAATTATTTTAGGTGACCTAGATGATATTTTTTCACATCAGTGTTTAGCACTATCTGCTTCTATAGACGGTGTAGCTGTTAGTTCTGTAAGGATCCCTTAGGACAAACTCTTGTAACATATTTTCTCTGTACCAAAGCCTACATAAATGTTAAATGAAGCCACTTTAAACAAATACAGGTAATAGAGGGAGAATAATCCTGTTAAGATAATCAGCATTGCAGTCACTAAATCATAATATTTTATTTATTTATTATGTCATAATACCTATAACAAAAGTAACTAGATGCTATAATACTTACAGACACAGGAGTTGAAATGACACACCACAACCAACTCTTCATAAATGCTACTCTCATTCACAGCATCCAGGAAAAGAAAGAAAGACAAAAAGTAGAGCCCCTTTCTAATCCCAGGTAATATTTAGTCACATGCCTGGCTGATCACAGGAGCTGTAGCACATGATGCTTTCAAAAACACAACCTCCAAAAGAGCCTTAGATCACCAGGGTGTGGACATTCAAGCTGTAAAGGAGACAGATGAAAGAAATATCCTTTTTCTAAATGTGGCCTACTGTCAGCTATTGGATTGACCCGAGCCAGACAATGGAAGGGTGATAGAACGGGTAAAAGGAGCAGGAATAAGGTTCTCAGCATGATGGACAGGAAATATAGCAAGGTTAAGGGATCCAAAGGACTGTACCTTGTGCCATGTGAAAACCCAGAAATATATCAAAAGTAGGGAGCAGGGGTATCTATGCTGCATGTAGAGAGTTTAGTTGGATATTTGTGAGAAGAAGGCTGTCTGGTCAGAAATAGAGAAAGAAAAGCTGTCGCTGCCATAGCTGCTAGCTATGAGGGAATAAAATAGGACCTCCTTTGCCAATATCAACCTATACTGGGAAAAAAAGTGATTTTGAAGGGCTCTCAGCAGAAGATCAGCAAACACCACTACCGTCTGTTATTCTCAGCAAATCACCTGATTTTGCCTTCTCTCACACTTGTGGTCCACCTCTCCCAAACTCAGCATCTGCAGTTTCTTTAGCACTCAGAGCCTGAACAGACAGCAAGGGGCAGTACAGGGAGACAACAGAGTGACCAGTGAAAAGAAAATAAGCACACTCTTCTAAGCACCTCTTTCCTCCATGCCACATCTTTTTTTATCTTTTCCTTCCAAAGAGGGACATGGAAACAGCATAATGCAGAGGCACTCAGATGGCACTGCCAACACAGTGCTTAGGAAAAGTCCCTCTCTGACTCTGATAATTTAGCTTTGTTTTAGTTTCAAGCTAATGAACATTTATGCTGTAGCCAATCTTCAATTTATACCCATCTAGTCCAAAGCACAATTACATGCCAAGCAGAAAATGCAGCTTTGACTCATAATAATAAGATTGGCACTGTGTCTGGCAGCTTTTCACTCTTCCTTTTCATGCCTGCCACCGTATCAGTTGGGCAAAGCTTTTGCCATATTTCCTAACAAAAGGTCAGGCTGGCACCCAGAAGGGGAGGACTGGGGGCTATGCAATGTTGGAGTAGGACACCTTCTGAGATGCCCAGCGTTTCCCAGAAAGAGATGCAGGAGATGCCTTTTCTCACACAGCTGTCTATGTTAAAGAAAATAAGAAGAAATGTTTTTGACTCCATGTTTGCTAATCCAAATTGTTCTGTCCTCATTCACAGAAGACTCTGGTTCACACAAGCCTACGGTAAGTTAGCTCTTTACTAGTGCAGACCTAGTCCTAGGGTGCATTTGATAGTGCACCCTGATGGTGCCAATTGTGCTCAGGACATTTTCAACTACTTTGAATCAGTCTTGTCTATTCAAGACTGCCTGGCAGAGTTTTCTTTAGGAAATGTGGTACTGTGCTTAATTTGAATGTTAAGAAGTGTCAGTAGTGTTCTTGGCTTTGCTATTGACTTGCATGAGATACCAAAACCATTGCTTAATCTCCTTCTCTCTGCTTCATTTTCTTCATCAGTAAAATAAAGTCAACAATAACCAATTCTCCCATTCAGCATACTCTAGACTAGCCAGTGTCTGTTGCAAATGTGCTTTGACATTGCAGAGTGGAAGTTACCAGAACACAGTTGAAGAAGATAAGTGTCCCATACCCATCCTTTGGAATCCTCTCACAGTTTCAGCTATACATAATACATTTATTTTCTGTCTGTGTCTGGTACAGAGTCACTGCTGCAAAGCAGTGCACTGAAAAAGCTCCTGGTGAAAAATTCTGTTGAGCATGATGATTCTCCCTCTGTCTGGAAGGTGTCTATGAAGAGACTTAGTCCTGTTTGGCATCTTCCTCCTTTTGACATAATACCAGACCCTATTGCATTTTCACCTGCTGAGTGTGGTGCAGTACCAGCTTGTTCTTCATGTAAATTCCTTTATTTCTTTATTTTTTCAACAATGGGAAAGAATTCTACCTGACCTCTTTGGGGGAAATATCATGCACAGTTGGTGGTGCCCAGAAGGGAGAAGCAGATGCTGTTGAGATATTCATGGTGTCCGAAATAGAAAGCAATTTATATGGACAATTAAGAAGAGCCACACGGGACTTTGGAGGCTGGAAGCTACAAGTCTCTAAGCAGGCAGTTTCAAGGACTGGAAAAAAAAAAAATTCACTTGAGGCCACGCAAGAGAAGAAAAGTTATATTGAGAGAACAATCCCCAAGTTCATTCACTAGGGCTTTCAGCTCCCGATTTGCAGTGGAAATACAATATGTGGTGTCCTGTCATCAACAGGATTTAGAGGACAGAGAGAACAGGTATGAAATTGTCAGAAAGAGCAGAGGCGAACCAAGCTAGGGTCTTTAAAAAATACTAAAATAGGATCTCTGAAAGTCTGTCTTGACTCTCAACCTGTCATGATGCCTACCCTCCTCTGATTTTCTCTGCCCTAGCTCCTCCAGAATATTTTCTCTTCTCATTCATGACATCACACGGGAAAAAGACCTGATGAAGGGACAGAAATATGGTGGAATGGGTTATATGTCTGGCATTTGTTTTCTTGTCATTGCTTTTGTTCATTTGTCATTGGGCAGATGGAGAATGTCAGAATTTTCTATTGACCTGACATTTTCCCTGCTGCTTCATCACTTAAGAGAGTTTCAGTTTCAGGCAGAAAGGAGTTATATCAATCTGCTTCAGAACAACCCTAAGTTGTTTCCCTCTTGTCCAAGTAGTATGTGTCTCACTCATTCTTTCCTCAGTACTGTTTTTGACACAACATATACAGATCTACAGGTAAAGTAGATGTCTGTGCGGTACATCTTTAATTTCTTGCTATATGATGTATTTTGTCGATCTGAATAAGAACTTAGCTCCTAACAGGTAATGCTGTAACTCAGGAAATTCTGTGAGATGTAGTTCACATAGCATTTGAGTTTTTGGTCTCAAATTTGAAGAATGGGGACCTGAAGTTGTCTCTCTCTCTCATAAAATGAACAGTTGATTAATACATATTCTTCATCAGAGCTCTTTCCTTTTCTGAGAAAATTTTCTAAACAGAAGTTTCATTGAAACCTGTTCATTACAAGAAAAATACCTGGTTTCTAATAACTCAAAACGTCTTATGGAATGTAATAGAAAGATTTCTATGGAATAATTCAGAACCGCTTCTACTGTATTTAGCCAAGATAGCCAGCAGGTTCTGTGGATATGTCTTCACTGCTGCTTTGCAGAGAAAGCATTATAGAAGGATTTATTCTCTGGAATAAAAGGCTAGCATAGAAAACAGAGTCCACAGGCATCATCAGAAGCTTGGTATATCTAAGCCCACAGCTTCACCACCTTGGCAGGCATGTGAGAGGAATAAATATGATACCAGCCTGCTGCTAGTCAGCAGAACTTCTTGACATAAGAACATCAAGCGGAAGATCCAGAGCCTTCTCTGTCTGCTACCCGTCATTATCCAGGTGTTGGATAATGGGGGTTGATTCTTTCCCTTTTCTTTCTGTGGAATTTTTCCCATTGTTATGCTAAGAATTTGTGGCTACACCATAGCTAGTGACAGTTTCTCCCGAAGGGGGTGGGGAGAGGGGGAACACCGGGAAGGGAGGTGGGGCCAGCTGCCTGCTCTCTCGCTTTTTCTCTCGCTCGTGGAATCAGAAGAAGACGGCCGGTGCTGCTACCTAGCACCCTCCCCACAATCCCAACGCCGGGAGCCACGTTTTCCTGCTTTCAGACATCACACTGCTGCCTTCCCGCTTCATCCTACCTCCGGGCACTCTGCCGAGCACCACGACCGACACCATGAGGGGGGAGTCACTCCTCCATCCCCTTCACACCTGGGCCGCCGCCGCCATCACCCAGCCCCCTTCAGCTGCACGGGATCTGCCCTGCCCCCACCACCGGTAACTGAGCGCAGGGAGAGGGAGTCTGCGGCCAAAAAGGACTGGAACTGAGTTATACTGTTCTGTTTTGTTGTCAATTTTTATAGCTGCTGTTGTTTCTTTTGTTTGCCTTGTTAGATATATTAGTAAAGAACTGTTATTCCTATCCCCATATCTTTTTGCCTGAGAGCCTCTGATTCCAAAATTATAATAATTGGAAGGGAGGGGGTTGCACTCTCCATCTCAGGGTAGGGGCTCTTGCCTTTTCTTAGCAGATACCTGTCTTTCAAACCAAGACACCAGGACACATGCATAAAGATTCTTGTTTCCCCACTTCAGAACTGCCCAGACAGATGTGAAGGCCAAAGGAATGATGTGGTAGTGCTGTGGCATGCCCCTACTCGGTGTGCATTAAAAGACTTATTCCATAGGGATGAGAAAAAAAAAAGGGAAATTAAATTTATGCCTTTTTATTTCTACTGAAGGTCAGGAGCTGTTTAGCTGCAACAGACACACTCTAGAGAAAGGGGCTGACAGGTAGAAGGAGGGAAGTAGGAACAGTAGAACACGACAAGATTAACCAGGAGGGAATGGGTGAAGAAATCAAAAGTGGAAGGTCATCAAAGCAGGAAAAAGAACTGGGAACAAGTATAAAAGCACATGGAAATAACTGAAATAATTCAAAGGTAGTTGGCAAAAATAAGGAGAGAAAACATTCACTGAGCAGACATTGAACAGAAGGCAACCGTATGGGTTATCAATTCCAGCCTCCGAATACCACAGACAACAATGGAAGATAATGTAATTGCAAAGCATCCATAACCTCTGCTTCAATCCCCATTCCCATTCTAAGTCAGAAAACACTGGAACCTCACAACACTTGATGCAAAAGAGAAAATGCTGCAGTGCCAGCCAAGACAATGGGAAGGATGAAGGGCTTTGGGAAGGACTCAGACTCTTGCAGTTGCAGGCAGGTTGGCATGTTCTGATATTTCTTGAGAATGCATCATGCTCAACATGGCTATGGAAGATGAAGACGAGGGGGGCACTCACTCTAAACAATGCTTGCTCCTCAGTCCAGAAGAAAATCTTTCCCAATGCTTTTAATTCAAGATACATCAGTCAGGCGGTACCACTAGGATAACCAGCATAACCCACAGACTATTCTGTCTTTAGCCTTAGATAATTCCTTGTTTGGGTAATTTAATGCTTCAAAGGAAGATCAATTTGCCCTCTCCCCACTCCTCATTTCTCCCATTGTTACATACACATCTGAGAGAATAAAGAACTGGGAAATGAAGGGACTTCCTTCTTTAACCCAGTAGTGGTCAGTGGGAGCTCTGAAGCATGAAATTAATTAATTAAAATATAAATGCAGTGTAATTCCTTCTATGAACTCAGCAAGCTCTACTTTTTAATTATTTGAGTTCCTTGCCCTTGTTATCCTGTATGGAAGACCAGAACTCCATTCCTTTGAAGTTTAGAAACCTTCTCCTGATTTTCCAGATAATTTATCCTCATCTGATCTTTTAGCACTGCTTTACTTCAGCCGAAACAGTTCTCCATCTTGGTATTTACAAAGAGTGCATTTATGAAGAAAACCGCACTCTTTCTCATCTTTATTTTGCAAGTCTAACTGAGCCTCCCACATGCACTTTCTAAAGGTCTGTCACTTCCCCTCACTATCCTCACAACTCTTTTCTATGCATCATGTTCCCTTTTTTGACCAGAAGTGACCCAAATTGGCTACAATATATTAAGTGAGGTCTCCTCAGTCCCTCATATCAGTGTACTACTAAAATACTTCCCTTTCTGAAAACATCCTTGCCTGATATATCCCAGAATCATATTAATCCTTCTCAAGGCAATGTCATATTCCAGAAAAAAGGCAAAGAAAATGTGAAGCAGAAAAGGGAGATGCTGAAAAGGAAAAATGAAAGCATTCTGAGGAACAACAGACAATTCTGGAGGGAGAAAAAAAAACGAAAACAACTGCCCTGCAAACTTAAAGACATAATCAGCTTTATAGAAAAGGTAACTCAAAGGAATAATAGAAAGTCAGAAAGCTGAGGCAAGGCACATCTCTACAAAATCACAGCTCTCTAGCTTTGCGCAAGTCTCAGCTTCATGCCAGGTCTCTGACACTGCTTGCTAATGTCAGCATTTTGGCAAAAGCAGGACTGACAGAGTCACACTGCCCAGGGGGGTCCTGAGTGCAAGGAAGGCAGGGTGGTTGGATCTGTCTTGTGAGTCCTGGACAGGCCCTCTACAGAGAACTCGTGGATTGTCCCTCCGGAGTGCGGTGCTTTTAGCACAGTAATTTAAGAATTAGCACTCCCCGCATGCTTGGGTGTGTATGTGTGTGTGTTGGGTATGTATGTGTTTGACATACAAAACCCACAGTGTCTTTTTTGAGCCCTAAAATTTTAAGGCTAATATTTTTTAATAAAAATATTTCACTGTCCCATAGACATGCAAATATTGTCCTTTAACCTGATAAAGAATATAATGGATGATCTTGGAGTGCTTTAAGAATATTAATGAGATGTTACAATAATCCCCAGGCAGTGTATGCTTATGTATTTTCTGTATATTCCACAAAGAGATGAAGTAAGTCCTGCACTAAGTTGCCTCACTACTTTCTCTAGTGAAATGTGATTATGCTTTTTCTTTTAGTTATTATGTTGAAGCATTTTGCAGAACTTTAAACAGAAGGTTGAGGAATAGATAAAGCTCTACATTTTGCTGCTACACAGTAAAGTTGATGGGTTTTGCTTTGTAAAAGGACAAATATATAAATAAAACCCAACAAATATTCTCATGAGTGGGCTGTAGAGCAGCACCGTTGTTTCTGCCAGTGCAGAAGGAAGTTTAACTTGCAGCAGACATGTGATATGTCAATTCATTTCCATTGTATTGGCAAGAAGGAACACACGCAAGACAGATTTATCAAGCTATCTGATAGTCTAAGAGCCAAGAGTTCTACTTCCAGCTCTCTCTTCTCTCTGCTTTCGTCCATACACACACATGCACAAATAAAGCCAAATCTGCCACTCTTGCAAGCATAACACCGTGAAGTTCTGCAGCTTTATTGTGGGTGTTTATCATAAAGCATCCTTATCTGCTTATAGAGAAGGCTTTGGCATGTTATTTCAGAGTAATAGCCGAGAGCGAGTTAAATTGCATTAACCTTTAAAGCTGGCATTAATGGGTAACCGTGTCAGGAGACTATATTACTGTACAATTTCTTATTCTTATGCTGACTCTGTGTCTAGAGATGGGTTGTTGGTTTTTTGGTTTTGGTTTTTTTGGTTTTTCACTGTGAGTGCCAGCCTTACATCACAGACTTTGAGCTCTGAGCACAGCATTTGTGCTCTAGGAAAACATTCAGCTGGAAGAAATGTAGAACTAGGTTTTCCTCAGCGCTGACAGACAGCAGGAGAGAAGCAGGTTCTCATGGCAGAGGCTGTACATCTTGTCCTTTGGCACAAGCAGCTGGTAAGTTGGTACATGCTCCATACCCATGTCCTATTGCAGTAAGGTGACTTCAGGGCTAGGCTTCACTCCGAGTCTAAAGCTGGCAGGGTAGGACTTGCTACTGGATATAGAAGTGAGAGATAAGCCCTTTCTTATAGCTTCAGAAGGTTGTCAGACAATCATCAGGATAGAGAAATCTTAGAATTGAGATTTTTGGATGTGGGGCTAAAATGCATGATCTATACTGCATTCTCTGTTGCTCTGACATGGAAGACTTCTGCAAGGTATTCCAAGTGTGCAAGCCCAATTTAACAGCCGCTTTCCGTGAACAGGGACAGCTGGAGCTACTCCAGATCTATTATGGTGTAAATGGAACTGGAACATGGCCTACCACTTATCAGATATTCTCTTCTGTGTATTAATTATACATGTAAAAGTCCTGTATTTAGGAATAATCGCAATAATTTATCACTTTCAGAGAACTGTAATTGCAAACACAACATAACCATTCATCAGCTGTTTCAGATGGAAAGGAGTAGGCTGAGAGAAGGCAGCAGACTCTTTGATCACATTTTGATTGGGAAGTCTCTTCATTTCAGGTCTGGTTTGTGAACCCTCCTCCTCCCCATAACTCTTCAAGTCTTCTTTCTTCACAAGTTGTTTATTCAAAGACTACCTGTGCTTGACTCACCTCTCATCACAATCCCTCATTAGCTTTTGTAGGAGAGCTAGCAGAAGAATGCTGTGAAAGGACACAATGTCCCCAGCAGCCACATTTCTGAAAATACAAAATGGACAAAAAAATGCAGTGATCTACAAATTTTTCATAAATTGGGAGCCATCAGGTTTGGCATTTGGCAAGCCTATCTTACCAAAACGACCTGTCTTTGGCAAAGGGGTAAAGAGCCAGAGTCAGTTTTAATACCTCTCGCAAAAAGTTCTGGTAAGAGCAACAGTCCTACACCCTAGACTTCTGCATAAGTGACATTCCTGGGGTGGTGCAGTAGAGGTGTGAGACTTGGCTGCCAAGGAGATGAGCACAACAGCAGCACCTAAATAGAAGAGAATATGATTTATTTTGGAGAGCTGTTGCAATAAAGGTGCATGTTAAATACAGAGCTGCTAGAGTTTCTTGCCAAAAGCTAACATTGATTGTTTAAATTAACACTGCAATTAACATGCAACTAAAATAAATAATTCCTTTTGTCTTTTACTTGTTTCTTAAAAGAAATCCGTAACTGATTGCTTTCCAAGCCTTCCATGAGAGTACAGGTGCTGTGCTGCCCTTTAGAATGGAGCTATGCAGCCTCTTCTCCCTGGCTGATCCATGATGTTGGGCAGTGCCAGCTCGAGAGGCTTCCAGGCCTTCAGGTGCACCTCACTTTGTGCTATCTCATGAATATTTGGCCACGCGGGCTATGCTCAGTGGCATCTTTTTAGCCTTGTCCTCAGAGCTGCTTGTCACAACCCCTATGCAGGTAATCATGCTCCTTCCTTCAAGTTGTAGGGATTTACCATCACAGTGAAATTCTGCGAGATGGGCATCAACAAGCTGGGAGCTTGCACATCACTTAGGACTGATCAGGTCCTGTGAAGTTTTGGGCAGCTTCCTAGGTAGAGGAACACACACTACCAGGTTTGGTTTTGTCTGCATGTATCAATAGATGGCCCTAAAGAAGCTGATCAAAAGCCCTTCTTTTCTATTTCAAACAGCAGAAGTTCATCCTGTTAGTTACAGAAGTGCCTGCTACAAGCCCTGGGGTAGCAGGCAAAATCATGTGCACATTTGCTTGTACACCAGTAAGACCCTGATTTGAAGGGGAATGATTCTGGGCCTGCAGCTCTAGCAAGGGTTTTGAAACAATGCCTTGCATTGGAAATTGTAATAAGGATGTGTCTCTCTCCCTCCAGAAAATAAAGGAAATTTATTACAATCATTGGTAGAAATGGTGTTGATTTTTCTTAATGATAGATGAAATTAATATTTTGATGCGAATGAGGGATGCCACCAGTCAGAGTTCTTCTTGCTACAGCAGCCAGTGCCTCTTTATGTACCTGTCTCATGAAAGTGTCAGAGATATTTAAAAAGAAAAAAAAAAAGAAATATGCTAAAATTAAAATGGAGAAGAAAAAGTCATTTCACACATTTAATGGCATAATGAAGTCTTTTTAATGTAATTTTCTTTACTCTTCTGATTACATATTCACAAAGAGGATCTTCACTTCCATCTTTATTAGGCACTGTGTTTGTCATCATTATGGGTTAAGTATTTTCATAAACATTTGATGAATAGTAACCACTTAAAATAAAAAAATAACAGTTTATTCTCACTGCAATGACTACTGCATATGGAGATATTAATATTAGAGCAAGTCATATGAAATTATACACAGCCCTGTCCCTGTGTGCAGGTGAGCAGTGCAGAGGCAGAGAGGGGAGAGACTCAACCTGGAGACATGCAGAGGGGCTCACAAAGCTGGATCCTAGCTAGGAACTGACTGTGACCCCAAAAGACTATTGAATTGCCCCATAAGAGACTGGATGGTCCTGGATCCTTTCTACAAGTATGAAAATAACAGGTTGTATCCTTGCTTCTTTTCCAATATGACTGCACTCTTCTCTTTCCAGTTGCTTGCAAGTGTGGACAGAGACACCTAGGGAGCTGCAAAATTACAGCTCGAGAATCTTTTCTCTCAAGCCTGAATCCTTCTTGCTTCCCAGGCTGATAAGCTGATGTTAGCTGCAGACAGAAAGGAAATTTCCCAAGGTGATAAATGGTCAAAAACAACTTAGAATCTCATGAAAAACAGAGTGCTAGTCATAATAAAGATTAACACCTGTTGTTTTCCCATGGGATACATCCTGAGGCCTGGTCTCCTGGATGTTTATCCCAATTAGCCAATGAGCTACTGTCCTGTTCTAGTCTCTCGTGACATGCTTTAAATACAAGCTCTCCGCTCAATAAAGTTGGCCTTTTTTCCCTAAAAAGGTCCATGTGTGTTGTTGCTCTTTTTCCCTCTCTCTAGGTCCAAAACCACATGCAAGGGGTTAATCTAGCCCAGGCTTGAGTGCAACAACATAGTTACTTTAAATGCTGTCTCTAGCTGGTGCACACGTCCTAACAAACACAATTTTAAACTTAGTCTGTTTTCGACAGCAGGGAAATGGCTTCCTAAAACAAACAGTTCCAGAGCCAAGTGCTGCAGAAAAAGGAGGAGAAATAAATACCACAAAAGACGGTCCAGCAAAAAGAGGTTGCCTGGAGCTGGGTAAAACTGTTATAAGTGAAATTTAGTTAATGCTTGTTGTAAGTGAAAGTTTGTTAATTTTCTAAGTTAACACAATGTTATAATGTTAATGTTGTAATGTTATAGTTCCAAAGAAGAGTTCATTGTTCCTGGGGGTTGGTAAAATGTTATAATGAGTTAATTGATGTTTGTTAAAACGTTTAAAGGGGTCCAGGACATGGTGGAGGTTTGTTCCTGAGGGGCGTGATAACACCTTGAGAGTGAAGTCAGCGCAGCGCCATCAGCCAATGGGAGCCCCGAAGAAGAACCAATTACCACGAGGATTCAGAGCCCACCCATCCTGGACCAAAAGGGGGGGTATAAGAGAGAGTGTCGAGCTGCTGCTAGGTGTTCTCCTGCGGAGCATGTTCTCCAAGGGAGCATCCGGTGTGTCAGGGGTCTCGATATACTATATTGGTTTTTTTTTCCAGCTTGCTGAGAGGGGACTCGAGCTCATCTCGGGTCCTCCGTCCTCAATAGCTGTTTTTAATAAACAAGTGCCGGCTTTAACAAGAAAGTTTCCACTCTGTTTCGAACCACCGGGTGACTTTCAGTTAAATTCTGGTCTCGTTCGTTACAAAACCACAATCTGGTTAATCTGGTTTTACACATAGCAGAAAAATGCAGACATAACATTTTGTGTATGCACTAGTTATAATGAAATTATAGCTATGTTTCATTTTGATCCTTTATTGCTATTAAGAAAGTTTATTTCTCAACAACTGAGTAATTTTTCAAAAGGAAAATGGTTATGTGTACTGTTTAAACATTGTCTAACCTCTTTCTTCCATCCTGGCTTTCTTTTTTCATTTGTTCCATTTTCCTTTGCCCAATCAATAAAATAAAATCATCGGTGATGACATCCTAATTTCATGGCATCACATGAAAGCTCATTTCTAACAGAAGGCTGCTGTAGCACAAAAAACCTGACCTGTTTCACATGACCTGTTCCTTTGCTTACTCAGAGGAAACTGGAGGCAGCTGGCACCCTGTGGCTCTCCCCACCTGCAAACCCATTTTAGACCATAGGACCTGGCTAACTCTTCCTCAAGAGTACCAGCTTCTCCTGAGAGTAAGGAGCCATGGAGCAGTTGTTGGGGTTTTTTAAGAAAAAGAATTACGCAAAAGGTGAGAGAAAAGGTCCACCTGTGCATCTTAGTGTGCCTCTTCCCACCTCCCCAAAGTGCAGAGCAATATTGCCAGTGCTGGCAAACATTATTAGAGGCTGATGGGGGAAGGAGCAGAGAGTTATTCTTTGTTGCCTTCCCAACCATAAACTGGGTCACTTTAATTATATCTGCTAGGTAGGGGATCCAGAGCAGAAGTGTAAAGAGCCCAAAGGCCCAATTCAAAAGATCCCCCAACTCATCGCTGACTGGAGAGGGTTAACAGAAGAATTACTGCTGGAGGTTTAATGAGGATTTGTGGGATGGGGATTGAGCATTAGGCTGGGATTTGTTTAGGACTCATGTGTGCTCAAGCACCGAGGTAATTTCACATTGTGCATCGCTGCGTCCTTCGCAGAGCTCAGCCAGTGCTGTGCGGGAGCTGGAGTAAAAGCTCCACCTGGAGACAGCCGGAGCTTGCCTGCTTCCCTGCATGCTTGCAGCGGATGCTGCTGGTGAGGATTTTCTGGGACAGCAGGGAGGCCAGGAGCCTTCATCGCCAGAATTAGCTGCTTGCTTGCTCCCAGGCTGTAGTCTTAGCACTTCCCTTTCTTCCAACATTTAGCGCCTCTAATTCCCTGGTCCAATGAGGGGCCAGGTCTTGCTGTGTGTGAACAGTAACTGCAGGCCTGCAGCAGGGATAGATGGAAAGCTTGAATCAAAGCCTCCTGCCACTCCCTGGCCACCATTCATGGGAGAGGGCTGGTGCCTTGGAGTTACATTTAAATCTGGACCATATGCAGCCTCAGTGCCAGACACCCACTCCCGGGATTAAGCAGCCACCACCTTGCTCAGTGGGCCTTTCTAGCAGGCTGCAACCTGCTAGGAGCCAAAGTGATGCTGTCTCCAAGCAGAGGATCTCATCCTTCCCTGCAGTCATAGAAGAGGCTTTTCTGAGAAACCTCTTTGGTTTGAGGCTCCTTTTCAAACCCCTCTGTCTAATTTGCATCACCTTCCAACGGAATGCTTTCCCAAGAATGCTGCTGAGGTCACTGAGACAGGAGGACTAACAAGGAGGCAAGATGTAGCTTCTCATCCCTCCTTGTCTGCGATGGATTTTGAAATCATGATCTGAACAGAAGTTTGCAGTTTGGCATAACTCGGTGCCAGGACTGAGGTGTAAACTGGTGTTAAGCCTCAAGGTTCTGGGTTCTATGAAACAAATGGATCCTCTTTTTTCCTGGCTAGGGACTTATAAAGGCACAGGGATGCTCCCTGTGCTTCCAGTAAGTGGAACTCAGCTGTCTACATTACCAAATTCCTGGTGTGGCCCTTGGCATGGTTTTGGCCCAGGCTAGCCAGCAGCATCCCAAAAGACCCCTGGGTGCAGACTATGATTTCACATAGGCCAGGAATCCTTTCCATAGTCAGTTTGTACACAACTGCCTTGGGCTGGAGGGAAGGAGAACTTGGTTGCATGGAAGCAGAATACTGCAGGCCAAGCAGCATCAATATCAGGAAATGTTTCTGGAAACATACCTATATCCGCTGGTACAAAAGTAGTTTTTTTCACCCAAAGTCTGCTCAGAACTGTTCAAAAGAGAGAAAGACATTCCCCTTCTGAGGCAGGTTCTCCTCAGCTCAGCTGAGCCTCATAAAGGTATGGGACCCTCTCTTGGACTTGGATAAGGCCTTTCAAGCAGGTAGGGAATAACCAGATCAAGTTCAGTTTAGCAGAACAAAGAATCTTAGCTATGGGAGAAAAACTTTTCTATGCTGTTAGAAAGTGGATGTTGTGAAGCCTAGGTGGCAATAACAGAGGTGACAAGGGAAGCATTCAGGTCTGGCTTGCATGCCCATTTCTGAGAAGCCAGGTTCACTATCATTAAATAATCTTAAACTAGACTGGCTTGTTGACAGTGGAAACCAAGTCCTTGCACGTTATTAGTCAGCAGATGGTGTACAAATGTGGTGTCAGGAACCAATCCAGTATGGCGCATGGCAAGAAGGAGAATGATTAAACAGAGAAATGAAACAGAGCCACAAAAGAGTCAGCACAGAGGGACTCACATCCTCAGCAGCACTGGAGAAAGACCACAGGAACAAGCTTTGCCAAGAAAAATAAATCAAGAAGTGAGTCTGTAAACAGAGCTGATCATGGAGGATGAAGATGAAATGGAAGCAGACTTTTTTAGTATCTCAGTCAGGGAGAAAAAAGTGACAAGAACTGACTGAGACGCTGAAAAGTGAGTGATATGCTATTGCCAAGAATAATACTCAAAACACTGTTACAGCTGATAGAGGTACTTAGCATCATGAACCCAGACAGAGTAAGACTTCAGAGACATCTCTGGTTTAAGTGAAAAAACAACCAACAAGCTTACTGAAAGCCAGGAGCAGAAGAAAAGGGAGCAGATGTTCGTGCTGAGAACACCAGACTCCACAGACAGCTTTGGAGATTTTTTTTGAGCCTCCACCCTGGAATACAAATGCAGGAGAGTCTGTCCTTACCCCAGCATACTCACAGGGAGCCCTCACTATTCTTTGTTCTTGTCTGGGACAAATTCTGTCCCTGAAGGACTAACCCAGAAAAAAATAAAAATATCCTTTTCACTTCCTGACCCCTCACATCAGTGCAAGATATAGGGTATTTTGCTGCCCTCTGCTTGCCCACTGTTTCTCTGTACCAGTATCCTCATTTCCAACAATGTTGTTCACACTCAGTCCAACAGGTTCTAGGTTTGTAATTTAAAAAAAAAAAACCAACAAAAAACTATATCGGACTCCTCCCAGAGAGAATAACAGGTAATTTTCTTTTTCCAAGGGACTTGAAGCTCTTATTCTCCACTTAAGGTTCATCCTCCACCTTTTGCTGGCTCATATAACCTGCTTGAACAGTTGGCTTCAGGCAGAAGCTTTTTCACCTGGTCTGATAAGGGCATCTTCTGCTTCTGTCCCTTCAAGCAGCTGTATAGGAGGAAAACCATCTCTGTCAGATGTTCACCTTGAAATGTGAAGATACCCAAGTTATGCCCAAGCAAGCTCAGGTTTCTGTATCAGTGTGCAGCCATGTAGAGAAGCACCTTTGGGAAACTGGCCCTGGCTAGCTAACCATGCTTGCAACACAGTACCCAGGACACCTGTCAGCTTCCAGAACTGCCTGGCTCAGCTTTGCCTCGGGTGTCTTTTCAGGATTCATAGGTGTGTCAAACAAACACACTTGCAGTAAAAGAGTCTCAAACGATTTACAGTCTCCAGCAACCCAGCACAAGGCTCAGCACAGACCTTGGGAGGAGGTTTCTCTGCTGGTGGTGGGTGTATTTTTATTTATTCCTTTATGTATATATACATTGTTGTGCATAATTATTGCGTCCACAGTGTATTTTGACCTTGCCCTTGACTTTTATTTTTCCCACTGCATCTCAGCATCTGTCTTACTTTAGCAAGTGCCAGTTTCTTTCTTATTTTTCTCCTTACATTCAACCATCCTCTCTCCCCATTTGTCTCCCCCTTCAGTTTAGACCACTTTCCTATCTCTTTATAATCCTCCCCTCTCTCTTTCCTCCCTCACTCCATCTCCCTTCCTTCCCTCCTTTCCTCTCTCCCTCCTTCCTTCCTTCCTTTCCTCCTTCCTCA